>VWZG01010263.1:307243-338548 GCA_013396735.1 Grallaria varia
AAAAAAAAAAAATCAAACCAAAAAACCTGCCCCCCAAAACAAAACAAAAATTCTAATTTAGTTAACCCATTTATCAAAGAAATATGTTGGAAAACCTTCAGTCTTTCTACAGACACTAACACTTTTCTTATAAATATAGCATTTTAGAAAGAGAACTTGCTAAACTTTCTTTGGCATTGCTTTAAAAATGTACAGTGTGGAGTGCGAAAGTTGGGGTTTTAACATTTATTTTGTCCTAAATACCTGATGCTTTTGTTTTTAATCATGAAATATTTAATTTTTCTTTTTAAATAAGAGAAAAGCTGAGATCTTAGCAGGAATTGCATTTTCTTCTGTTTATTGAAAGACCCTTAGAGAAGGGGCTCCATCCAAAGCATTGCTGAGGGACCAGCATGTGGAGTGAGGGGATTCTGCTGCTCTGTTCTGGTGAGACCCCACCTGCAGTGCTGCATCCACCTCTGGGACCCCCAGTGCAAGTAGGGCATGGACCTGCTGGAATGAGTCGTCCAGAGGAGCTCTCGAAGATGATCAGAGGGCTGGAGCCCATCTTCTGTCAAGACAGGCTGAGAGAGTTGGGGTTGTTTGGCCTGGAGTGCCTTAGTCACTGACTCATTTGCTGTAGCTGGGGGGAAAAGGCTAGAACGGAGTGCTCATGTGTAACTGGACATATATAAAGTTGGTGCCAGAAGGGCAGCAAGGGACAAAACATTGGGGTGCCAGAGACACCTGTGTAACCAAAAGGCACAAATAAGCATTCTCATAAGAAGTCTCTGCTTCTGTGCTTACACAAAATCAACACTTTCCCTGTTGTGTGCAGTTGTACTACTTTGTGCGGGTGTGATGTAATTTTGGAAATGTTTTGAAGTCAGAGTCTGTGCATGTGAATCCCCTTCTAGTTCAGTGGGGCAGTGATTCTTGATAACAGCCGCTAGATTCAACTTCAAATTCATATTATTACAGGGCGTATCTAACATTTTTTGCAAGTAATTTTCCAATCTTACTTTTAGTTGTGGATTTAATATTTAACATGCAAGGATTGTTAATGTTAAGAGTAATATTAAGGAACATTAATATTTAATTCAGTGTCATAAGAAATAGCTTGCAATCACTTGCAGATGAAATAGGTGAGATATCTCTCATAGTTCCTTTGGCATTTTGGTGCTTATTAATCACTCTTTGCTTAAGAGATAAGGCATAAAGTCTTCCTTTGTATGTGACTGCCAGAAGTTAGATTACATTGGAACTAAATAAACACTGAGTTGGAAGGAATTTAGATTAAAATCCATATTAGTACATTTTGAAATTACCTTAATCCTGAAAAACAGCTTGAAAGTTGTCATCTGTGTCAGCACTACGTTAAGCTCTGGGTTGGCACAGTTCTTACCCTGTGCTGGTCTGACCCTGGTGCTCGGTGTTGTACAGCTCTGTTTTTCATTCATGGATGTGCCTAAGTAGGATGTAGTGGAAGAGCTGTCTCCTTAGATGTATCTTCATAAGAATTTCACTCTGCAGGGACGTTTGCTGGTCATAGTTGGTGACTTAACTGGAACAGAAAATCCAGATCAAGGAATTAATCTCAATGAAGGTCTTCAGTTTTAAATCTACATTCTTATTTAAAAAGCAGCACATCAGTGGTTTTATTAGAAGTCTTGCTATGAGTTATGGTTTAAATATCTTTTTTTTCTTAAGAATTTTTTTTGCAGGATTTCCTCTGGTTCCCCTCTGCATCCATTCCTGAGGTGCAGAGGCATTTTTGTTTGTGCTGTTAAATGCTTACCAGCCCAGTTTCCTATTCTTCACCTTAGTTGTAACATACTATCATTAAGAATTACTTAATGATCTGGTTAAAACTGTGTATTGCCATATACTGAAATACATTCAATGTGTCTTTGTTCTTTGTGCCTTTAAAAGTGGTAGTTTTCTGCCTTAATCTAAAATGCGATGTTATTCTTCACACTGAATACAGGAGGTTTAATTATTTTCTTTTCAACACAAAAGTGTAGAGTTTCTGGCTGAAAAGTGTCTAGTTTTTATACAGTGGAATACATTGAAGTATTTAAGTGCATTATAGGTACATCCTTGTAGGGCATGTCTGCCTCAAAAATGGTAATTTTTTCCCCTTATAATCTAGGAAAGATTTGGGAACAGAGTGGTTTTTCCAGAGAAAGCTTATGTTGGAACTTCTGGAAATATAGCTTTGTGGCAAGAAAGACTAGGAAGTTCCTATAATGGCAGCCAGAGATACTTGAAGTAGGAGGTAGGTATGAAGGACTAGGATGAGTTAGTAAGAATTAAAAGGATGGGCACTGATAGCCTGGAAAGCTGCAGATGAAGTGACAGTCTCTTTGTTCATTTTGTTGTCTTCATTGATTTCTTCCTCAGTTTTTGAGGCTTTTCTGTTGACAAGTTCTGTTAATTCACTGGTGAGAAAAAGAAAATGAAAGCTTGAAGTGTAGCTGTGTGGGTTGTTTTAGACTAAGGAAATCACATGAAAAGTAACAAAGTTTATCTAAACTATCTCATTATACATTTGATCCTGGTAGTGATAGCAGGGCAGCTACAAGTCAGTCAACTGCACAAACCTTTGGGCAGTTTGAGAAAGTCTTAGATCAGAAAAATGAGAAATGACAGAAATGCTGGGAGAACAAAGGAAAAGATAACATTTCTGTATTTCCACTAGTTTCTGTCTTTGTTTTTATTTATAAAACTTGAATGTAGCTTACTTCAGGGCATGACAGATAGCTGTTTTGTCTGTTTTTTCTCAAAAAGAAAAGCACAAACAAAAACTCCTCTTAGCTGGATATAAAATGTAGTCCTTTGTTTTCAAATTACATTCCTATGCCTATGTAGGTATGAAACTCAAATATAAAGTAAAACATTTAAAAATTATGATATGGTTTATCAATAAAATGCAATTTATTTTGGGTAGTCTACAAATTAGCAGCTTCATAGCTGTCTAAAATCTTGCACAAGTTACAGCCAAAATGTTAATTAAAAAAACCCCAGCCACCCTTTTCCACGTGAATGTAATTTTTCAATCTAACACAGGAGTAAGTAATCTTAATTAAGCAATCTTAATCTATAAAACTAAGACTGGTTTCTTATCTGACAGGGAAAGGATGACTGGATACAAGATACTTGAATAGTAGTTATATTTAGTGGTATATAATTTGTCAGAGAAAATGTTTTATTCTTTACCAGAAATGCATAATTTAGTATCAAAACCAGCTAAAGTTAAGTTGGTATCAAGTGCAGAATCTGTATCTGTCTGCCTGTGGCTACTGGAGAGCAGGTACTCTTTGCTCCTTGAGCCACAACTGAGCAGACTCAACGAAGGAAGGGGGCAGAATTGATACTGTGGGATCGAGTCCTCTGATGATATCATCATCATCATGGCTAGGCTTCGCGAACGAAGATTTGGGAAGGGCTCTACCCACGCTTGCTGCAAGCGCGCTGATGGCTAAAGAGGCCGATGCGAGATAGACAAGTCCGGTTGCAAAAGGCACAGCAGAAAGTCTCCATAGGTGGTGTTGGCGAGGCACGGTTCTTTCTGCGTTGTCTTTTCTCCTCCAGACTGATTCTGCGTGCATTCTCAAAGGAATCAGCAGCGTTATAGATGGTGTGTCTCCATGCCTCCCGATTGGAGGCCAAAGTGGACCATTGATGGTAGTCAATATGGTATAATAAAAAGATGCAAATTATGCTTTTCTGGGACAATGATCTAGGGGTCAAAATATACTGTTGTATTTTTAACCACTTTTTACTTAGTTTTCTTCCTTTAGTTTAATAAGCAATTTGCCAGTCAAATCTATTAATTGTTTTCTCAGCATCCCTGGAAATGAAATAAAAAGACAGAGAATGCAGCTGTCAGTGGGAGCTGTGTTCATTTAATGACTGAAATTTGACCTCAAGCTAGGCCTCCTTTTATAAGGAATTTGATAGAAGCATTTTGGTATGATAGCATTTCAAAATGTTGACATATATTTAAATAGATACAGACTGCATGCTTGAATCTGTACTTAGCCTTTCACTTAACCTGAAGACTTACAAGTGAAAACGAAATAAATAAACAAAGCATTCAGTGAAATCCTCTTGAGTGATGCCTGCCATGTGAGAAAACCAGCAAAGTGACTGCCAGACAGTATCAGACCTCATAGGAGACAACCTCAGCTCTGGCCAGGTGCGCTGAGGAGTTGTAGGAGTTGATAGGTCTCAAGATGTATGAAATGTCCTAGAACAATGTCCCCCACCTCTGGTATATGGCAGCTGGTGACACAGCTGTGTTCTGTGTCAAGCTGGCCAGGCACTGCTGGAGGCAGAGAAAAGTAGCGAAACCTGAGATGTTTTGTCTTCATGGCTCTTTTTCTGGTGACTAAATAGATGTCCCAGCACTGATCACCATGTCCAGAGTGCAAGATTTGAAGCACACTATGGGATTTTGGGACAGTGGAAGATTAAACTGTTATGTTTCTCTCTTCAGGCTCAGTTGGGATTGTTCTAATTTATGTTGGTTTTGAGCTGATGTCTCACAGTCTCTGTGCTGTTCAGATTAGTCCAGGCATAAGATGCTTTGGGTAAATTGTTTCTCTAGTGCTCAGATTGGCTTCCAGCACCTCTCTCCCTGGGGCGAAGGGGGATGTAGGACCATTTTGTTGCTGAGAGTTTAATTTACTACCAGCCACGTTATGGATTCTTTCAAGGATTAGCCCAGAACAGAGGAGTGAAATATCAAATTTAGATACTACCCCCCTCCTTTCCTCTGCTCTTTGAAATGGTTCCAAATGCTGTGCAACCAGGTACTTGAACTATTATGCTGGTAGGTGCCATTTTTTTTTGTCCCTGGATTTTCCTTTTTTTTTTTTTTAAATCTTTAGTCTGTTTGGGGTAAAATACAGCAGTCATTTAACAGAACTAAGTAACCACCATTAACGATAAGGAGAAGAATAGTATTTATCTGAAACTGCATGGAAATTCTAGGTGTGTATCTTGGAGTTAGTCAGATTTTGCCCAGGATGCCGTAATTAATGCCCTTAATGAAAGGCAAGTCTTCATTGCTTACATTCATAACACTATCTGTCATGCATATTCATCCCAGTGCCAGAGAGTGCTGTGCCACTATGAAACCAGAAGTTTTTCACCTTCTCTTTTGAGCTGTGGATGCCCAGAAATCCTATCTTGGCACAGTGATGAGTCCATAAAAGCTCTTAGATTGCTTGCATTTGTGTGTGTGTGTTTGATCTCCTTACTGCTGAGAAGACATAATACACAATTCAATACACCCCTCAGATTTTCTATAGCAGTGAACAAACACTTAACTCACAATTTTAATGTCAGATAACTTTTTCAATTGTAAGTGAAATTGTAGTTCGCCTCAACATCAATATTCTGTTGAGAATGTTAAATTAACTGGGAAACATTTTCACAATTAAACATCCACTTTAGATGGAATTTTTCAATTAGGTTTGACTGATTCTCCACAGTGTTTTTTTGTGTTTTCTATCAATAATACTTAGGTATGAGATTTTTTTTCCTGAAGGAAATTTCATCAACTTGAACAGTTGTCGCTTTCTGTTCCTTTATCCATTCAGTTTAGTTTGATTTGTGTTGGAGCGTAAGGAGCAGAAAAATGGATTGCTGGTGCTGCCTGTCTCCTGACCAGAAGTGTTTCTTAGTTAGCTATTCCATTTTTCATATCCTTCCAGTCAGGACAATCTGTACAGAAATGGCTTTCTTCATCAAAGTGAGAGAACATACCACTTAGAGTGCCATTTTCATCCTGGAAATGGAGAATTACTTTCCTTCTGGTAGACATGAGCGTTCAGACGCATTTAATGTCTTTGCAGCTTTAAAACCGCCACACACCCCCTTAAGAAAATGAATAAATCAAGCTATGAGGCCTATAATCTGTGTCCAGGAACTCTGAGTCTTGTAAGGCTCAACGTGTAGAACCAGAATTTTGTCCCTATGATATGCAAGTCCTGTGAGTGTGCAGACGTCGCTAACAATTTGAGTATGTCAATTGCCTTTCTAGTATGTCTGAAACATTTACTCTGAGCATCTACCATGCATTGGCTGATTGAATGTGAAGACTCAGATAGGATTTAGGTTTTTTCCTTTCTTTTCCAAGTTAACCAAAATGTGTGTGGTGGAGAACTGTGATGTAGAAGAAGCAGAAGTGGATTGAAGTTGTGCAGTCATTGATGGAGTGATCAGAGATTGAAAGGAAAAGTGTTTGCAGGATCCCAGCACTAACATCCATCTATCTGTGATTTCCAGGGCCTGTTTTATTTACAAGGGTTTTCAGGAATGTAGAGCCTTGTAAAGAGCTCTGCTGAGGAATGATTTATTTAGTTGCCAACAGGATGACACTGGTCTATAGTTAGCCATGTCTAGTCTGTAATCAGGCTCAGTGGGGCAGATTAGATGCTCTCATAAAGGGAACGTGACTGGAGAAGATTGGCAGCAGAAAACAACACAGATACTGAGGCAACTGGACTTAGATAATCAGTACTCCAGGAGCCCAGATAAATTTGGTTTTAAATGGTTCGCTTAAATTTTAGGCTAAGAATTAAAACTATGCCATTCTCTAGACATAGCACCAAGTCCCTTCAGGTCTGAGGAAATTGTTTGTTTGCATACATTCATCTACTTGATTATGTGTTTTTTGTATTTGCTTAATGGTGGTGATCAGCTATGCTATTACAGGAATTAATCCCATCAGGAGCGGTCTTGCAAGTATGGAAAACCATAACCTTCAGGGATTATGATTCATCTGTGTTTAAAAGGAACACACAGACATTAAATCCAAGTTCTATTACTGAACATCCTGAGATCCCTGTCCCCTGGCTTAGTACAGGGGGATGGGAAACCAAAGCAGAAAGCAGATGATGAGCTGTGCAGCTGGGGAATTTGCTGTCCTGCCTGGTTTGTTGTGGTGTTAGTGCAGAAGCAAATGATGTTCTGGCTGTCACTGGTCTCAGCCAGGTGTTCTTGTTTGTGCTGAGTAACAGGTGTTGAGGATCAGCACAGCTTTAGGTTTGTCCCCTTGATGGGGGGGCAGTGCCTTCCCCAAGCAGGGAGGAGTGGTAACTAGAAGGTCTGTAATTTTAGGCTGTTACTGCTAAGTCCAAGACAGCTTGTGTGAGAGAGTAAGCTCTGTTTAAAATTAAAATTTCTGGGAAAAGAGGAAAAATCAGAAGCAATCAACAGGAGTTTCTTGAAGATAGTGCCTTGACACATTAAGCTCAGGTATGGTGAGCTGGTTGTAATTGTTTTTTCTTTAGAAGTAATTCTCAACTGTTATGTATTATACATGTATGCATCATTTCTGTGCTTGGGCTGGTCCTGGCTCCTAAAGGTATCTGAAAACTTTGGCCTAATTGAGCAATCTTTGGAATACAGGCCTTATATTGTATGTAGCAGGCTAACGAGAATTATGGGAAATATGTGTGGCCCCCTGTTACATGAAAAAGCTAGCTCTGAAAGCTGAAGCTAGCTCTAAAAAGACTGTTAATACTGTTAGTATTAGTTCTTTGTGAGTACAAACCTTTTAAAATAACTGTGGATGTCTGTTGCAGCATGATGTTAGATTTACTTATTAGTGTTTCTATTCACACAGTGCCTGATAGTTTAGTGTTTTTCCTCATGCCTTTTTTTTTTTCACCCTTCTTAATTGCAGAAAACAAAAAGCCCAACAACAATAAACTTCACAATATGCAGGTTTTGGTCCTATTTGCATCTGCAGGGATTTGCTGAGAAAGAAATCTTGAGATCTTCTGAATGAATTTCCCAAGTTAGGAAGTATGGATTTGTGTTTGTAAACAATTTTTCCATTATTTCTGTTCTTTTATTTTTCCTAGCAGCTCTTTATTTTTGCATCCCTAGGAGAGTACTGGATTAATATCTTTTCTTATCTATTATTTTGGTACTACCTGGTTTTTTTCTTTGCTTTTTCAAGAACAGAATTTAATGCCTTAGTAATTCCTGTCCTCTGAGGATATACCATTCTCTTATCTTCTATAGGCTGTGCTAGAAATTGCTGTAATACATTAAAAACCTGATAATGTGATTAGTAAGTTTAAATCTACCAGATTTCTGTATTAATTTCCATTTAAGGATGCACATCTAGAGTCCAGAGTTTCTTTGGCCCAAGGGACATTTGCAGTTGAGTAGGTTGTTCAGTGTTTTAAAAAATTGATTAAAATTCACAGGAAGGAAGTTGTATGTTGGTACGAATTGGTTCCTATTGTGTCTGAAAAGATACAGATGCAATCAGGCATACTGAGAGCTACCTGCTGTCTAATCCCAGGCTAAAGTCAGAATGATTTTTTCAGTCATTTATTTAATACTACCTAGAAGTCATATCAGTGTGTTGGTCTCTTTATCCCAGATGGATTAATTTAGGTATCACATGTGTTTATATATCCTGCTTATCCTTTATATGATCAAGCCTACTGTAGGTTTTCGGTAAGTAATTTTTTCTTTTAATCCAATCAATTCATGCATGCAGTTTCTTTACGGGCTAGCATTTGCCTTTCTTGTACCTGCAGCAGTGAACTAGATCTGAGCATATCCTGCTTCTGGACAGAGAACTGGGAGCAGTGAAACTTCCATCTTATTATCACTTTTGTGAAATGCAGGTTGCCAAGTGTGTCTTCAAAGTAACCTCAGAGTTGCAACTGGATTGGGGGGGGGGGGGGGTGGGGGGGGAAAGTTACTTGAATATTAAAGGAATCAATAATACAGAAAAGTTAGTGAAATCCAGACCAGAAGTCTGCTGGCCTGTGTATTGTGCATGTAGCTGGTATGTGGCATAACAAGGTGGATTAAAAACATCAAGATGCTTAAAAATGGCAGGAAGCAAGATTGTTAGTAAGAAGTATGTGTATGTATTTATATATCTCTATGTGTGCGAGTCCAAGTGGATATAGTAAGTCTGAGCTCTGTCATTTGCTGAAAAGTAATTTGGAACCTAATTGTAAATTAGTAAGACCAAACCTCCTTGGAGGAGTGAGTTGATGACCAGGAAATGCCCTGGGAGGGCTGGTGCTGTGCCCTTTGAGCAGATGTGGTAGAAGCTGTGTTCCCTCTTGTGTTCGTAGCAGTAACTGCATTTCTGTGTTGCTCATGAGTGAAGTGGCGACAGAGTTACATTTCAGTGTTATAAACATGTCTGGCCTATCTCTTTGTTTTTTGTGGAATGGAGGAGGTTCTGATCTGTGAATAGATGGATAGCTCTTAGATGTTACGAAATAAGGGGAGATAATGGACTCTGGCATTTTTAGCACTACAAAAGGTGCAACTGTAACTTCGGGTTTAAGGTTTTAAGCTTCTGTGATATGATCTGGACCCAAAGAGCAGCCTCAGTATTTCAAATAGCCTGGCTCAAAGCTTTTCGATTAAGGTGTCTGCCTATATTAAGCTTTCTGGCAATGATATGGGGCTTAATCTGGGGTCATGCTAAAATAATTGTCCATAAACTTTGGATTTGGTACAACATCCATTTGGTATCGAAGCCATGTACTGTTTTGACAGTGTCCCTGTTTGCATCTTCTCTGTTTTTATCAGCACTTGGCTTTGTATACCAACTTGTACTTTCATGGTTAAGTGCAGCACTACCTTACTTGCCTTCAAGCATTTTTTAACATCATATAGTAGCAGGAAGAAGAAAAGTATACCAGCTACTGCTCCATCTCTTCTCCATGGTGATAATATGGTGAGTTTAAGGGAAAAGATTCTAAGGAAAGACTTCCTTTAATATTGTTAAAAACTAAGTTGCTGAGATTCAGAGGGGCATGTAATCTGAGGAAAATATTTATATTTACTTCAAGTATGTGTGAATAACATTTGGGCTTCCTAATGAAAACCAAACATCTTCAAAAAAATACGTGCTCAAAATTTTCCTAGGAGAAAATACTACCACTTTGTAATTGGACCCAACAAAACTAGTGTTCCATCATAACTTTTTGAACTCGAAGCCAAGTATCTTAAAATTCCTTTGTGATTATACTATTTATAAATGTTGCATGGACTAGTTAGAAATCTATCTTAAGGATCCAGAACAGAATTGCTGTATTAATTTTTTTTTTGTTCTATGCCATGAAAAACTGCAACTTTTTGTCTTTACTGCTTATGTTCTGCATGTGTTTGTTTCATTTCACGTTGGCTTTTAGTAAGTAGAGCTTGTTATTCTGTCAGTATCTCCCAGTGACAGGGATAGTGCTGTCTATTGTTTCTTATTGTAAATTGCTTCTGACTTCATTTTACATGTGAGGAGTGTGGAAGTAGTGACTTGTGGCTGCTGCTTTCACGCTTTGCCATGATTTCCTTTATTGTTGCTTAAGAAAAGTGACAAGCCACTGTCTGAGACTCAGAGCTTCCTTATTGTGGTGGTACCACTGAAGCTCTGTCAGTGCATTGGTTTGCTGTGAATACAGAGCTAGTGCCTCAATGCTGTTCTGAGGCTAAAGGCCCTTTCCAGTTTGAATGTTTACTAACTTCGGTTTCTAGTTGGATATGTGGATTTTTCATAACTAGAGGAGTATGGTTAGTAACTTTTAAAAAGAGAATATTTAGAAATTACCCCTGTATTTTCCTGTGAGATTCTCCACCCCCACTTCTCTTACTAATGGTTAGAAAATGAGTCACTAGAACCTCCATGTAACCCATGGTAGTGAAGGTTATGACCTATTTTAGTTTGGGAGTGGGGGAAGGTGAAAAATGTCAGGTTTCAATGAGCTTCTTTTCCATGTCTGCTAACCTGCTTTGTTGTGGATAGACCAAAAGCATTGAGGCTGGAAGTCACATAAGACTTTGGCACAGTGGTGGAATGTAGAGGTAGGCATATGTAAAATTGTAAGGTTACAGATGTGCTGGACAAGATGGTAAATACGCTTCAATATTATGTGTGTATTCAATGTACCAGGGGAAGCTTGAGGCTCTGAAAAATCAGGCTGAAGAGAAATCTGGATGATGCAGTGTAATTGCAGATGTCTGTGACTCTGCAGAAATATTGAAGGCTTCTTTTGATGGGCTGGAGAAACTGCATGGCTGTGTGCAGGCTCACCTGGCACTGAGCAGAATTCTCCCAGGCCTTGGAACAAAGAGAGGTAGCAGGATAACAAAGAGATGTATTACTTGAGACCTATTCCTACAGAAAGGAATTGGAAATTTTGACCATTTAAAATGCATTTACTGGAAGAGGAGTCTTTCAACAGATGAGATCAAACTGTAATCCCCAGAGAAATGGCTTGCTGGCATTGAGAATTTATCCTGTTGCTGAAGAACTTGAAATTGAGAACTGTGATAAATTTGCATAATGCCTATTTTTTTCTCTTTAATGTATACATGAAAAGAAGTAGGAAACTAAGGACAGCATAGCAGATAAAAGTGGTGTAAGTGTACAGAACAATAGACAATTATTAGGAAAAAACTGAAGTGCAATCAATATTTCTGAGAACAGTAGTCAGGTAATATGCCTAGTGGTTATGACTATGCCAGCTTTCAGTGTAGTTAAGGTTGTATTAGCTGAAATGCAAGCAGTGTTGAAACACTTCTGTGCAAATACTAAGAGCTTGGGGTATAAAATGGAATAATTTGAATCACAGAATGTTAGACTGGATATCACAACCATAAGATAATAGCATTCAAGGCAAGGCAGAACATGAATATTTAAGGATACAACTGAAAGCTAGAAATAGAACTTATTGATTAGCGCTGTAATACATGATATTACAATATTAGTGTTGCTCTAATAATTTAGAGGAAATGTGAGTGAAACAGAAACCCCTTGGATTGATGTCAGTTCAGTGAAAGGTGCTAAGAGGCTACTGAGGTAGAAACTACCTTCATGTGTTTCAACTTGAGAACAAGTGCTTCTGATAATGGTAGGTAGGGCCAAGATGTTGTGATTGAGAGGTATAACAGTTTTTCAAATTTGAAAATAAATCATGAGACCAAGAACAGGTGAAGTTGGTTGGAAGTGCTGTTGTTTTAATTCAGGCTTGGTATTTCTTGAGTATTTACGTGGGTTTGGTCCTGTGTGTTTTCCTGAGAGACGGGTTCAAGGCAGGATTATGAGGACTGGAAAGTATTCCCTGCAGGGGATGAATAAAAAATAAAAACAGCCCTAAAACTTGGCTTCTTTTGACATCCCTACTAAGGGAATGAAGAGAACATAAATGGAAGGTAAAGGTCAGTGTTGGCATAATAATGTGGATAATTTGGGCATTAAGACATTTACTTTGAAAGTTACAGAAGGTTCTTGCCATTAAGCCAGCCAGGTGCTGGAACAAGATTCCACTGGGGATGTAAAGAAAAAGCAATCTAGCTGCTTTTAGGTTTGAGCTCAATAATAAATGTTGTGAAAAAGGTTAGATTTTGATGTTGCTTGTAATAGTGGGTTTGATAACTCAGAGCGCTCTTTCTGTTTTGTTTTTTTTTGTTGTTGGGTTTGGTTTTTTTTTTTTCCTTCTGATGTGGTTGGAGTAATCCTGTGTCTGGCGTGTGCTCTCTGGGTTCCCCTGGCTCTTTGGTATCTGGTAGAAACTTAAAGTAACTGGTTGAAGTCAGTTTGTCTTTGCAGAGATAGTTCAAGCTTTACAAGGAGTTACTTTTTGTTAACAGTTTCTTCTGAGAATTAAATCAATCAGGTTGAAATGCCACTGCAACACTTACAAAAAGAGTTGTCCTAAACCTTTCATTTCCGCCTCAAGAGAAGTGCCTAACAGGACTTCAGGCCTTCAAAACGGACAATGCTATAACTGACGAGTTTCTGACCCTTGGTAATTTTTGTGCTTGAAAGGTAATCATAGAAACAGTCTTTCGTTCTCACACTTTTCAAAAGCAGCAGCACAAAAAATAAAAAGGCAACAATGGTAATTCCCCTCTTTCACCTGCTACCCGCGTAGACTTCACACCCCTTCCATCCATCTGCAGAAAGAGTTTGATATGACTGGTCTTGACACTTGTGATAATGGCAAGGGACTTGTCTGGGCATCTCACTACATAGTGGTTTCTAAATGAACATTATACTCTTCTCCTGCTCTACAAAAATAAGAAGATTCAACATTTATTTTGCTCTAGCAAAAATCAGTTATGTATCTGTAGAATAACTAAATATGATAAAGTTGGTTTGGGGGAAGCAAATAAAAAGTAAACAGCTTAGTAAAGAAGTCTTGTGGGTCTATGTTATTGCTGGGGTATGGGGAAATAGTGTTCTTTAACAAAAGAGAATTGTTGGGCAGAAGTTAAACTTTGGCCATATTTACTGAGAATGTTCCAAGAAAGAGCCAACTTAGAGGCATTCCAAACAAAATGAAAAATGTCAGTCTTCCTTTGATTTGTTTATTTTGAAAATTTGTGTGCTGGGAGTGGAAAGAGACATTTAACATTGAGAAACAATCAGAGAAACTTGGCACTGCATGTATCCTCCAACTAACATACTCCTATTGCTGCTTTAAGGAAATTGAGGAAGAAACCAGTTTTTGAGTAATTGGTGAATTTTTTTTTTTTTTTGGCCTGAATTGTAAGGTACTGATTTCCCACAGTGAATTGGAGAGGGAGTGGAAAACCACAACAACCTATGCTGTGTAAATCAAGTGGAACTCTTTTATAAAACACTGTTCATGTGCATGTGTGTGCTTGCAGTCTGAAAATTATAAAATGTTCTCAGGGGAATGCAAAAGCTACTTACCAGGAGAATTCAAGTTTCTTAAACTTCTTTGTCTAAACTCCAGCACAAATTACTTTCCTGCCTTGGAGCAAGATGGACAAATAGTTTAGGCTAAAATCTGAGAATTCAAGAATGGGAGGGGGGAAAAAAGTCCTGAAGCAATTGATGTTCTATTTGGAATACCAGTTTTAAGGCTGTTATACATCAGTTGCAGGCAGTATGTCCTTCTCCCTGCTGCAGAGGAGTTATTGGTCCACAGTGTCAGCCACCTTAGCTGGGTTTGTTTAGAGAGGTGGAAGAAGCGTGGATGAATCTTAAAAACTGGCTCCCTTCTGGCCTGGACCTCGGGATTTTAGTGTGCTGCCTTCTTACCTCTCCTTTACCCTTTTAGATCTACGAGCAGCTCCTGCACAGGGCTCCCTTTTCACGGTCCTTTGCATATGTTCTCTTCTTCTTCTTCCTCTTCCTACCAACTGTAATGACTCTTTCCAGGCCATACTGGGTTGCTATTTCAGTTCTAAACATTGATGCTGATGCTTCTGCTGTCCCTCACCTTTAAAATACACTGGCATATGTGGTCCTTTCTTTTTTGTTCCCATACTTTCCTTCTTTTTGTGGAGTTCTAGTTCAATTGACTCTCTGGTGGCTCTTTTCATGAAGTATGCAGCCTTGAAGCAGACTTTGGGAAGTATGACCTGGAATTGCTTTTCTTTAGAAAATTCTTTCTTGAGAAACACTTTAGTTTCAGAGGTTATCTAATATTCCTGATTATTCAATACAAAAGAAAGCATTCATTCTGAAAGATTTAAATCTTAAGAGATTCACATCTTTTAATGTATGCAAATGTAGTTAAGATCAAAATAACTGCACGTCTGCAGCAGTGCAATGACATTGTAAGTGGAATGATACAGTGAGGAGGAGGAAGATAGTTCATTATGGTATTATTCAAATTTTTGTGCTGAATTAATTGTACTGTTACACAGTCACTCTGTCTGTATGGGCATATTCTTCTTTAAAATCTGGCTCAAAGTCACGAGTAACACTGACAACTGTTCCAGTGCTGACTGGGATTGAGTTTAGTCCAGCTGCTACTTTTACTTGGAGGGTGTCACCCTCCAGCTATGCATACTGTGTGAGGCCCCTCTCCATAGGTCATGAGACCTTTCTACTCCATCTTCACCTACTGCAAACATGGGTCAAAGACTTAGTTTTCCTCACCAGTCTGGGTATTTATTACTGCAGGCTCTGGCCAGGCTGTAGGTGCTCTGCTTTGCCACTGTGCTGGGATGACCAGAAAGCAAAGGACACAAGTGTGACCAAGGAACAGCCTGTTTGTAGCCACTGCTGCAGAGCTTTGCAAGCTGAAGCTCCAAGGGATATTCTTTTTTCCAGCCTTATTAGAGTCTCGCCTTGTGGTGCTTTGGGTTTGTTGGTCCCCCTTCTAAATTCTGTTTCTCTCCTTCAGGCTGGTTTCCCCATGAATTCTTGCCCAGAGGGCCCTTTCAAAGCTGAGAATCCTTCAAAGCATGTAGGTCTGATTAAAATGTAGGTGATAATCCTTCAGCTAGATGTTGAGCAGCTTTTCCAGGCTGGGCAATCGGATGCAATTTTACTACAGATGAAAAAGACGCTGTTGCCAACCATTCCCATCCTGAGGCCAGCTCAGTTTCTGTGTCAAGGGACTTGGCTTGTGCTCCTGTGCACCTTCGGTTTTCATCACAGAAACATTCGGCCCTGGACTGCCTCTAGTAAAAATCATGGTTATGTTTCGTGTTTAATACAAGCCATTCATTTAATTCAGACATAGCTGTTTTGTAATAATTGTATCATACCATTGAAATCGTGGCCTTTTTACTCAAAAAATGTTGTACCTGAGAAGCATGAATATCTTATGAAACCAACTCTTGAATTTTATATTTAGTGTGTAACTGTGACAGCCTTGTTTTTCAAGTTATTGCTGTGAACTTTTTATCTTTGCATGAGGTGTTTAATCTGAAGAACATGTACTTTTAGTGCGTTTTATGTAGACATGGTGTTTGTCAGTTCCAGCTTCTTAAGCTAATGTTGTTTAAAAAAATATTTGCAATTATATTTACCTGTGATCCCTTTTAGCTGAAGGGTGTCATACATTAGAGTAGGTAACTGTATGCAGAAATCCAGTTTAATTAGGCAATAGGGCCATGAATTTGTAACATATTGGATAAGAGTTAACTTATTTTTCTTGATTTATTTTGTGTTTCCTCCCTGTTTCCAGCTAGTGAAAAGCTGTGTATTAGTGAGAACAGGTAGGATACTGGTGGGTATTCATGAATAGGAAATTTAAGTTTACTTGAGTGAAGTGTTACACTTCCCAACTGCCTGTCTGTATGGGAAGGTGTTAGGAAGTTCTGACTTCCTACAGGTGGTATCTGTCGCTTACAGGTTGTAATACCAATGAATTCTGCAGCCATAAATTCAGCAGACATGAGGTTTGCCTTGGAATAAGCCATGGAGGAGAGCTTTCGTGTGTGCATGTATGTAGTTTGAATTGTCCTAACCTTAATTGGAACAGATATTCAAAGAGAGCTTGGTCATCTTCTGAATCATCCTTTGTCCTCGGATTCAAGCTGTGGCTCTAAAGTATCACCTCTTGGTTTCTTCTGGCCTTTTTAAACTTCAGATGAATTAGGGGGGGTAGCAGCAGCAGCTAAAAAAGAAACATGAGGCTTTTGTCTGCTTGGTAGTCTTATTCATCCTTTAAAATACATAACCTTTATTCCTGTCTGCTAATTGAGAATAATGTTGTTGATCAAACAGTCAATAAATAAGTTGGTTTTTTTTTGCAGCTGACAGATCAATGTAAAGCAGAGACATACCAGTTTTCATGTTCCAGGAGTTTCATGGCATTTCTTCCCTGTAAATGTTTTGCATCTATTCCTCAATATTCCCTTCCCCAAATGTGACATAAGTTTCTGCTGAACTGAGACTTCTGCTGCATATAGAAATTGAATCATTATTATTGAGACACAGTTCAAGTGATTTATTGTTCTTCCTTAATATAACAGCACCAACTCACCATTTCCTAGATTTATCTGTTCAACAGTTATGTTCCTAACAGTGATACTTGTTTTTTAATTAGAAATGTACTTAGATATTTGTGAACTTTCAAGAGCAGTATATTTAAGTTGGAAACATACTTCATATAACGATTTTTCCCTCCCTGGTATTTTAGTTGACTTTTAATTGTTCATATTAAGTATCATCAAATATTAACTCTCATACTTTTCCTTGCTTACCTGCTGTCAGTTTAGAGGTAGTTGAGGGAAACCCGGTATCTCTTTCCCATGGATGGTGGAGGAGCAGGAGAGCTCATGGTCTCTCCCTAAATGCAGGATGGTAAAATCAAAGCCTCTGCTGGGTCTTCACAGTTGTGTTAAAGCATTTCTGTGAGGAAAAGCACTTCTGTTATTTTCATGAAGGTCATGTGTGAAAAAGACAGGCAAAGCGGAATTGGTGCTATTAAGCAAAGGGGGGTGAGTCCTTTCCTGGTAATACCAGAAAAAAAATGGTGGTGAATTCCAGGACTGTCTAGAACTTAGCAAAGGGATTTTGTTCCAAGTACTTAAGAGATGATATTATGTTGTATTTTATTTTGTGAGTGACTTGACTCAGTCATCTTTAAGCTAAAATGTTTTAGAGCTCAAATGAACCCCAAATCTCTCAGATTTGCTGGTAAAATATTTTTGATACTTTTAGTTTAGATAAGCCCCAGAAACCACAGGTTTGGGGGATGGGAAGAAGTAGAGATAAACTGTTTTCTCAGCAGTGTGGTAATTTCTTCTTTTTATATATAGATGTTTGGACTGATGGAGTCTTTTATTTCTAAGATATGACGCAAACCAAAAAAAGGTCAAGAAATTCAAAGTTGTTTGGGGACTGAAAGCTTCTTAAAATAAAAAAAAAAATCCTCTACCTTGGAGAGCACAAGCTGCGGTCTTAGTACAGTAATTTGTCTGTTGTAGTAAAAATGACCATTAAAACTGATCCTACAGCAATTTTATGTTTTAAGTTTGCCTCTATCTTTTGCACGTTTGTAGGTATAGGAAGAGAGAGGAAATAAGTCTTTTAGAGGCAAAAGTTCCAGTCATTGCTGCTCAAATACTGGATCTTACAGAATGAAGCAATAACTTTTGAAACTGGTTATTTTTTCCTTGCTTTGTTCCTTTCTTTACGGGATCGGTGGTCCCAGCAAACCACCTCCTCCAGCCTAGTTTGCCTGCTGCTGTGTGTAGGAGCTCCTAGTGAGTTGAGCTGTGCTATATTCAGATTGGTATTCAGGTTGGCTTTGGATTTTTGTTTTGTTTAAAGTGGCAGGTTACATGTTTGCATGTTTACATTCCTGGGGACCAGAGAAAGGAATCTACTGCACAAACAAATCTGCAAGTAAGTAGTGACTGAAATGCTAATATTTAGCTGGAGTCCACCTGCTCTGAACCCACTGTGTCCTAATAGTGGCTGAACTTGTATTCAGTCACTTGCATGCAGCTGATGTCTTTGAAACTTTAGTTGATGCAGTCAGTTTTGAACAGGATTTTGGAAGACTGTGCTAATCTTCTGCTATTTGTTTAAGTGTTGCTTTTAAAGTGGCTAACTTCCATAAGCCAACTTTGATGCTGGCCCTAGAGAAAGTTATCGCCAGTGCTGCTTGCTTGTGTCCTTTGGAAGGCAGGCAGTGTGGACTCCAGCAAACTTGGGAGGAGGAGTAATTAAAAACAGTGTTGCTTGAAAGTGGAGTTGGAGATTTGAGTAAAGGTCATGGAATCTTCTTGAGTAAGGACTATGTTCAAAGTCCTTCAAACAGGAATTTTGTCCTAAGGCTGCAGTTATACCATCATACTAAGCTGACACATCTCTGGTCATCTGCAAAAGGATTACCTGTGGGGAGAGGCTTTTGTCTTCTGTGTTGAGCTGGCACTGGCATTTCTGCAGCCAGGTAGTCAGCCCGATGAGGGAACAGCTTGGTCAGGTTTCCATCGAGATCACTTCCTTAAGCTGACTGTGTGGCTACATCAGCACTGGTGCTGCTGTGTGGAGGAAGGGCTCCTTTTCCCTAGCAGCCTGTGCCTGTTTTGGGTCAGTGGCTGCTCAAGCGCAGCCTGAGGGAAGTTGCAGAGTGAACACTTGGTGTCACAGTAAGGTGACTGGGCTCAGGAGAGCAGTAGACTCTTGCTCAATCCTCTGCCTAGCCTGGTGCAGTAAACCACGTGGGACAGCTCCCACAACAGGTAAGTGACTTCATTTTCACAGGGCTGGTTTTCAGCTGGATCAGTATCAGTAAGTACATTGTTCCATGGGTGTGTCAGGTTATGCCTGTTTGCAGTCACTGATTATTTGTATTGCCCCTTTTAGAGGAAGCAAAATGCAAGAAGAGTTTTTTCCTCCCCTCCTCGAATGATCACATCTGAATGCTGGGAAAGTACATGAATCATTTAGGAATTTGCTAAGGGAAGATGGAGCTGCTCTGTGTGGTTGCTATTTTTTCAGTGGAAGGGAATACCTTCAAGCCAATCCAGCATTTAATTTTTCATTATCCCTCTCCAAATAGAATAGCTCACTTCTCACAGCTTCCCCCCCGCCCCTCCACTCAGGAAATACTTTGCTTTTAGAGTCTCTTTAGATTTAAGACTTTTTTGAAAGGGCCTTGCAAACAGTAGTGATAGAGAATGAGGGTGCTGCTTGGTTTATGCGCTGTGTTATGCCCCCCTTGGAAGAAGGCTGGCTCTGGTTAGGGACAATCTTGTCAGCTGGAGCTCCCATGTTATTTTTCAGGACATAGTGAGGTAAGGGGTGAGGGAGCTGAAAACTTAGGGAGGATAAAGATGTAAAAGTTATTACAATATGGTACATGCGTGATTCAGCATAAAATACACCTGAAGTAGCCACTGGTACTATTGGGAAAAGCGGATTATCATTTAATGTTTCTGTTGCCTTTCTTCTATACATGCACACAAAGTTTAAAATTTATTTTCAGTGCTCAATAAAGGGTGTCCTAGGAAGTTTCATGATTCACTAACTTGCTGAATATCACAGGCCTGTCATTTTTTGTTTCTAATTTTTTTTTTTGAAGACCGCAATGGCTGATAAATGGTAGAAAGAAACCCTTGAAACAGTTAAAGGTGATAGTCTGTTCAAATAGATTGCAGTAGTGCTGGCAGCCTAAAAAGAGTAAGTGTAAACTGCAAACAATATATGATCAGCCCTGGCTTTGACCTTGCTAGAAGGAAATAAGACAGCTGAGAGACAGAAGAGAAGAGACTGAGAAGTTAGAAATAATCTGAAATTTTCCATGGGTACAATCAGTTAGCTTGGCTGTATGCAGTTTGCTGATAAGCATCTTTAACTTCATATAGAAAGAAGTAACTTTGTATTGCCAATAGATATCTTCTGTAGATAGGCAAGACCAAATATCACTAAATACTTGGCTATCTTGCCTCAGGGAGGAAGAAAAACAACCCAAACCTAAAGAGAAGATTATTTTGTAAGACAAATGTTCCCCTACTGTTTTCTCCCTTTATATTGAGGTTGCCTTTGCAGATCCCTGAAACCTTCTTTGGAACACAGTCTCTGAATTTATATCAGGAGCTTCTTCCCAAATCAGCTGATCATCTAATAATGATTTTCAAGGTAGAACTTAAATGCAGTATAGATTTTTGAACTTCTTATTTAGACATATCAATATATCTGTGTATTTGCAACTCCTGTCACACATTATTTCTTGTTGCTGACTCTGCATTGTACTCTTATTTCCTCAATTCAAGACAGACGATCTAGTGTTTTGTTTCACTGTGGAGGGATCAGGGATAGAATGCAGAGTTTTAGTGGGGGAGCATCATGTGTCTTGTTTATGTTTTATAGCCTGATAAAAAGACAGTGTGTGGTTTTTGCAGTATGTCTTTGCTTAAAAAGAATATAATTTCTGAAGACAAAACTATGGACTAATTTTGCACCTCTCCTTTTGAAGGCTGTTTCCTGTGCTGTGTGTTGCAAAGATTAAAGGAGTGCTTAATACAGAATGATGTGAACTAAAAACATTGTACCTTTTCAAAGGAAGAGAATGGAAATTTAGAATGCATTTGGCAGGGTCTCTGAGGACTTGCAGACATGAGCTCTAGTGTTTTTCTTTTTGAAACTGCTAAACTAGTGAAATCAGGCAGTCAATTTTATTGACTTTGTTTCAGAGACTTAGGAGTTTGCAGTATTAAAAGGCTTGTATTTTAACACTTGACCAAAATATCTAGAATTAAATGCAGTACTGATGAAAGCTGTGAGGTATTGTGCACTCATTTCTTTACTGCTGATCTGAGCTTATGATCCACAAGAAAACTTGGAACCCTAAGAGGCAGTGCTGAAAGTGTTGTCTCAGGGTAGTGTGTGCAGCCAGGAAGGTGATTCCTCTCTTTTTGTATTGGCACTGGTGACCTCCTGCACTCAATGCTTTGGACAGGTGCAGCTTGGTGGTTATCTAAAACTAATTCAACATGTCTAAGTAGCTGTCCTGAAGGGTGCAGGAGTGGGAGATCAGTTGCAAACTGTTTTGGTGAGTAACTTTTATTCATGCTAGTCTTAGGTGCTGAAGCCAATTTTGTGCAGGCATGGAAGATTTTTATCTTGCATGATAAAACGTCCTTGTATTGTAAGATTACTTGAACTTGCTCCTAGTTCTGTTTGACTTCTAACATTTATGTGCAGATTAAGAGTAGGGCTTACATCTCTGCAAGGGATCTAAAATGATGTGCAACTATGAGGCTGATGCTTAACAGTTACAACACATCATGGCTCTCTCTCTCTGTCATGTCAATCAGATAGTTCTGACTGTTCCCTGTCCATAGAAAGGGATCATGAAAACTGTAACTGCAAGTGCAGGGAGGCAGAGGACATCCAACAGAGAACTTGATAAATTTTGTGGTCCATGAGCTGTCAAAACGTTCATCTCTTCTAGAATTATTGCTTTCAAGGACGTAGACTCCTCCACCTTTCTTTCCTGGCCACTCACAAAGTAATTGACTGGTTATAGATATGGTTATATGCTTATAAATTATGGTTGTGGTGATTGTGTGTGGAAGAAGGTTGAGAGGGACTTTAGATTCAGGATGCCTCTTCTCTAGCCATGAGCATTAAATAATGCCTGTCTCTTGAACCACCAGTATTAAATAACTGAAGATAATACCTTTTCTGTCCGAGTTCATGCTAGGAAAGAAATTATCTAGGACTAACATTTAAAGGCAATATATGACTAAGTAGTTTCCCTGACTAACAGCTTTATTACAAAATGGTCAAAGAAGGGAAATGGATTATTGAGCTGAAAGGTCTTTCTGCTCCTTCAAGGAGACCCAGTGCTGCAGCTGAAGACAGGCATCTCTATCAGGGCTGTTTACCTTTAATTTTATTGTTGTGATCGCCTTTGGATGGGCATCAAGTTTCTAAGCTAAACCCAAGTTTAAATCCCATGATCTCTTGTTATCAGGTAACTTTAGCTTCTCTGCTAACTTCCAGGAATGGGCACCTTGATTATTATTGCTGGGGAACTCTGCTTGCCCAGCTGCCTTGCATTTCAAAGCTGGTACTGACTTGTACGTACTGAAGCTGCTGCCTCAAGGGTTTTAACTGCTGTGCATCATCCTTACTGTCCCCCTTGATTTGCATGTTATGGCTCATATGCAGAGCAAGTGATGCAGAGATGTGATAAAAGGAATTTCTAGACCATTACTAGTTTACTGGTAGATGAGCACAAGAGATACATACCATCTCCATTGAGGGGTGAAAATAACAAAATCAGTATGCACATCTCCTCCCAGAATTTCTTTATTCCCTTTAATAGCCTTTCCATAATCCCAGTACACTGTGTTTACCTGATATTGTTTTTTTTTCTTCACTGGAAAGCAAATGGTTTCTTAAATAACAGCCTACAACTTGTCTTGTCCCCTGACCTGCTGTGTTTTGCAGTTCTATGTGGAATACAGACATCTATGCATTACAGTAATTACTGCATTTAAGAATAATTAGAGTTTAGCCAGTAACCTTTGTTGCTTTGATAGGATAGGTTTTATTCAATTATTGATGGTTTTCAATGACTCTTCCATTTCGGACCAGACTCGCAGCTTCTGACTTTCTTCATGCTACTCAAAGAGATTGAAGCAATCATGAGTAACTGTATGTAGATGAAGATGCAATTTAAGGTAGACTTATAAGGTGTTTATAAAATGGACTGGAGCTGATTAGTCCACAACTCAAGTAAATAGATTGCAGTTGAATTTCTCAAACTGTTATCTACAACAAGGAGGCTGCCACTGTGTGTGCAGGATACCTGCCTGAGAGGGGACCAGTCGATAACAGGGGACCACGGAAATTGTTTAGCTTGCCAAATGTATTTATTGGTTTTTATGAAAGGATCACGTCTATTGCAAACACTGTGTGTTCTGTTGTTAAAAATACAGCCCGTGGCTGTAAAACAAAAGGAAGAATTAATTCCACTCAGCATGCAGAGGCTAGTAGGAATATACAAAGTCCCTGTATGGCCCAGTAAAACTTTTCCAAGGGTCATTGTGGCTGGCTCTCTCATGTTGTGTGGCCCAGCCAGCATCTTTCCCTGTTACCCCAATAGATTTGGTCTTCAACACTGAATATGCTCTTAGAGTTAGATTACAGCCTATGATGAGTATCCTTTTTGTAAGTGCTATATGAGTCATCTGTGCACAGCTGTAGTCTGTCAATTCACAAATCACTGGCAACCGGCTGCACCTGGAGAATGGAGCCTCCCTTGGAGTGGGTATCTCACTTTGGGCACAGCGGCATCCTGGTGTGGTGTAAACTGCAGGTCAGGTTAGGATATTCTAATTTCAACAAGATTGGGAAATGGAGGCAAAGGCAAAGAAGTCTAGCTGCTGATGCTAACGGGGAAACAAGAAAGAGTGTGTGAGAATGAGTGTAGAAGTTGGAGCTGCAACCTTCTGCTTAGTTACATCTTGGGACTGCTTGCGCATATTCTGTTTGTTGCTTGTAAGGGTGTTTGATAATGAAAGGGAAACTAAAGATCTTCTGCCTTTATGGCAGTTCCCCATAGAATTGTAGAACCTCCGTAAGAGGACACCATTACTTGGAGATTTGTCTTCATGATGTCATATTTTTTATTTGGCAGTTTTTCATATGTACAAATACGAGTTAAGTTTAGTCTGCTTTCGCTGTTGTAATGCTATTGGAATTGGCTGGGTATGGCTGTTGGAAATTACAGGACACAGCAGCGGTCACAGATTGAGGGACAGACTTAAGAAAAAAAAGCAAATGTAAAGGGAACAGTAGGAATGAAAGGGCCCACAGAAAGATACAGTGCAAAAGACGTAACTTCTCCTCCAGCTCAACAGTTGAGAGGAACTTGGTGGGGAATTGTTAGGAGTTGTAGTTCTCCACCAGATAAAGATGTCAGTGTGTCCTCTGAAGAGCAATGGCTTCTATTTTAGAGACAGAAACTGGCTTCTGAAGCCTATGTGCTGAAGATTGGCTGGCTTTTTTTATTTTATTCTTTAATCTGTATAGGAGTATTAAAATCTGTCTGACACACTTCAGTTGCTGGATTGTATAAGGGTCACCAAGAATTCTTTTTTTGAGAAAGGCCTTTACAGAAATATTGGATATTGAGAGCATAGAATATTGGGGGGATTAAAAGGAAGATCTCTTTAGAACTGCTTCTGTGGCCTTATTCTCTCATCCTTGCAGCACTGTGAAATGGTGCTGTGTTAACTGCAATTCAGACAAAAATATGTATTTCCAAACTTCCACTGGTAAAAACTCCAACAATGGAATCTAATATTAAAGTAGTTTCCAATAAACAGAGAAGGGGTTCTGAGAAAAAACTAAAAATCTCTTATAAACAAGTGTTGAGTATTTTTTTTACTAAGTTCAGTAGATGTAGTTGTAATAAATGAAAGCTGTTAGGTGGTGGGTTTGTTTGTTTGTTTTTGGTGGGGGTGATACAACTAATTTCCTGAAAATACAGAAGAAAATATTCCAAAAGAATTGAGAACTGTTAGAATACACTATGGACAAAAAGAAGCGGTCAGTGTGCTAATCAGTGTCAGTAGAGCAAAACATGAATAACTGAGCATGTGGTGAACTTTTATAGTTAACACTTTGTATTTTGGTAGTTATTGTTCCTGTGAAATACAAGGCAATCTACTCACTATCTCTCCCTGCCCCATGAATGCATATTTGAGGTTTCTAGTTATTTATATGCCTATAGCCAAAACATGTATTTTAGTGGTATTGGTAAACAAGAAATGCTGTGTAAAATTACAGCTTCTACCTGAGGTTCTAGAGCTGCTGAAAAGAAACTACATTTTTCTTTCTTAAAAAGTGTGTGGGGTGTCACCTGTGAGACCTTGTTTGTTTCTCCCCTATTACTTACGCTGCTCTTGTACTATGATTAGAAAGTACAGTGTTTGGAGTGCACAGCAGAGTGGAAATCACAATAAACAGCAGTATCTCTTGTTTTTTTTGTTTTGTTTTCAATGTTCAGTTGACCTTCCTATCTGCTGCCTAGATTTTGCTCAAATTCAACAGATTCCCCAGCATCATCACTGTCCTCCTCCCTCCCTTACACATCTTCATCCTCTTCCCTGGCAGCCCCATGAGGTTCAACACTAAAGATCTGGCTTTGCTGGCCAGGCGACCATCAGGTTGTTTTGACAAGGAAGGAAAACTGAAGATTTGCAGAGTGGTTGGGGATGAAAAATTAATAGGTAAAAATGACTTGTGCTGAAAACTACTCGTGGTTGGTGCACATGTTTTCTGCAGTGGTTGGCTTAATTTCACTAATCCCATAGTTTTTAGTTTCCTTCATTACTGTTGCTTGAGTGCTGCTAAATACCTTTCTAAATAATGAAGCTTAAAACTAGTTCTTAAGTTTGCTCAGGTTTTCGAGTTCCCTTTGTCATGTGCCTGGGGAACAGTACACAGTCTTTAACATTATTACTCTTTTCCTGTAAACAGAGATTGGAGTTTTTTTTTTCTGCTAGTGATTGCTAGTCACCAGTCACTAGTTGCTGTGTTTCAAAGATTAGCTATCCAGTTCCTCAGAACTTGCCCCTCCCACCTCCGAAAGCTGTGTTCTTTTATCTTTATAGATTTTCCATGGCTCACTTCCCACCTCCTTGCAGATTTCTTCAGGCTTTTATGATCATATTTTAAATGTCTTTCAATTTCCAGTAAGCTTGAATAAATGTCTATTCCCTCAGTAGCTGTTAGAAAATAGCTTGTGTTTAGCTGTAAAATCGGTCCTAACACAATAATTTCAGCAACAGCAAACGTTTTATTTTCACTTGTCCCAGTTGATCTTCATTGTGATCGTATTTACTTTTATTTTATTAGGAAAAAAACCCCAAACAAATCCAAACCCAGCACAGATTCAGTTATGGTAAAGGGCTGAGCAAATTCCGTGCTGCATTTTTAGAAAATTTTATACGTGCCCCAGTAAAACCACAACATACATTTTTCTAATGATAAATAGCCAGAGCTTCTTGTGGAGGGTGCAGCTAACTTCCTGGACAAGGGGCTTTAGGGAGCATTCACTTCTGTCTGCTTTGGAGTTCCTCAACAGGATGATCTCCCTGAGTACTCATTTGTTGACAGCATATCAAACCCTGTCCAGTGGAACTCTGTGTATGTTTTTATGTTGAGTACTAATATTGCTAATGCTACATAAAAACCTTACATTAACTGGAGAGCTCAGTATCTCGGGTTACCTCTGCTATGGTCAGTGGTGCAGATTCTAGGAAAGCATTTAAGAAGCTGTGCATCTGTAGGATGTTCCTATAGCCCAGTAAATCCTGCTGGCTCCCAGCATTCATATTACGATCCCCTGAGAAGAAGGGTCATTTCTGTCAAGGTATTTTGATCACTGTTTATCCTATCCACTGCCAGACTTGTCATCGTTAGTCTGACTAATCTTTGGACTTGCTTATTTTTCACCCTTACAAAGTAATGACTTTCCCGCTCCTATAGAAAAATAGCTTTTTATCAGAAAAAGCTGCAGTGTGAATGTGATAGTTTTCCTTCCTTCTGATACCCACAGGGTTCTGGGGGATGGAATTTAGTCTTTGCAGACTCCTGTATTTGTACTGCAGAGTAACATACTGGGATCTGATAATTGTGTTTAGATTTTTAGTTGGTGGATGTGCGTTCATTTATATTATGCTCGTTTCTGTATTGTCCTTGCACTTCAGAAAATCTGAAAAGATCCAGGAACTTCAGTTACTTTTCTGAAAAAAAAATTTAAAAAATCCTCCTGTTATTACTGAACAGTCATTCTGTAAGTCTCAGTGCCTGTCAGTGTAAACCTTCCACTTTCTTACAGGGAAAAAGCTACTCTGATTTTCAAATGTTGCCTATTGAAACATCTTAATTGAAATAATCAAGAGGAAAAGCAGATTTTATTTATTTACTCTAACAAGACATCCTCCTGCTCAGTATATTGTTTTTAGTGGTGGCCAGCTTTGAGGGAAGTAGAAGAGTTCTGCAGAAGCAGCTGTAGAATTACATGACCTCAGGGTACAGCTGTTTTTCCAGCTCCCTATCAATTTGAAGTTGGCTGCTGTCTGGAGATGTGGGGATTCATGTGCCCTCTCAAAAATAAAAAATAATATGTATTATGTAAGAAAAGTTCTTCCCTCTTTTAAGAAATGATCTCTGAATATTTGTCCCCCAAATCTGTATATGTTTATAATAGGTTTATGCATCTATATGTACCTACACATACAAACATGTTTTAAAAAATGCAATATTAAAAATCATCTGGTTATGGAAGAATAACTTTTTAAGTCTTTTGACCCACTCACTGACCTAAAGTTCTGAAACATTCCTTGTTCTCAAAAGTTTGATTACATACCTGCATGTGCATATAAACAAAAGTGTGTTGTTATTCTCACTGGTTAAGTACTTGAAAAAAGTGTAGTAGAATAGTAATAGCAAAGTGAGTGGAAATATTTGAGTCTCATTTTCCTTGCTTTTTCACGTTCTGAAAATTGTTAATTCAGATTAGCATGTTCTAATCTAAGTGGAATAGGGAATGTTTTTGTGCCTTAATGTGGATTATATTTGATCTCCTGAAATGATGGAAGCAAAAGCTGTTCTGTGCTAAAGTGCCTGTTTCTGCTCCCATGTGAGGAGAAGGGAGAAAAGCTGAGAAAACACTGTTGAGTGTGTGCTGCAGTCACCAGTTCTTTCGGCTGCAGAGTAGAAGAAACCTTCTGGGAAGTTATTTGGCATTTAACAGCATGTTGTACATTGGCAGCCGCTGAGTGAAGTGGGCTTTTTTTGGTTGTTAATGATTTTCTTTTCTGACCTTTCTAACTAATGCATCTTCTTTGAGAAGCATTTAATGTGTGAAGACAAAAGGTTGTTTTTATTAATCTCTTACTTCTTTGCATACAGAACCGAGGGAGAGATGGTGCCGGCTGAAAGGAAATCTGCTTTTTCTAATGAAAAATAAGGTAATTCATTTTCTTACTGCTTTTCTTGATGTGCTAGTCTAATATGTGAGAACTTGAGTAATCCTTTTTCATGATAGCTACATTGGCTTTGTGCTTTTAGAGACAAAAAATAATCACTATTATTAGAAGAGCGGAGATGAAAAAAATCCGTTGTTTGCTGTCTGTAACACTGGGTATTCTTCATGATATCAATGTCCTTTTGCTGAATCATAAATAGTCTATAGGGCAGGGTCTGCTCATAACACACATGGGTCTAAATCCAGAATTGCTTCTCCAAATCCACTGGAATAATGAAAGCAAAATCTCACAGCTAAGTGAGGTACTGTGACAATGTTCAAGATGCAATTTCAGAGCCCTACTATTTTTTTTAGTGTGGTTTTGTAACTAAATTTGTTATAAAGAATTATATCATTCCCTGTTCCTTTGCTGTAAAAAGTGTTTATGTGCCTTGATGTGAAGGGCCTGTTAAAATAGGGTCTGACCTTGACACGCACAAGCTGCTGAGTGCCCTCATTTGTCATTGACTTTATTAGGAGTTGAGGGCACTCATCCTCTAGAATGAACAAGGACTAAGTGTGGAATTGCTCTTTTTCTTACCCTTTCCATCTGATATTATGGACTTGCTTCTGTAGTTGCCTGAAAATAGCACTGGATTGTAAAGAATTAGGGAATAGGATGCAGCTTGGGGCACTTACCTGTTAACAGTATTTTATAATTGGCTTCTGGAATATTTTTATACTGCATGGACCAGCAGTTGGATGGAACAACTGTACTGCTTGGTATATTGCATATTGTTTGAAAGATTTTTTTCAGTGTGATATAATGGCTCATTTTAATGTAGTGATGGATGTGCACATATGGTATCCTTTTCAAGCAGTATTTGCTTTCAAAGCACTGTTCAGGAGCATGTGAGAGATTTCTGTATGTGTGCAAACAAAATGAAACAGTGTGACATAAAGGTTTCTCCTGCTTGAGTTTCATACAGCTGTGTTCTCCCGGGTGTAAATGTTTGACACGTTTTATGTAGGTGACAGCAAGCTCATGGCCTCCCCTTTGTCACACCCTCGTACATTGTCACTCTGCTGTATGACTTGCAGAAACTATTTTTAGTAGAGGGCTTTAAATGCCTAACTACTCTCTACTACTCTGCGTTTCTCCAAGTGTCCTATTTTCATGGGAACCTTGGCATTTTGTAAAACAGTTATGGGAAATATTTTGATCAACTTTGCAACTGCAAAGAGAGGAGGAGGAGATCAAATATAGCTTTTGGGTTGGCCCTGCAAACTTGGAGAATTGATGTTACTATACTAGAGGGTTTAGTGAGCATTGGTACTTGGGTTCATGTGCTATATGGTAGTTTTGAGTTTGGTGGGTTTGGTTTTTTAATTCATTTGCTGTTTTTTGGGGGATTTTGTCTTTTTTAATATATAGGTGAGGGATGGATGGAATGAGGCTTTATCAGCTGGACCAGCAAATCAACTAACCCGCTAATGCCACTCAGGCTGTTCAAATACAAAGCTATATTTTGCGAATCTTGGAGAGTGAGACACAAATTAATGGCTTGTTACAGGAATGATTTAGGCTTGCAGTAAATAAATGGGAATTCCCCTTGAAGTGCTGTAGTTTGAGTGAAACAGTTAAATAGGTGGGTTATTTTCACCCTATGTCTAGCTCAGTGCTAGAAAACTGCATCTTATTCTGGTTTGAAGAAGTTTTCAAAATTTGCAGAAGTTATGGAAGGAACCAGGAGACTTGACAAATTTTAGCTTATCAAAGAAGACTGGTGACAGGATTAATGTCAGTGTTTTCAAAATGTGATTTTTATCAGGTACTTTCTTTAATTAGGGAGATCACAGTAGGAGAGAAACTTGGAAATGGAACTCAAACAGATGCAGATGAGCACAGAACCACTGGCCAGTGAAGCCCAAGTGTGGTGAGATATAGAGGGTGCTTAGTTTTAAAATGTCACAGCCCAAGCACGGAGACCACTGAGTGATTAAAGGGCAATGTCTTACAATGTATCAAACTGAATGATGTAGCACTTCCTAGTCAGCTTGTATCCTAGGAATTTGTAAAATGGTCATTTTCAGAGGCATCATCTGTTGGGTACTATAAAGGATAGCTTCTTTGACAAAGACAGATCTCCCTTGAATCTCATATCCATGTTTCAAAAGATGCAATTTATAGGTGTGCTAAGTAAAACCACAGCAATTTGTGTGCTACGAGGAAGAAGACAGTGTACCTTGTATTTTTTTTTTCCTTTTCTCATTCTAGAAATGAACAGGTTTCCCATCTGAAGCAGATTCTTCACATAGGAAATCAGTTTAAATTTTGGGAACTAGGTTGCCAAGTATAATAACAAACAATAGTCTTGTGATAAAAGTTATTAAGCCTAATAAGCATAGTTGCAAATTTTCTGCTCATTACTTGACTTAGCAAAGGTTTCAGTAGGCTACTGAGGTAGTGTGTGAAAGATGTGCCCTGAACAGCACAGATGAAGCCATGTTCCTATTTTTGTTGCTGGAATCTGGCTTAGCTTATGGCTTGATGTGAAAGAAAAGTAATTCTGATGTTTTGAAAATTCATCTGAATGCTGAACAATTAACTCCAGAAGTCACTGTGGTGAAGGAAAGACTAATTTGCTGCTGTTCATTAACTGCTGTCAGAGCCACGTGCATGTCTGCATATACAAATGTGTAATGGCACTCTCATTTTAGTTCAAATGCACATAAATTGTGCTGCTTGTGTAAGAAGAATCTTCTCTATGAAATTGCAAAGGATGCTTCCCGACTGCTCTGTGCTGTAAATCCTAAGTAGCATGACAGTAAATTTTCAGTGTAGGGAGAAAATGTGTTTTATTCTTCCCCTTTTTCTTATAAGGATGCAGCAGAAGAACCTATTAGGCATCTTAAGGACACTTATTTCCCTTGATCTGGCAGTGGACTTGGTTATTTTGGGCTTTGAGTGGACTAACTAGAGCCACTCATAGGCCTGAGGCACAATCCAGCATTGGATAGCGTTGGTGAAACTTTTTTTCCTTTGTAGTCTTTGGTGTGGTTTTCTGTGGTGTGGGTGGGTAGGTGGTTTTGTTGTTCCCTCCCCCCCCCCCCCCCC
>VWZG01010263.1:338566-351554 GCA_013396735.1 Grallaria varia
CCCCCCCAGTCTGGTTTCCTACCATATTGTATTGGTTGTAGGTGGCAGAGCAAAAGTAGTGAGGGGTCTGCAGGAGTGGCCTGTGCTAGAAAAGAAAGGTGCATCAGACCCACCACGGGACACAGCTGAGCACATCAGCAAAATAAGTGATGCTTCTGGGAAGGTGTATTTAACGGGCAAAATGCTGCATGGGAAGTGTGAGAAACAGCCCTGCAAACACCAAAGTCTGAGGAGGAGAGGAAGGATCTGCTCCAGGTGCACATCTGCAGGATCTGATATTTCTCTGGAATATCTGCAGGAGCAGATATTTCTCTGCAGCTCATGGAGAAGACTGCGCTGGGGCACGTTGGTGTGTTGTGAATGATCTGCAGCCCATGGCCGCTGGAGCAGGTCCTTCTGGAAGGAACTGCAGCCCAGGGAGAGGATTCATGCTGGAGCAGGTCTGTGACCTCTGCAGCTGTGGGAGGGACTCTGTGCTGGAGCAGGGGCAAAGCATGAGGAGCAAGGAAGGGAAGTGAGCAACTATTATATACTGACTACAGGCCCATTCCCTGTTTTCCCAGTGCCCCTTGGGAGTTGTGGAAGAGGAGGTAGAGGAGTTGAGGACGAAGATGTGAAGTTGTGCCTTGGGAATAAAGGGAACTGGAGAAAGCTGCTTTAGTTCTTGTCTTTTTTTCCTTACTATCCAAGTCTATTTTATTTTGCAGTAAACTAAGTTTTCCCTGGGTTAAACCTGTTTTGGCTGTGATGGCTGTTGGCAAATGATCTCCCTGTCTTCATCTTGACCCACAAACATTCAAATTTTATTTTCTTCCCCAGTCCTGTGAAGAAGCAGGGTGGGTGGGTGGGTGCCTGACAAGGTCAACCAGGCACAGATAGGATTCCCTGTGGGAGCCCTGTGTTGGAAATACCTCTCTGTGTGAAATCTGCAGACCTTGGGTTTGTGTATAGGCTCTGTGTGCAATTCCCAGGAAGAGGCAGATGTGCATTTGAATCCTATGAACACAGTTGTTTTGAAGGCAGAGCTGGAAACTGGGTAGGGGAACCTGCTGTGTGTCAGGACTTTCAGAAAAAAAGTTGTGCATTGCGCTAATATTGGAGCAATTCTTAGGCATCCTAGTCAAAAAATAGTATTTTGGAACTAGACGATGTTATGTGCCTCATGTAAACTATGTAGTGTGTGAGTTATTTACTTATTTGCATAGATTCTACCCAATTCCGGCCTGATAGGTACTTTTTTCCAGAACTCATGTTGAGTGGGAAACAGGGAGAGAGATGGCTCAGCAACAGCTGCTCATGTGTATCCTAAGTAGTAGATACTTGTGTGCCTTTTTTCATTAGCATAGGAACGGACATTGGTTTAGAAATTTTGGAACTCTTTGGGCATCGCAGTATTGTCTAGTGGGTTTTGTTTTAATTATGGATCAGAATTCATAGCAATAATTTTCTTGGAAAAAAAACCCCAAAGCCAACAAAACCCAACCAGAAACAAAAGAACAGTGCATATTTTTGTCATGTTGTGTCATTTCCTCCTTGTATACTATTCCTAGGTCCTTCAGAATAATTTTGGGTTTTTTCCACCAGAGAAACAGATGTATTACTTGGACCTTTCTCAGTATCTTTTAATCCTCATGCCAATTCAGAGCTGGATTTCAGCCATATATATTATTTACCATAGATGGGTGAATTTGGAGTGAGTGCTACTAATGTAAGGAAAGAAGCTGTCTAACTCATCTATGGTTCATTTTCCCTAATGTTTAAGCTAATATGCCCAAATAGTAGTGCTGATACTTAACCAGATTTCTAAATTACTTTGCAGTCTACACACAAAAAGATACACTAAAAAGTACAATTTTGTTTTTACATCTCAGTAATAGCTCCAGAAGGCCCATTATGCTATATTGAGTAAGCATTTTGACGTTCCTGCTTATTTTTGAATATGTATTTATGAATTAATTTAAAAATGGATTTTTGATCAATAGTTTGTAGTGAATTCTCTAGGACAGTTATTAGAAACTATTGTGCAGATCTTGTTTAGCCCGTCATTTAGTGATCCTGTGGAAGTAACCGTTCCAATCTGTCAGGTTTGTCCACGCACTGGCTCAATAAACTCACTCTGCTTTTGTGTGTGAAAAGTTGTCTCTTAAGACTTTTGTGATGCATTGATTTTTCAAAAATATCATGTAGAAGGAAAGAAATTCAGTTTATGGACGACTGTGTTGAAAATTAAAATGAAAGCTGCTGTGAGTGCTGAACATACCTTAAATTATCAGTTGTATTTCTCACGTGGAATTATAAATGTCTTCTGCACACCGCCTCCCCCCCACTCCCCCACCTCTATTCTAAACAATGTTGGAGTAGACAACTTGTATGGTACACTTGTACTGTATTGAATCGACTTGTTTGTCTCCTGATCCCCTAAACCCAAAGGATTTATACTGACGAAATGAGACTGGTGGTTCAAGCTTGAACACCAGTTGCCCCCTCAAGTTATTTATCATTCCCTTCTTTAACAGGTCATGGAGGAGAAAATAAGGCGAATTAAAACTCGTGAGTCAAGGTAAAGGCAGTTTGAGCAAAAGCAAAGGTTTTGGGTGCAGAAACAAAGGAAAGCAATAGATTTTATTATCTATTTCCATTCAGAGGTAATGTCTGGCTGCTTCCTGGGAAGCAGGGCTTTGCTTTGTATGGTGGTTGCTCCAGAAGACAGATGTAAATAAGTGGCTCTCTTTCCTTCTCATTTCTCTTGGCATTTATTGCTGAGCAGACATCATGTGATGTGGAATATATCCCATTGGTCAGTTTTGGTCAGCAGTCCTGTCTTTCTCCTCCCAGGATCTTTCCCACCCTCAGCCTACTGGTGAGGGGGGAAATATCAGAGAGATGCTCAGCAGTAGCCAAAACACTGGCATGTCATCAGCCCCTTTCCCAGGTACCAACATACCACACAGCACCATGAGGGCTGCTGTGGGGAGAGTGAACTCCAGCTCTGCCAGACCCAGCCTGTGGACTTACCTACCCTGGTGTAAATTGGAGTGCTGTGATACACCTAATGCCAGGGAGAATTAGGTAAAAGATGGTGAATGTTTTGAAACTTCTCTTGTAAGGAATTAACTTGCCTTAAACCAAGTGCATTGTTTGGCTTAAGGTTTTGTAGACAAGTTTAATGAGCAAACCTAAATGATCCTGCTGTCAATAATCACAGGCTTTCTTGTAATGTTTGTGAAAGCTTAACATAAATTATGTTGTTACAGCATTTATCACAAGTGTAATGTGGCAAGAAAAGCCTGAAAGTAAGATTTCAGATTGACTCATAAATCAATAACCAAAGAACCACGTGCAGGGTAGAAATAATAGAATAATGACATACTTCTGAGTTCTGATGTGAATTACTTTGTGGAAATGTTATTCAGATTTTCATGGCATAGTTGTATGTAAGTTCTGCCAAAAAAGTGTGAGAATTTATCAGTGAATCTTATCTGCATCAGGCAGACGTACACAGTGTATTTTCAGCATAAGTGGAGTTTCCGTGTTTTTCTTCCTGATTTGTTATCTTTTAAATATTCTTAGAATGAGATTGAAGCCATGGAACCTTTTCTGGTCTGTTAGAATATGAAGTTTACTCTGCGTGCATGTGTGGTTTAGCATTCTGTAAGTCAGTGATGTCTCCAAAGCATCTTGAAATAAAAGTATCTCTTCTAGCTAAGGATGTACTTACTATAAACCATTTTTCAGCAGTGATTTTAATTTTCTAGGGTATGCTCTGTGTCTGTTTCAAGTCTGGGCAGCTGAATAAGCGTCACTGCACCATGTAACATTGCTTTGGGATTGAATGGGATTGCTGATGTGGGGTTTTTTGAGTATATACTACATGTGGGATATTGGTTATGAACATGCCCTGCAATATCTGTAATCTGAGAAGCAGCTTAGCGAATCTATGTCAGTAAGTTTGAGTGAAATATGTTGTTGCTGTGTTGGTAAGATTTTGATTTACAGTAGCAAGTGTGCTAAATGGAGAAGAAAGTGGAAAAATTACAAAACTGTGGCACAGGCAGATCTGGAAGCCGGATCACCATTTGCATGGTTCAAAAGTCTGTATTTGAGTGCTCTCAACCCCAGTGCTGCCTGTGCTCCTGCCTCCTTGTATTTGGGGATGAGAGTTGTCCTCTTACTGTTGGAATGATTATGTATGTAACAATGCACACATGTGCAAGTACATGTACAGAAATACATATATATGTATATATGTAAATATCAGGCAGGGTTTAGTGAAGAACTCATTTGAGTTTGGTTGTGTTGAGAGAAGGGATGTTGCCATGTGGACTTTTAACCCTCATTAGTGTAATGTCCTGTTACTGTAGCCATGTATTCAGGCTAGTGAGGTATCTTGTACATGTTTTAAGTTCCTTCCTTAAGCTGGTGTGTGAGGTTTTTTTGTTTGTTTGTTTGTTTGTTTTGGTTTGTGGGTGTTTTTTTTTTTAGATAACCAGTTGTGTTGCCACTTACACTGTGAAGTAATATTTTAATACTTTTTTTTTTTCTTGCATGCGTTAATTTAAATAGACTTGTTTCAAGATTTCCTCATGGTTTCAGCCATATTACACTGGGAGAAAGCTGTGCAGAGAACTGTGCTAGCTGAATGCTGTAAACTCCGGCTTTAAAACCCTGCTAAGCATGATGTATGTAATGCCAGTGCAGTGTTAGGAGTGAGGAAGCTGCTGTCTTCACACTGCTCATGAAGAGAGAGTGTGGAGAGCATGAAGTTGTCTGGAATAGTTGGAACAGACAGTAAGTAGACAAGTATAACCCCTGGTTTCTTCAGTAGCTCTTCCTCTGAGGCAGCTGTAGTGCTGACCCAGAGCCGTGTGTTTCAGGTGTCCTTCAAGCCCCATAACTCCAGTGCCGTGTCTCCTTGGGAGAAGAAGGGCACACTGAGCTTTTGTTCCTGAGAGCCTGTGCAGTACCACTAAGGTCTATGTGCTGACTGCTGTTGCAGTCTGCTTTCCAGTAGTACTTGAAAAGGCAATTTATAACCACTGAGTAATGAGAAGAGTTTTTTGCTCCTGTTTTTAGTATGAATTGAAAGACTTTATATCTCTTTTCCCATTTTAACAGGATCCTGGCAAGCCCTACTGATTCCCTCTCATCTTTCTGCTTCTTCCTGCCTCCAGATGTTACTGACTTGCTCTACAGATAGTGAAAGTCCTCCCTTTTCTTCCACTGCTGTTGGAGTCAGACCTTTCCTATAACCTGTGCTTGCTTTTATAATCCATTCTGCCTCTCAGCCGTCTGCTTTCATCACTTGCTTAACTTGTTCTATGTTTTCATTTCCTTTAGCTTTTTCATGGTGTAGGCATGTTTTATTCCTTCATTTCTTTGTGCCTACCTGCCCTTGACCTACCTGCTTTCTCAGCTGTGCCCATTTCTCTATTTGATATCTCAAGTCTGTTACTACTTTGTGTATTGTGTTACTCACTGCATTTCCATCCCATTCCTGTTTCCATCCCTGGTCCTGTTGCTGTCCCTTGCACTCCACAGAACACCTTTCACTAACCTTTTATAACCTCTTCTAAATGAGTGCTAAGAAGCATCTCTTGTTGGTGTGACTGTCACATCTAACAGTAGCTTACCCTCTGACTGTTACTCCACTTTTTCCTAGTCGTTCTCAACTTGTTCTGTTGGTTTTATTCTTTTGAGGTGTTAATGCTGTGCTGTACTTGTTGAGGAATATATGAGAAAATGTAACTTTTAACTGAACATTCTTCAGGATTAAATTGCATCTAGACCTGCCTCAATACCTGTTTGTCCAAACTACACTTTCATCTTGCCTTTTGGAGACCTCTTCCCATACATTTAGCCATGAATTTAATTTCAGTGGGAGTCAAACAGCTGCTTAATCTTTCCTGTCAAATTCTTCCTCCCATTGCTTTTGATGGCTGAAGCAAACATCACCTCACTTCCTGCTGCTCGTACCATTTTTAGCCTTGCTTTCAACAGGAGTGTGTTTCTAAGTATTTGTGTTCTGGCTCTTTGTTTTGCAGATTCTTTTTAAGATAGACTGCTCTTTCCAGCTCTGTATCAACTAAAAGTCTGGATTGGGATAATGTAGTTTTGCCTTTTCATTGACTGAAATATCCTTCCCCTCTTCTTGGCAAAGAAGACATTTGGTTATATCCATTAGAGCTCTTGTAAAAGTGATTTTCCTCATTTATTTTTTTTTAACTGTTACTCTTTCCTTTGCATCAGACTCTTGTGTCCTTCCTTTTGTAAGCTTTTTGTTTTCACAGTGAAGATCTTTCCCAGGGCCCTACTTGTTCTTCATTTAAGTTTTGTTTCACGTTCGGAATCTGAACTGTGTCCAGCATACAGCACATCTTAGATCTGTGAAACCGTCAAGGAAGTACTAAAACATGTCACTTCCTGAAAAGTGTAATCTCATTATCTTCCCTTAACTTCTACCTTTACAATTTTTTTTTTTTATATAATGCTTGCAAGAAGTTCACAATGACAATACCATTTTATTTTAACCTTCATTGGCTTTCATATAGTCTGATGTGGGCTTGCTTTTATATGGGGTGTAAACTCTGACTTTTTTGGGGTTTAACATCTATGGTTTTATTCTGTTCAGTAGATAATATCATAGGGTCCTGTGATCCCTGATCTGCATTCCTAAACATTCTGGTGATATATATAAACTTTTAATCTGAGCAAATCCCTGAATTTGTGTGTTATCTAATAGAATTAGCTAGGTCTAATTTTCGTAAATAGTTGTTTGTGTTCTCCACTATTCCTGCAGTAATTGGTGTGCTATAATTGCATAACATGTGGAACTGTATATGTTGCAATTACATAATTGATGGTAATCAAGCACCAGTCTTGTTTATACTAGATAATTGTGTAGATAACTGTATTTAACAAAAGGTTATAGAGCATCCCCATGTGGGTCTGTCTTAGTTCAGTGACTCTTGCTCTGTTTGGTGCTGCAGTGAAATCTGTGGTGGTTCTGGCAGATGTTTTTGTTGAGCAGCTTCTCGCATGACTGCTGAGAGAGTCCTGGGACTGAGTACACATTCACTGTTTGAGACAAGTTTGCAAGATCAGGATTCTGTTGGCTTCCACGGCTATTTTGGGAGACTTGGGTGACAGGTTTTGCAATGCAGGCTGTGGTTTTTAGAGGTGACTGTAACAGCTGCCTGCTTTTGGTTAGAGACGACCTGATGGCTATATTAGAAACAAGAAAGGCTTTAAAATGCAGTGTGCAAGCACTGAGCAGAAAATGCGTAGCAGTCTGTAGTGGAGTAGATGGCAACTTGACATTTATCTTACTGAGTATTAGCTCTTAACACATGAAAGAAACCTGGGGATGGAGGAAGACTTAATAACACCAGTGTATTAACATGCTGCGTTAAGAGATGACTCCTGCTGCTGTCTGCGAATCTGCACTTGAGGGAATCATGGAAATGATTTGGTTTATGTTCTGAAGTTAGTATCGACTGTAGCTGGAAGAGCTGCGTGGCCTATGAAATCATTTCACGAAATCATTTCACTTACTCCACTTCATTCCAGTGAAGAACTCCTTAGGAAGTTACCTGTATCAAACTGAGCACAGAACTGGCACTTTTGGTTGTGTTAATCTGAACTGGGATGTTATTCCTAAGTGTGGTGAAAGAAAGTTAATTTTTAATTTTCAATAGTATACCTACGTTTCTTCAGTGCTGAGTGATCAGTAGTCAAAGGAAGAACTCCCCACCTTTTATTTCAAAACCAAACAAAAATAAACCATCCTAAAAAAACAATTGCTTGTATCACATTTCTTCTGTTTAAGACACACTAGTTTGTCAGGATATTGTTGCTAAACTCTTCCTTCCCTGAAAGTGGTCTGTGCCAGATATGAAGTATTATTCACACTCCATTATCCTGTCAGATAGAGAATGTAGCCTGGCTGCCGGCTTGTGCAGGCTGGGCTTTTCTATTGCATCACTTTGTCTCATTTTAGAAAACAACCTCTGTTTAAGCTGCTTTAAATTTTGTTTGTAATGGAAGCTGTCAGTAGATGGCAGCAGCAATCTCTTCAGATAATAGTTTTAGGTTACCAGCCAAATGAACATCTCACATTCATGTTAACTAAACCTAAGGAGAAACACCCTACTGAAGTAATTCACTGAGGACAAAACTTGCTTTTATTCTTGGCCTAAAGTAGGCTTTTAAAGCCAGGGGCTGCTGCCTAACCTCAGTTTAGACTTTTATGAGCTGGATGATGAGCGAAGAAGGGAAGCCAGAGGAGTCTGTGTGCAGCTAGAGACATCTTGCAGCTGCCAAGTGATTGATGGCAGCCAGCCCAAGGAACTCGTGGGTGGAGCCCAACGGAACATTAAAGGAGATCTTCTGGCTAGTCTGTGCTTTCTCCACCATAGACTCATTAGTGAGGGTTGTATTTAGCATAAGGGAGATGGACTGTGCACATATCTACAGACGTCAGGGTGCTACTCTTTACGTTGCATCCTGGCTGATCCTAACTAGCCAGTGCTCTCAAGTTTGAGAGCAGTCTGATCTCAAGGGCCAGAGGGCACAGCTTGGTGTACCCTCTGCCCTTTTAGGAAGTGATGCATAAAGGATTGTTTTGTTCTCTCCACATAGTTGCCTGACTGTAACCCAGATGCCATGACCTGGTTGCTGTAGGGATCAAGGGTGACTTCTTTGTTGTGTGTTGATACCAGTGTGGGGATGTCAAGGGAAGGAGGAGATGAGCCAGGGAGCATGAAGGGCAGTTGTGCTTCAGGCTCCTGGTCGTGCCAAGAAGAAAAATGCCAGGTTTTTTTACCCATCTTTTGCTCTGAGATTAGATCTTCATTTCTTTGCTGAATAAGTTGAATACCTCTGATTTTATAAAAAAGGCTGTAGTGCTACTCTAGCCTCACCTTTATTCTGTCAGCAGCTACTGACTGTTAAGGGCATTATGGTGCTTTCTACTTCAGCATTGTCACTGAACACTGTTTACTATTCCTGTTCTTTTTCTGACCAACCTTGAGAGCTGAGCTGAATTCTCCACAGCGTCCCCACATCTTATGTGCCAAGTGATGATAGCTGATTTTAATTTCAGTGTTGTAGAAGTAGCTGTGTTTTGCCAAATGTGTGCAGTTTGTGCTTATAGCATTGAATTTCATTTAATGTGTTATCACTTGATTGGTGGGAACACTGGGAGCCTATAGCTTTGCCTTCAGTTTTAGGTTAGTCTTTTGTTTGCATTAGCACATATTATCACCTTACTATATTCATCTTTGTTCCTGGGCATCTATTAATAAAAGATACTTTCCTTTTATTCCTTTGCCATGTAATTTTTCCAAGCAATTGGTCAAAGACCTTGTAAACATTTTTTAAAAGGCAGCCAATGTGCGCTATACCAGTGCTTCTAATTACTCTAGCAGGTTTGTGACATGTGACTTTTACAAAACCTGTTAACTCTTTGCCATCCTATTAATTTATTTTTATAACTTACTCTTATTTTATTTTGTGTTATAATTTTTACCCATTTGCCCAAAACAGCAGAGGTCTTTATTAGACAGCTTTGAGATCTTCTATTATGTCCCTGCTTGTGGAAGACTAGTAATAGTAGCCACAGGCAAGGGTAGGCCAGGATATTAACCTAGCTTTAGTTTTTTAGGGCAAGTTAAACACTGTTTTTGAAAACCAAAAATGCTACCCAGATGAATCAAAAGCCTGCACTTGATGATACTTAGTGCTTCCTTGTAGCTATCTAACAGAAGTTCAGAATAAAGGCAAGGAAAACCATCTGTAGCTGAAGTCATGCATCCTCTGTTTTCTTTTGTAGAAAGAAGGGAACAATGATAGGTCTTATTAAAGAATTTAAAGAATTGCGAGGATTGGGAGGTTTTGGTTATGTGGTTTTGATTTTTTTGGTTTGATTTTCTTTGCTGTTTTGTTTGTTTTGAAGATTTGTTTTTTAATTTTTTTTCTTAGAATTTTGAAGTATTAGCACAGTGGGAGTTTCTTGGTTTCTTTCGGTGGCATTTTTTTTTTGTGTGGTTTTGGGTGTTGGGGTTTGTTCATTATTGGTTTTTTATTTATTTATTTTTTGTGTGTGTGTGGTGGTTTGTTTTGGTTTTTTTTAAAATCACATGCATCTGGCCTTTGGTTTGTCCTAGGCTTACTCAAGCTCTTAGACTTTGGCTTACCTCAGCTGTTTGAAATGTCTGCCTGATATTGGCTGTATCTGTAGACTTTTGCCACTGACCTTTTCTTTAGAACAATATTTGTAAAGAGTAGAACAAATGTGAAACACAAAAGCTCCAGAAAGAGAAAATGAATATCTGTTTCAGAAGGGTATAAAAGCTTTCCTAATATAAAAACCTTCTGAAGTATTCCCATGGGAGAAGATATGCCTCAGCATTACCCACAATGTCTCCTTTTTCTCACAGCCTCACACTGGTGCTAATGGATCAGCTCTTCAGAGGGTTCCAATTAATTCTATTCCTGTTAAGTACCTTGCAGATACCACCACAGCATTGTGTCTGAGCTACGAATTCCTATGTCTTACCCTCTCCAGGTGGTTGGATTTCATTGGAGTAGGGGTTATGGGATGCAACAGTACTGCTTTGTTGAGCAGATGTACCAGTGATTATGAAGAATCTGCAACTGTTCAATCATCTCCTTTTTTTTTTTTTTNTTATTTGGATGAAGTAAGTTTGTTGATGTGCTACAGAGCTGAAATGGAAGGAGTAAAAAAAAAATAAATCTAAGTAGCCAGGAACACACTGTCACTTCAGAATTAGTGGGTGGAACTGCATTTAGCTGAGACACTCTTGGATTTTTATGGGCATCTCCTAGATACATAGAAAGGTTAAATAAACAGACTTAAACTCTAATGGGACATTTTGAGGATTAATGTCAGTGTAGTCCAAGGGTGTAATGGGATTCAGTGAGGTCAACCTGTTTGGCATTTTAGAATTATTTTTAGAAAATAAATACAGTGCATGATCAGGTTTTGCTGATGAGATTTTTCTGTGTTTGAGGAGGACTACTTTGTGATCGATAGTCTGGTAAGTAATCAGTGTTACTTGGTCTGAGTTTTATCAAAGCTGTGATAGGTTGCACTTTGCTGAACATCATTTTAATAACCAACCAAGTCTGGGCATCTCAAGCAATTCTAGAGTTTACTAATAAGCTGATTAATTCTTTCAGACACATGCAGCAATAAGGAAATGTAATCCTTTTTTTCTTTTTTAAAAGTGAAAATAGCTGAAGAGAGAGAATAAAAAACTAAGAGATATGTAGATGTGCCATTCTGTTCTGCTGGTGTATTGTATTTCTGTCCTTATTGACAGTTTTTGCCTAACTTTTCTGTTACATGGGGTCACATGCTGGTCTTTTAAAGTAGATTTATACCTGAAATGATCTGAATGTCCCTGTTGGGAGCGACAGGTCTTTCTACTCTGTGAAATAATAGGTCATGTTCTCTTGTGCTTGCCTGCTCCTGCCCTGGATAAAATTGCTACCAAAAAGGTGGTATGGACTTTCATACCTTATTCAATAATGTGTCCTTTTTTAGTCAGTGATACATTATTTTGGTGTTCAGCCAGGTTGAACGAACACTTAAAGCAGTGTGAGACCAGGATCAAGAGTATCGTGGGCAGGAGTATGTTATTTGCCTTTTTATTTACTTTATTCATGGAGAGTCTGATTTTTGGAATGTTTATGCTCCTCTAGCACTCCAATCCATAGCAGATGCAAATATTATTTTTTTCATCTAATCTGTGAACTGTCTATGCATTTAGCCTCAATGTCACTGTTTTCACACCTGAAAACTTAATTCAGACTTAATTCAGTTTGGAGGGAATTCAGTTTCCTTCTTCTTGGTGCTGGAAATAAGTTGGATAAGTGTCTGACTTGCTAATGCTAATGATTTTGTCATCTTCCAAAACTTGAAAGGATCTGGAAATATCCTTCAGAGCCACTTAAATAACAGGGAATCCAGATCTTTTTATTTGCATATGTTCTAGCTAATTTGAATGTTTTCAGCCCCATCCTGCAGTATTTTATATGTTGAATGAAGGAATATTCTCTTAATTCTTTTTCAAAAGAGGTTTGAGTACATGTTTTGATTTATATGAAGTGGATGAATTGAGGATGAGGTGGAACTATTAATTTGTTCCTTGATTTCTTAGTTGTGTACTCAGTTGTTCTTTTGGTTTTTTTAATTATATCTTACTCTGCACCTTCCTTTTAGAAGGTGATTTTTTGAGTTTAAGCTCAAAATTGAATGACTGTATAGGAATCACTTCACTGCTCATCTGTATTCCTAAGATAAATATTTGTGGTGGCACATTTTAAAACATTGTTCCCTGCTTGCTGTGTAGGAAAACATAATCTGAAAGCAAGGTCTTGCTTCTTGTGAAGAAAGCAGCATGATTTGTATGTAGACATTACAGGGTAAAATAAGTAATCAACAGAAGTGAGCTTGCATAGGCTGGAAATTCCTATTAAGGAGGTGGGAACTGTGCTTCTGTGATCTTCATCTCCCTCTGCTTATCATGAGTGAGGATTGTCTGATTGACCTTCCTGTAACAGATCTATCCCTTCATGTGCCTGTCCTGTGGAAGAGTCTGCTAAAGACAAGGCAGTTTTGTGCTGAATTCTGCATTTTACCATGTTAATGTTTTTAGTCCTATCTGTGTCCTTCTTGCCCCTTGTCAGAAAGGAGTTCACACCCCTAAAAGAAGATTCTAGTTTGCTTTCCTACCTAAACTGGGACTGGTGTCTCCTAGGGCAGTCCTGCCCTGGAGCTTGCCAATAAGGTCAAAAATATCCTTTTGGTGGAATGATGGAACCTTGCTGGTGTCAGCTATGGGAAAACTAAAATATCACCGTCCGCTTTTAAAATATACTAGAACTTTACCTATGTAGAGATAGGCACCTATTGTGTTAAAAGTTGGAAGAGATTTTGAGTTGTGCAGCTCCAAAAAAAAAAAAA
>VWZG01010263.1:351598-410203 GCA_013396735.1 Grallaria varia
ATCTTTGTTTATTGCTTAAAGTTGTCCCCGAGGGCAATTTCTAAATATGTATTGTTTTTCAGGAAAGCAGTGGTTTTTGGTTGGGGTTTTTTTTTCCTTTTAACAAGCAGTGAAATATGGAACTGTGTGAAATATCTTCTCAATGAAGTATTATTCTAAAATGTTGCTGGCTTCTTCTCCTTTCTTTCCAGCCCTGCAGGAGTTCCAAAACTTTAAATACTCAAATGTTCTACTTGTACAGGGATATATATTTTCTGATCCAAAGTGAATAGGAGACTGTTGAAGGAAGCCAGCTCTTGCCCATTAAGTAATATTGTTGTGGCTTGTAAAATAGGAGAATGGAATATCTGAAACTGCAGCTTTCATTTTGATGGATTGCTGGCTGTTATGCCTTTCAGAATTATAGAAGACATACTTAAGTAGGAATTGGAGAATAATGTCAAGGGAAAAAAATGTTACTTTTTGGCAGTGGTTTAAAATAAATTGAACTTTGGAAATGTTCGGAGTCAGGTGTTCCTATTTTGATTCATTCCCTTGCATTAATATATCCCCAGAATTTTTTTGTTGTAAATGACCTTTTCCATTTCAAATTAAAAAGAAAGAAATTGAAACTAGAGGCAAGGCTTTTCCTTTTTTTTTTCTTTCACTCTGAAATATGTACATCTTCAAGTTCAGTACATAAGCAAACATTTACAATGGGAGAAGTAGTAGAATTTTGAAGTGAAATGTTCCATAAAACTGGGGTAAATGCAGTACTTTCAATTAACTGGTAACAAAAGGGAAAAAATGGATAGAATTTTCTTTTTCTTGGAAGATTTGTGTGTGTGTGTAAGTAGTGAGTTGGTTGTTTTTTGTTTGGGTTTATTTGCTTGTTTTTTGTCTTGGGCAGGTCTTTCTACCTGTTTCTTTTAATGTGAGATCTCAAAGCCATAGGTAGTGTTAGCCTTGAGTCCAAGGGTTTTGAAAGGTGGTCTGGCCTTGCCTAGAACCTCCCAGACAGGTTTAATGAGGTGCTTTGCGTTCTCCAGATCAGCAGATTGTAACAAAGCCTCGATTCTGATGAGCTCTGCTGATGCACTTGTGCTTCTAAAAGGAAATCAAGGTGAACTGCTTCCCAACAATTTCCAGGCTCCTCAACTTCTCTGGCACCAGTTCTACAGAATTTGCCATCATGATGAGATCTCCTGCATCTGATTCCTCCATTAATTTAAAAAAGGAAAGAAAAGGTCTCAATGAGATGTCTGTAAATGGAACATCACTTGTCTAGCTCTAGCTAGCCATGTAGCTACTTCAGTAAGTTCCCTTAAATTGCTTCAGGTTCTCAGCGAAGGAAGACAGACACATCCCTTAAATTCAATAATCAATTTGAGATTTTATTACTCTGTTGGTCAGGATGCCTCTAAAAGCTGGTTGAGAACAGTATTTGGAAACTTTCCTGTAATTGGTAAAACTCTTGTATGCTGAGACCTGGTGGAATGAAAGTCTAAAGCCCATAGGTGTAATGAAACAAGTGGTTTGTTTGTTTATTTGGTGTTTTTTTTTGGTATTCCTTCATTCAAAAAGTATCCTGTGTACTTCACATAAGACTTACCTTTAGAAACAAAAAATGCATTTTTTATTTGCCATTTAAAGAATGAATATGTTTCTGGAATTCCATAATATCAATTGTTTCGGCAGGCTCTCTTATATTCTAATTCAAAGTTAATACAGATTAAGCAAACTTAAAATTTTTGAAGTTTAGTTCAGTTTGTGCTTAATCAAAGCTCTTCAAAGGCATAATTTAGACATCTTTAGCTTGCAATCAGTATCAATGTACCTTTTCTCTTTGAAGATTGTAAATGGAATAGTGTCTGTTAGTGTAATTCTTTCAAATTATAGAGCTGAATGGTAACCAAGTGCAGCAAATGTATCCCATGAACTTTGTTATGGATTTTGTTTGGAACAGTCCGTGGCGCCAAAAATACCATTCCTTCCTGTTGATATCAATTACTGTATCATATGACTATATTTTCTTTTTTTGTCCTTTCTGTTGACATTGAGTTTTGTGGTTGAGATGTATGTTAATGTGCAGTTATGTTTCCTTGTGGTCTTACATAACATGGAAGTTTCATAGTACAGTTCACCTTGCTTTACTAGTTGAAATTCTATACCAAAGAATATTGGTGTATTTTTATTGAATAACTTCATGCCAGCAGTATATCAGCTTACACTTTGTGTGTAATTTCATATTTGTCTATCAGTAATGTGGGGTAGAATAACTGAGAGGTAGATAAGGGATAAAGCTCCCCAAACTATTCCCATGTATCGTTCATTTTGACTTCAGTGACAGCACTTAAGGTTTTTAGGGTTATGCCCTTAGTATGTGGCATATTTGAGATGAGAAATTCAAATTTAAACTCAGCATTGCTGTGTGTTACATTGATTTCTTAGATGAGTGAGACGGGCACATGCTGTATGCAAACTAATAATGATAAATATTCTGTTCAGTGGTAAAAATGCCCAAATAGTACAAAATATGTTAAAATTAGAGAATGAACTAACTGGATGAAAGACATCATTAAAACACTTGTTTTCAAATGTCATAAACCTGATAATAGAATTGTGATTATTTTCTTCAAGGATAAGACTAAATGATAAAGCAGCAGAAAATGAAAAATAAAGTATGTGCTGAATATATTTGTGAAGATTAAAAATATGTACTAAAGAGAGAGATGAAATTCTGTTTTATTACTCTGAGTATATTGAGGATAAATGAGAGAGATGGCTAATCAAAATAAGGCAAGAACAACATGAATATTAAAATTATTAAAGAGGCAGGTTTTTATGTCAAGCTAAGAATCTGATATCTTTGGCTGGATGGATTAGGGACATCTCAGAGGATTATTTTATAACTTTTCAGGACAAGTTTTTAGGCCTATTAATGACAGTAGTGATAAATTGTGCCTTTTTTTTTTTTTTTTTTTTTGAGAGGAAAGCATATTATAAAGCATTTACAATCCTACTACATGACCTCACTAGCTTGAAAAAAAATCTATCATTGCAAACTACCAACAGCAAGGTAGAGTAACATCCTTCAGGATAAGAAACAAGTGAAATATAGAACAGAGCTACTTTAGAAGTGCCTAATTATGATGGTTACAACAATACCAATGTAAGTGTTATTTCAGATACTTGTTTCTGCACACACAACAGTGTGGATTAATTAAGTATTGCCACAGTACTGGAGTGTGTTACACTGTTCTCTGGCAGGTCTTGCTTTATCCTTTACAGTCCTCAGGAAGGCAGAAAGGCAGAAAATTGATTGAGCCCTTTCAGATATTAAAGTAATATTCTTCTTTTTGTTCTTGCTTGCTACTAATAGACTCAGTTGTACTGTGTGTACTTCTGCTTTGCTGCTGCAACTGAGTGAAAGCCAAGCAACAGAATGGGGTTGTTTTTCCAGAACTGAATGCTGTTGTGCATCCTCTTCCATCCTTTGCATAGCATGAGACGAGGACAGGGTCTGGCACAGTTGCAGCAGCTGATGGAAGTGCTCCTTCAGCAGCTGAGATTCCCAAATGGGAGATGAATACACTGCTAAATCATGCTCTAGCAGCAATCACGACTACTGGATACTTAGAAAATATTTTGTGTTGTTTGGCAGGAACATGAGTGGAATAGTGTTGGTTTGTGTAAAACACAGGCTAAGAGGATCAGTAAGGGACAGTGAAGAAAGCTGCCTAGAGAAAACAGCAGCTTGAAAGGTGATGAATATAAAAGAAAACAAATAATTTTTATGGATTCTTCGCTTGCTGAAGTTGGAATATATGTGCAATTATGTCTCAAAGGGTGCTTTTACACAGTATACAGCGTGTGCTTTACCTTCTGTGGTTCTTTTCCCTCATTGGTAGCAGGGCACCTGCTGTCTCTGGTAATAGCGTTGCCCTCTGCATACTGACTTTTCTCAGTAGAAGTGAGTGACCTTTTGTTCTTAAGAAACTGCATAAATTGTTGAGTGGTGTCTGATTTGGTGAATAAGTCGTGTTCTCTGTACCAGTTTGGTCCTGCTGTCCAAAACCTGATGATCAGAGCTTTGGAGCAGTGACTGCTGTACGTGTTTCTTCGTTGGAGCATTCATTTAGGTCTCTCTTAAAAAATAAATTAAAAAATTGAAATTATGGCGGATACTGTTGTTGTCTCGTTTCCTCCCTGATTTATGTAAACGAGAGGTGGAAATGTGGCTTGCCATGTGTGGACTTGCTTTCATTAAACGGCTTGAGAGAAAGAGATGCTTATTAAGTGTCATAGTTCCAGCCCCTCTATGTCCAAGGTGCTGAGCCTGAAGAGCTCCAAAGGGAATGTGCATTCTGTGTGGAAAGCACTTGGCAGTATATGAAATGTTGGACTGATGTTCCCTTTTTTCAGATGCCAGAGTTGCGTGTTTCCTTAATGCTTCAAGCAGGGTTTTACCCTAGTGTATATAAGTTATTTATCCCTTTCCTTGGGCTTGATTTGCATCAAAGTCTTAGAGGGATGACATCTGTTTTAGCCATTCTTTAGGTCTAGTAGTCTCATCTGGGATTTAACTTAGTTTAGTCAGGTCTTTTTGTTTCTTCCAGTTTCATTCTTTCAGTTTTTTCTGTTGGTTTTCTTTATAGAGGGAGAGGCAGTTCTTTCTTCCAGTTTTGTATGAAAACACCAGTTCTCCAACTGCCTCCTAGTTTTATTTCCACCTATAGCTTTTTTTGTGTTTACATTTTGTCCAGTTTCTCCATTTTCATCCTGACACCCTTTTCTGCATGAGCTGCATTAATTTCCCATGTTGTAGTGATACTTTTTCTTATTGTTCTTGTGATCCCTGTTTTAAAGGCTACATAATTTCAGTGTTACTTGGCATATCAGTGTTGTGTTGCAAATTTTAGAAAGCTATTAAATTTGACATATTTTGTGACTCTTACTGTTATGTGTTATAATTATGTCTAACTATTCATTAAGACAGACTAGTAACTAATATAATGAACTAATTCTTTGCCACATTTTTAAAGTAAGTTCTTATTTACTTTATGTGGGAAATATATATATGTTAGAAAGGATGTTGTAAGGGTGGAAAACATTCAAGTTGTTTGGTTAACAAACTGATTGCTTTTTCCATCTACTGAAGACTCTAGTTGTTCAAGAGATTGAGTGACTTTAACACCCGCTCATCGTTCACCATGCAATAAGAAATACTGTCTCCTAAATGAAATTTTAACAATCTGCTTCTAATTTAACACCCATTTGACCTTTTGAGCCTAATGATGTTTCAGTAAACCAGTTAAGTCAGTAGCTTATCTTAAAATGCCAACCAATCTTCACCTCTAAGTAGATAATTTCTTAATATTTGAAATTGAAGATATATTATGCTACAGCTACAAAACTACTGTGTTGGGTTTTTGTTTGGTTTTGGGGTTTTTTTGGTGCTTAAAGAATGTAAATTCTGTGTGCATCAACAGTGACTTTACTGCTAGAATTTTCTGAGAGTTGTGTTGACTTGCTGACAGCAAGCTCTTGAGTTTCCTTCAGTTTAAACACAGGACATAGAATTAAATATACTCTTGTTAATAGTAACTGTAAAGCTGATGGACCTCCAATTTAGTGGACTCCTAAACTTAGTTTTCAATAAAGGAAGCTTGTTCAAAAATTCAAAGCTAGTGCTATTTCAAAAGGAATTACAGAACTGTGTTAAAGTTCTGCTCGTATTAGCCACAAAATTCAAGGTGCTGAAGTTTGCTGCAGTGTGAATGCAGTTGGGTTCTGCTTGTCCTCTGTTGTACTGATTTGTTTTACATCCATGGAGTCTGAGTGAAAATCACAGAAGGCGGCTCTAATTATGCTTTGTTCATCACCAGAAGGCAAGGACTGCAGAGAGCAAGTTGAAGGGGGGGTGATATTTCCAGTTTTCCCCATGACTCTTCAAACAAAAAAAATTTAAAAAAAAAAATCTATATATTATTAGGCTTGTCCATCTTATTCAATTAGTTTGGTAAATGTTATCTTTGGAGTAAAAGTAATCAAAGCAGGCAGTGCAGGAGGAGGGCTGTTTGGCTATTGCTGTCAGGGAGAAAGATAAGCGTTGGAGGTGACATGTTAGGTTGGATTGTGTTGCCTGAGGTTTCCCTGTGGTGGGGCAGGGTTGAAGGTGTGCTGGGCAGGTGAGACCTCTGATGTCCCAGCCCTCCATTGGAAGCATCTTTGGAAGACCTGCCCTTGCCCTGGAGCCTTGTGGTGTTTCACTCAAGTAGGAAACCTGTGGAATAGCAAACACTTTTGTTATGTGGAGGTTCTGGTGTGAGCTGTTTTACAAAGGTTACACAGAAACTAGCTGGTCCTCTTCTCTAGGGTGTGAGTTTTCTCACCTAGATCAGTTTTCTTTCAGTACTCTTAGAAAAAAACCCAAACAGTACATAAGTTTTTATTTTCAGCTCAGTGTTAGAAATATCATGATACAAATCAGCTGTTGTGCAAATACCTGTCAAAACAATAAATTGTTGACATACCCCCTCTAACTACTCAAAACCCCATGAATCAGAGTCATAAATGGATCTGTTTTGGGAAATGGCAGGTAATATGTAGCTGTGGATGCCTGGGAAGGTATCAAGCTGCAGCTTCCATAGATGAGCTATGTGTTACAGAAGAAATTCCAGGAAGAACAAAGTAACTTTCCCTCAACAATTCTTGTGAAGAATTACGCACACATTTAGTGAATGAAGAAATGCTGCTGCATGTCTGCTACCCAACTTCCCCCTCTGTTTGTAGGTGAGTTGGTTTGATTTTTTAAAAGCTCCTTTCAGTACTTTGATCCTTCTGGGACAGAAGCATCAGTTGTTGACAATACAGAAAATTTGGTAACTCTTCTTGGGAATCATTTTGTAGCTCTAGGTCTCTTCAACTGTACTTAGTTTTGATTTTGTTGTCTAATTTGATGTATTTTGATAATGGCAATGTTCTCTGGAAAGCCAAATTCGTACTCTGATCTTGCCACGAATAAGTAGATGTTTGTGATATGTAACCTTGTTACTGATAAACAAACCACTCTTTAGTCATTAGTATGCAGCTTATGTTATGAAAAAATATAAATATGGGAGGAAAATCCAATAAATGAAACATGCTGTTATTTGTAGACACAGGAAAACTCTTTGCTCAAAGACAAAAATATTTGGAATGGAAAGCAGCATCTACTTAGAGTATTCCACGTAGAGAAACAATAGTGAAAGATGAAAGCAAAAGGTTGACTCCTGGATTGCCAGCAGTGTTTTGTACCACTGGTGTATTGAACAGCACCAACACTGATATTGATGGGTGGGGCTTCTCATAAAGGTCAGCAGCAGGACCAGGTGAAAATCGCATACCCAGTCAGGTGACACTCTGACTAGTGTTAGTGTTAACAGATGGATTTATTTATTTTGCTATGGATTCTAGAAAAAAATCCGGTATCTTGAGCTTTATTAGCTTTGGTTTTAGTTTTATTATTTTGTAGGCTTAGCAGTAACAGAATGATGCTTCCATCTTGGTTATCCTCTCTATGAAGTTTAGCCTGGCAGAGTTCAAGAAGCATTTGAACAAGGCTCTCAGGCACTTGGTGTGATTGTTGGAGCTGCTTTGTGCAGGGCCAGGAGTTGGACTTTGATCCTCATGGGTCTCTTGCAGCTCAGGATATTCTATGATTGTTGTTTAACTACCATCACCCGAAAGTATATGTTCAAAAACCTCAGGGGGCAAAAAGGCAGCTGAATTTATTAGTTTTAAAGTAGTTGAGTTTGACCTTAGCCAGCAGATCTGCATCTGTTAATGCCACATGAGACTCTGGCATAAGAGGCAAAGGCTCACAGATACTGTAACTGTAATGTGTGAAGTGTTCAGAGTCTGTCAGGAAACTGCATCAGCTTTCTCTTCCACTTAGTTTCTATTGTGTCCATGACTTCCATGGCTCTCCTCTTTGAAATTTGTCGTTTGCACGTATCTAATCTAGGAAGTTGTACATGACAGAAGAAAAAAAATTAATTCATCTGCTACTGATGGGAATGGATGAGGTTAATTTGTTTTCTTTGGGCATCTTTTGAGCTAAAAGTCTCAACATTTGGTATGCAAGTGTTTTGTGCAGGAGAGAGGTGGGACAGAAGACAGCTTTTATTTTATCATTTGTAGTATCCTTAGTATCATGAGTAAGTCAAACTAACCTTATAATTTCTCCCAGTCTGTTCTGCTGTGTTGTACCTTCTAATTAATAGCCCCAAAGAGTTACCCTGGATCTACCCTGTCCTTAGGCATTGTTCCCATCTGCTCCATCACACACAGCAAGACTCCATCTGCAAAGAAAAGCAGGATGTACAGACTGAAGACGTGTAAAATCTCTAGATATCATGTCTTATGCCTTCATCTCATAATTCTTAATGCAAACAAATGAATAAAGTTTAATTGTTATGGTAAGTGGATTTTAGAAGTGAAAAAAATGGTGTTAAGCGTCCTAAAAATCTGAAAGAAGTGATTTGTAAGTTCTTCTCAGGACTCAGGTGTTTTGTTTTGAGAAACCTATTTTAAATTGAAACAGTGATTTGGATAGGTACTGCTATGGATGAGGCTTTTTTTTCTGCTGGCAAGTAACCCAGTAAATGTGTGCTTTTAGCAGCATGCTGATTGCATTAGAGGGAGAATCATCATCTTTGCTCTAAGTGATTTGAGATTATTTGCCCTAAATCAGCTAGTCCATGAGGTTCTGTAAACATGCAGCAGACTGCTTTTGCTTTATTGTGCTAAATGGTTGCCTGGAAAAATAAGTGTGGCATCTCCATGTGTTGCTTTTTCAAGTGAGATATCGGAATTTCTGTGCGTGCAAGCAGAGGTCTGTGTACACCCGTAAGGACGTGGGGTGAGGGGAGCAGCCACAAACACTTGAGAAGGCATCACAAGCTGCGTGTTCAACCCGCCAAAATTATTGCTGCAGGAAAACAATATATGGTGCACATAGCATAGCTCGAAGTAGTTTCTGTTGTTCTCCTTAGATAAGTGAGGGAAGGCCACAGTTTCCCTGCTCAGTGTTTTCTCTCTGAGAGACAGAACTGGGATCCAGCACATAACCTTGAGGGGGTGGCTGAAAAGTGCACTAGCCCAGCACACAGCTCATCCTATGCCTGCTAGTCTCTCCTATTTTTCAAAACATGTTACAAAAAGCAATTGACTCTTTTTTTTTTTTTTTCTTTACTCCAAGTTCATAAATGGCTTAAAACAATCTGTTTAAGGTCAATGATGTTTATAGGTGCTACAAGCTGTGGAGTGCTTTTTATGCTTCAAGTATGAATTTTTCAGAGTTTTTGTTTGTGTCCCTCAAGGTGCTGTGCAGTTAAACCACAGTCATATTGTAGTTCCCAGGGCATTGTGGAGTAGGGGATTCTGTGTTCTGCTGAGACTTCTAAAATGCTGATGGCAACTGCTGTTTAAAGTCAGTTTTCTAACAGTTCTATTATTTGTAATTGACCAAGGGCAGAATAGCGATTTTTTTTTTTTATTATTTATTTTATTCCTCCCTTAAAAAAAAAAATAAAGCATTTTCAAGTTGCCCTGTTTCTTAGAGCACCTTCATGATTTGCTGGCAAAGTAATTTCTTTAATAGTTATCCTGCCTCCTTCTCATTAGTACTGGCAATTAATTGAAATTCTCTTATTTAAGCTGCTAAGTTTAACATGAATCGTACATTTAACATGAATACTTTCCCATGTAAACTATCTGAAGTACTTATCTATACAAAATATCTAAATGCTTTGGGTCATGTTGAATACTAGTGGCGTATGAGTGTTCATTTCTTGAAATAAATGTATAGTCCTCACTTTGCCTTCTGATAGCGGACACTTCTGCACTATACTGACATGATTTCAAAGGAACTTCTCTGAATTCAGGCAAGGTAATGAGTTTTCCTTTAAAAGGAACATATGTGATCATGGGGTCCTGTAGTTTTTCAGACTTATCTCCTCTTTCTTACAGTAGAACAGGTAAACTGAAAAGGAGAATCTGTGCTGATTGAAGAATCATCCTGTTTGTGAGGGCTGTGGGAAGGATCGAGTGGACATGGTTAATGATTCTGCAGATGTGTATACTGTTCACTGGACTGTAGAATAAAAAATATTAGTCAAACATTTGATAGTAGTATGTTGTTTTTGAAGCCTGGTAAATGTTACCTTCAGAGGGTTTTTGTTTGTTTGTTTTTCTTTTCCCCCCCCCTGTTTCTCCTGGAGTCAATCTCCTTTAGGATTAAAATGAGATTCTAAAAACTACCAGATGGAAATGGTCGCAGTTTCTCAGGTACGGATTAGGTATTGCAATCTGTTCTTGGGGGAATGATTCTCTAAACTTTCAGATACCAAAGGAATGTCAAGAGGGATGGTCTACTTTGATTTGTTGTGGTCATGCTCTCATTGTGCAAGTAGACTTGTTTGCTTTGGGATGCTTTAAAAAGGGGTTCACTAGTTATATCTGAGGGCTTTACAGGTGAAGAATGGATGGATAAATTTAAAAAATAAATGGAGTGCATAACATACCCATCCTGGTAGTTACAGATTTAGCTAGGATACAAAAAGATATTTTTTCTTTGTAAAGAGATAATAGAAATAATATAGCTAGCATTAGGAATCGGGTCGCCACATGATTTACCTGTCTGAATTCATAAGAATATTGCTATGCTAGTAGACCTACGCAACAGTGAAGAAAGATGGTTTCTATGGCCTTGACAATAGCAGGGAAATCAACTTTGAAAATCTACATATACAAATGAAATAATACACTGGCACATAAAAATGAATTGCTGATCCCAGGGCCGCTTCTTTCAGTTTTAATAATAATCTAGCAAAACCTGGTGCAGTGAAAAGACTTCTGCTCGAATCTAATAGCAGTCCTTGCTTCCTTCCCTGCCTTCACTCTGTGGGATTTGGCTGAGCTGTGCCCCTTGTCTTCTTTCTGCAGATAAATAAGACTAATAACTCTAAATGTAACGAGAAAGTGCAGTAGGCCTAACTTCTATGATAAGTTCCAGCCAAGTCACCAATAGGAGCAATAATTATGAATACTTCTACTCTCTATTATGTACTTGATGTTTTTAAGTCCCCCAAAACAATGAAATATCCTTATCTTCTATTCCTCTAATTAAGTCTCTGCTAAAATGAGAGAGTAAATAATTTGAGTAGAATGGGGGCCGTATTCTAGTAGAAAAAATGCTGCATTGCACACTTATTGTCCAACTGTGGGATGAGCCACCCTTGGTTCCAAGTTCAGGCCAGAGAAGAATATAGGGTTTTCTGTTTTGTTTTCAGACAATGCAAATTATGGTACTGAAAGTGCAAGCTCTACAGGATGTGTTTAGTGTATTTATAATGTTTTCTTGTAGAGTGATTATCAAAATTCATATGATACTTATCCTAAATGCTAGGAGTTAATAAGATTGGTCCTGGAACTAGCAAATGGAAACAAACCTTAATAAATTTTTGTTTAAAGCAGTTCATTCAAAATCCAGGATTACATATACAAGAGCGAAAATTTGAAGAAAAGACTAATACTTTTCTTTCAGCACTGTAAGAGTTGGTACTTCATAAGCAAAGTCTGTCTCTAGAAGAGGGAAGGGTTGGGCATGGCTAGAAGAAAACCTGCTTCAGGCTAGTGGATTTTTTAATTTTTCTCCTCTGTATGGAATGGAAATTTAAAAGGTAGTTTTATTGCATTCAGCAGCACTGAGCCTTAAGGGGAATCCAAGTGAGAGAAATGAGCTTTGGTTCATTTTTTATGACTTTTGTGAATATGAAAGCACTTTTTTCCCGTATGCAGTCCCAAAATAGTGTGTTCCATCTTGTCCTTGGTAGCCCTTCAAAGAAGGGAACCATTACAGTAAGTGAGCTCTTTACAACCACCTGAAATGGGAATGTCGGTTTCTTCTTCCAGGCTGAGGTAGTTGGGGCTGTTCAGCCTGGAGCAGGAAAGCTTGTGTGGAGACCTCACAGAAACTTTCCAGTATCTGAAGGGGGCCTGCAGGGATGCTGGAGAGGGGCTCTTCTTCAGGAACTGTAGCGATGGGACAAGCAGTACTTGGTACAAGTTGAAAGAGGGGAAATCTAGGTTCAATATATGGAAGAAATTCTTTACTGTGGCAGTGATGAGACCCTGGAACAGGCTGTCCTGGAAGGTTGTGGGTCCTGCAGTCCTGGCAGTGTTCAAAGCCAGGCTGGGCAAGGCGTTGAGCAACTTGGTCCAGTGGGGGGTGTCCCTGCCCATGGCAGGGGAGACTGGGACTTGATGATCTGTAATGTCCCTTCCAACCCTTTAACATTCTATGATTCTGATATATTTATCATAGTGTGGTAAGTGGTAACAACAGACTAGGTACTGCTTTCAGTGTTGTTCTTCATAAACACCTATTCAATGTCAAGAAAAACAAAAGCAGAAGATTTCTAACTCAGCTTGTCATTGAGCCATGAAAAACAGTTTGGGATGCTGAGGCTTCTCACAAGGCTTGGTTGGAAGAAACTGTGTTTAATCTGGGTTTTAGTTTTTCTGATGTATATAAGAGTTAGAGACTTGAAACAGTTTTGGGTCTTGAACATTCGATATGTGACTTAATACTGAGACCAGGAGCCATCAGAACTCTTCTGATCTTATTCAGGGGTTTTTAGTAGGATTTCAACACCAGTAATGTATTAGATTGTTTTAATAGACTGTGGGGTTTTATTAGTTACTATTTTAAATAAAATTACTTGTTCGAAATGAATCTAGCTCATTGTAGTTTTGAAGTCTGTTAGTAGATGGAGTTGCTTACTGAAACAGTCTCAGTTTTTAACCTCTGTTGGCTAAATAAACACCTGGTTGCCTAATGTATCTGAAGTGCTGGTTTTAGAAATCTGAGTGTGACTGCCTGTCCCTGATGCCCCAGACACAGCTGCTTGCTCTTTCAGCTTTTCTGTAATACAGTTCAGTGTAACACTTGAAAATTGTCATGAAATAACAGAAAATTGCTGTACAGAAGAGAGCAAAACATAAAGTTTTTTATGTCCGTTTTCTTGTTATTAAAAAAAAACTATTTAAAAAATCCCAAAAGCTGTTAAAAAACACATATTATGTAACTGACACTGTTCATCAAAGAGTGTTTTTGTATTCTATAAAACTACATTTATGTTATGATTGTTATTCCACAGATCAAAGTTACAAAATAGATGACTAGAAAGAAGATTTGAGCTGTCTGAGAGCTTTAAAAGATAGATAGGCAGTCCCTGATGTTGCAAAACTTCATTCACAACACAGTAGCAGTATAATATTCCAATGAAATAAGAAATTTAAAATAAAAAAAAAGTACAAGCAATTTGGCATTGTTCCATGACTAAATATTTTAAAGATATTACTGGCAAATGTTTTTGAGGTTTTTAGCTGCAGTAAAACTGCTATTTCAGGTCCTTCTGTTCTCCTGAGGCTCTTGCTTTGAAGACTGACACCTTCAGATGGGAGAATATTAAAAAAGCTGTTGGCAGAGTGTTTATCCCTTCTGTGTGTCTGTCTGCTCCATTTGGAGCAAACTCCAGGCCTCAGCCTGTTGGGATTCACAAGTGTAGATGTTGAGGAAACTCCAGAACTGAACATGGTGGGGCAGAAAAAGCTTGACTGTGCCGCTCAACAAATATGGCAGGTTTGAACTGTGGGGCATCCCGGACGTGTTCTTGAAGCCTCGCCCTGCCAGCATTTTGGGCATAACCAGTACAATTATTTTCTTTGATTTTTCAGAGATGGTGAGCTAACGAGAAGCAGAAGCTTGAGGAGAAATTGTGGTCACTGGTTTAGATGAGATCTTCCACTTTCCTCTGTCACCAGGCAATTCTTAAGGTCGGACTTCACATGAGCTAATCAAGTGTGAGATGAAATCATTAGAAGCAGTGGCAGAGGCTGTGAGATAAATATCTTTTTTTCTCTCTATGCAACATCAGGTTTGCTGTGAAATGGTACAGCAGGCCCTTGCTGATTTGAAAGAGTCGATACTGGTCAATAGCCTGTTCATTTGGCAGTAACTTAGTGTTCTGCATGTCTGCCTTCAAATTCCAAAAAGGCAGAAGCTGAATGGTGATGTTGAGTGTACACGGCACGGTGGCCTTTGAAATGCAGTGTATATAGTACCATTCTATGCTTTGGGAATTGTTTTTCTGAAGCTGCAGACTCTGTTGTGGTGGCAGATTCCTCTGCGTTCTTGGCAACATCCAACATGGAAATAGTATGTCCTTTGAACTGTATCAATGTTAAAATCTTTCAATGAAAAAACCTCACTTTTTGTAGTATTTATTTGCTTTGGTATTAAAATTGAAATACTTAACTTACAGAAGTTTGAAGTTTGGCCAATAACCCTTCATTGATGTGTTGCGGTGTTTTTGTTGACCAATAATATAAGTAATTAAGGTAAAATGGCCACAGAATTTGCAATTATGTGAATTAAGAATTCCTGTAATTAGCTAATTAAAGTGGTTGTTGCCTGCATATGGCAGGCTGTTTGGTTTTGTCAGCCAGCTGTTTAGTAATGAAGTTGAACTGGTCTTGTTGGAAGGTTCTAAAATAATGTTTATGTGAAGGAATGAGAGAGAACCTTTACAATAAAGAGAAATTATTCAGGAAGACAAAACCAGTAGATCAGAGCTGTATTAGTTCAATGTCCATTGATGGAACGTAGGGTATTCTTGTGCAAAACAGTGGGTTTAGATTCCCAACTTCAAATGAAAATATTGCCTACTAGGAAGTAGGAGGGTTTTTTTCTTACCTTTCTGGTATAAACTTGTGCCAAAATAATTAAAAACTTGCAAACTTCAATTTTTCAACGTATGTTTTTGTAATCTGGAGACTTAGCTCCATCTACTGTTATACCTCTTGGGTTAAGAGTGTGCAAACCCCACAAATATTCATACGGCTTGGTGAACCACGTATCTTTTTTTTGCTTTTAAATTGGCAAGTTGGCACTAAGTGCAGGACAGATATTTCTTGGTTAACTTTCTTGATTCTGAGCAAGGTTTTAAAGCTGAGATGGAACCTTGAAATTTACAGATGTTTTGAATCAGCTGTGTTAGCAATTATTCTCTGGTTCATCCGAGGTACTGCAGCTTTCATCTGTAACATGTGTGATGCTCCGTACCTGATCACGCTGATGAAACATTAGTGGTTTGCAAAGGTTTTGATGGTATTGCTTTTAGTGATACAGAAGAAGGAAGAAAGGCTGGAGCTCTCCATGTGTGTGGATAACAAAGTTCTTTACTATCTGCCTACAAAACATCTCTTCATTGCTGCTGTTACGCAGAGGGCATGGAAGGCATGGAAGTATTGCAAGGAACCAGTATCTGTATTTTGTACAGTACTTTGGCTGTTGGCTGCAAGAATTAAAACTGAACCCCTTTGTGCCATTCAGAACTGGATGTGGCACCTTGGAGATTGAAAACTGCGTGTTGTAGTAGGGTTGCTCAATGTCTCTTATTAGTATTTAAGCTTAGATTATGGAACTGGAAACGTTTTACTAAGGCAAGTCAGTAAAATAGCCTTTTAGATATAGCTGCTCTTTCTACTGAGGCTTGAGGGTTCTAGCTCCACTCAGAAAATTTCCCCTACTGAAAAATTGTGTATTAGTGAAAATCTGGTGTTGAAATCTCATAGTAGTGAGTTGGTTAACATTTCTTTAAAAAATAAACCAACCTTGAGCAACATCCCCTATCCCCCTGTTTGCTGCCCAAGATTTGTCTGTTCAACCAGTGGAAATAGTTATCTTTATTATGGTGACAGTTTGTACTGTGCTGTATTGTCATGTTTCTGAAGTGCTCTATTTAGATTGAAGTCATAGCCAAAGGGAGTCTAAATTATGTAAATCTTGTCAGAACCACTGTTGAGACCTCTAGAGGAGTTACTGCTTGGTTCCTGTCCATAAATATGGTTTAAGATCCAGGGCTTTCTAAAGAACAGAGAGACTATCTGAATAAGGACCTTTTTTTTTTTTTAAATTTTTCTTCTGGATGGACTTAGCTGATACAGAGACAGAAATCTCGTTAGGCCAAGTCTCAATTCAATTCTCTCTCTTAACTGTTTTATTTTCTCTTTTTTACCTATTTTTGATGCTTAAGAAAACTCTTCCAGTTTTCATGTTAGAGATTAGTATTATTTTATTTGACTACATGAGGAAAATGAAGGTAATTTGTATTTTATGGCTTTGTGTATAAATTTAATTGGATAATGATTTTGTCTTCCTGGTAAACCTAGATGTTACAACTCCCTTCAGGAAAAAGCAGCAGAGGGTATGTGAACCCACTTTACACAGGCTGCTCGTAACCACAGAGGGGCATAAACCAGGTACTGCACGTAGAAAACACCAAGCAACAAGATGAACTTCATTTGATTCTGACATTATCAAGCTTTTTAGACTCCAGTTGGCTTCCTCAGCATTGCACAGCTGCGAAGATGCAAGCAGTGTGCTGATGTCCTGCTGGATGGGGTGAGAGTAACCCTACAGTAAGGGATTATGTGCTGCAGGCAGCTCACTGTGGGTGGAGTGGTTTATCTTGATAGGTGGTTTACATGGCCTTGAAACAGGAAAACTACTGGATTAGTATCAGCCCTTTAGTAACCTCAGTGCAAGTTAGTAGAATTCTTTGTTGGCAAAAAGGGACTCTGTTAATGCTTTTACTGTAACTGAAGTAACAAAATGAAGAAAATGGTTTTATGTATTCAAGCATAGAATAGCTAATGGTATTATAAGATTATTTCTTTCTGTCTCTATCCTGCAAGAATTTTTACAGCAAAATAACAATCTGTGTTGTAACTGATTCTACAGAACTGATTGTAACTTGACCCGAAATTTGGACTTAGAATTTGTTCTTAGTATAATTCCCGAGTCACTGAAGGATTGCAAGGGATGTATTTGACGCACGGATGTTTGTGTGCTGTATGATGGTCTCTTGTGACAACAGCGAGTATGGCATTGTCAGCTGAAAAACCTGGAACAAACCATCATATTTCTTAGTATACCTTAAGATTCTGTGCCATCAAATGCAGCCTCTTGGGTCTTTTCTTAAGTGTTTTCAAAGCTAACTGTCAGTGTCAATGTAGGCCTACTAGACATGGTTTATCATTTCATAAGCAGTATAAGTGTAGAAGTATAGCTTTTAATGCATAGGAGAAATCATTCCCAAGCAAATGTGGTCTAAACCTATGTTTTGGAACAAGTCATTACAGAAGTATTGAAACTGATTTTTCCTATTTTTACTTCCCTTCTTTTTGTCTCTCTAAATGTAGCCTTCATGAAAGAGATGAAAAGTGAAGGTTTGGTTTCTTAATTTTTTAACTTCATCAGAGCTGTATGGGAGCCCAGCCCATGCAGCCATGCAGATTCACCAGAGTTAGAGGCATCTGGGAAGAAGACTTGAAATGACCATTTTGAACTTCATGGTTTTTTAGGTTTGTTTTTCAAAAAAGCTTTGATGCTTTTTTAATGGTATCGCTTCAGTCGACTAAAATCAAAACCTGAAGCCAGGGGTGAGATGATGCCATCCTAAAAGAGTGAAGATTTCTAGATGACTTGTCTGCAGTGACACCTCTTTAGTATTTATGGTTTTCAAAGGTTTTATGCTCATATAAGTGATATTCGTTGCAAGACCAGCTCTAGGAATTTGAATATTTTTGGAACTGTACGGTGAACTGTACGTGCTGCTAGAACAATCCTCTTCATCAGTTAGTACTTTGAATGCAGAAATACTTTTTTTTTTTCCTAAGTGGCAGAGAATTAAAAATCTTGAGTCTTCCAAATACATTCTTTCCCTGCTAGTTTCTTGTTCTTAATATTTAGATACTTTCATATGGGTGCCAAGCATATCTTGCCACAAGTACTTTACCTTTCATTGGTATTTTTCTTGGTAAGTTCCATGCTGTGTATTCCAGTGGGTCTGATTATTTTCCAGGTTTTGAAGGGAGCAGGGGAGATGGTCTCACCCAGAACTTTAGGGCTGATTTGCCAATCATGTCTTCAGGAAAGGAAAGGGAATTTGCTTGGTGTGACAAGAACTGTTTAATGATACTATGATAGAAGTGGAGGATCATCTAGTCCAAGTGTCACTACATTTTGAATATCTTTCACAAGTAGGGTTTTTTTCAGAATAAAAAGATCTTTACAGCGTAGCTTAAGATCCATCATATAAGATGGTGAATATATTCTTAATATAACTTAAAAGACTATATGAAAAAGGAGAGGAAAAAAGTTTAAAAACATCTCAAGGATATTTTAGATGTAGTTTTCAGATAATTTCTATGCGATTTATAGTCAAGTACTTTACGTTGAATTTTTATATAATTAAGCCTTTTTCCCCCCTAAGGTGTATATCTGGTCATAAAATTCAAACACTTCAGAAAGATTGTAACTTCTCTTTCAAACTGAGTTTGACTTTTTTTGTCTGATTATACTCCTGTGAGTCACTGGATAATCATCCACAGTTCATTCATGGATGTTCTATTTACTTCTCTTTTATTATTGTCTTATTGAGTGTCTTGAGGATTTTCAAAGCAATTCCCATCTCAGCTCTGATGGGCTGATGTTCTGTTAAAAGGAAGAGTGTATCCCTTGAAGGGAAGAACAGTATTTTTTGGACAAAGAGAAGAGGGAGATGAAGTGAAAAGGTCCGGTTTAATAGTAGGAAAGCAGTAAAAGGAATAAAACGAAACATTTTATGAAGGGTTGAAAATGATTTCTCCAGGGCAGAGAGCTGCTTTAAGGGGTGTGAAAGGAAACTTTTGCTGTTGTTGTAGCCCTGAAGAGTGATTAATGTCCCGCTTACCTATCACACAAATCATTCCCCTTCCATAATAGTGGAGTGCATTTAATACTTAGATTGGAATTTTTGCCATTATTCATCATCTTTAAGCATTAGTTCTTGCCAAGTATGTTTATATTTTAGGCTCTATTCCCACAGGTGTGTTTTCCTACATGTATTCAAGCTGACTTTCATTTTATTTCTGGTTCATGCATCTTAGCTCTTTAAATTCCACTGAACTTTAGTTCTCATCCTCTTACACTGGCAACAGTACTCCCACTTGCATTCTGTATTAGCTCTCTTATGAGTATGAGTGAAATAAATATTTCTTTAAGGTCTGTCAGTTTCTTCACAGCTGAAAACTTTGCCAGTCCTGGTATTGCCTTTGTATCCCAAGGTAAGACCAGAGTGACAGAAAAGAAACCACTTCAGAAAGTACTCTGTATAATTCTTAGAGTATTTTGAATGTTATTTTGTTTGAGCTTTTATCACCAAATGGGGGTATTTTAAGAACTGTTCATATCCAAACAGCAGTCCTCTGCTTTGCCAGTCCTTGTGACCCAGAACTGCATGTGCAGTAGAGAACTGAGGCAACACTTTACAAAGCTTTAGCTCTGCATTGTGTTCCTGTGGCCAGGTTTTGATAGCAGGGGGGCTGCAGGGGTGGCTTCTGTGAGAAGCTGCCAGAATATTCCCTTGTGTCTGGTGGAGCCAATGCCAGCTGGCTCTGGGATGGACTTCCTGCTGCTGGTGAAGCCTGAGCCGATTAAGAATGATAGTAATGCCTCTCTGATAACATATTTAAGAAGGGAAAGAAAGTTATTGGGCAGATGAAAATTGCAGCAAGGGGAGAGCAGAGTGAGAGCACGTGAACAGCAATGCTGACTCTAAGGTCAGTGGAGAGGGAAGGACAGGAGATGCTCCAGGTGCTGGAGCTGAGGTTCCCCTGCAGCCCATGATGAGGCAGGATGTGCCTCTGCAGCCCATGGAGGACCATGGGGATGCAGAGATCCACCTGCAGCCCCCTCCAGAGCAGGCAGATGCCAGAATGCCTGTGATCATGTGGGAGGCCCACGCTGGAGCAGGGTCCTGGCAGGGACCTGAAGTCCATGGAGAGAGGAGCCCATGCTGGAGCAGGTTTCCCTGGAGGGACTTGTGGCTCTGTTTGTGAAGGACTGCACCCCATGGAGAAGTGACTACGTTGGCAGCAGTTTGTGAAGAACTGTTGCCCGTGGGATGGAGTCATGCTAGATTGGTTCATGAAGGACTGTTTCCTGTGAGAGGGATCTCTCAGGGAGCAGAAGGACGACTCTTCTCCCTGAGAGTGGCAGAAACAACAACTGAGTGTAACCTCCACTCACTGTCTCCCTGCACAGTTTAGGTGGGAGGAGGTAGAATTTCGAGGAAACATGGGTAGGGGGATGGTGCTTTTATGATTATTTTACTTCTCGCTCTCTTGCTCTGATTCTGTCAGTAAAAAATTTAATTAATATCTCCACTTTGAGTCTATTTTGCCCATGATGGTGATCAGTAAGTGACCTCTCCCAGCTCTTAACTCATGAATCCTCCATTGTATTTTGTCTCCTCTGTCCAGTTGCAGAGGGAAGGGAGAGCGTGGCTTTAGTGGGTACCCAGCATCCAGCTGGGGTCAACCAACTACAAGCACTAACATACCCACTTGGTTAGAATCAGAGTGCCTGTTTTTCTGCCCTCTGTGCAACAGGAGAGTCTTCCTGCCTCATCCCCAGGCAAACAGTAGCAGGCAGGATTCCACGGAGGAGCAGAGCTTAGTAGTGCCTCTCCTGTAATCAAAATTTCAGGTTGAAGTTGCTTGTCTTAACAACGGGATTCATCATGGCAAATCCCCAAAGTCAGGAATGGTGGTAATGCTGTTCTGAGGATTCTTTTTGGTTGCAGAACTGGGGAATGTGTCCTCTTCCTGGAGCACGTCCACAGCTGCAGATGAACCTTAATTGCTTTAGCGGAGTGCAATGGTTAACAGCCATCTAGTCAAACTGTGTAGGGAGCTTGGTGGCCACAGTGTCACAACAGGCTGGTGGCAGAATTAGGTCAAGTTTTCAGTGTTTAACTACTCAGGGACTTCAGATACATGGTGTCCAAAACATTTGCAGCTGCTAGTGTAAAAATAAGATTTTTAATAACAAAACATCATGACAACAGTTTGGGGTTTAATTGCTTACATTTTTTGTTTGGTTTTGAGATAAGCAACAAGATAGTTTCACAAATCACCTATTTCGCCTGTGCACCCCTGCTCTGGTTCAGGAAAGAGCCCTAGAATGGTACTTTTAATGTGTGTGTGTTTCAGTTTTTTTGCTGTTCCAATTGACTGTGAATTAATTGGTAGGATATATTAATACTTACTTGCATAAAGAATGCATGATTTTTATATGCTCTTCGAGTGGATTTGCTATCTATTTTTTGGATTAATATTTAATATGTTAATCTATGGCTGCAGTTGAGTATTGTCCCAGATCAGTACAGCTTCGCTGAGTTGTAAGTCTGTCTCCAGGTCTGTCTCTCTTCTTAAAACTATTGATATTATTTTCATGTCTGTACCGTTCTTTGTCACATTCTCCTGAAAAATGAGAAAATTTGTCTATGCATCGCAGGAAACTGTATTAGGTTACGTAAAACCACCTAAATATTCTGCAACCATCCCCAAACCTAAAAAGTACTACTAGGTTCTTTCATAGTGCGTTCATTTGAAGAAGGATCTGAAAGTAGTTTACAGCAATGGGTGAATAGTCTTTCATACCAGTTTTTGCAAACAAGCAATAGTGGATTTTAAGTTAAAATGTTGTTTACGTTGCTTGGGCATCATACCTGATGAAGCTGGCAGCAAAAATTAAAAAAAAGCCTCTAGAGTCAAGGTAGTATTATGAGATAGCCTTGCATCTTGCCAATAACAGATTCAATTAACTTTTGTGTTCTAAATAAATGGATATACTTACCAATTGCCTTCTATTACAGTTAAAACTTTAATTGAGTCCTGACTACTTTTCATCAGTAATGTCTCTGCAGAGGAAAACCTAAAATCCTGCCCTGGAAGATGGAGAGTTTTAACATAAAATGCTGAACCAAACTGGCCAAACCTTCCTGAAAGACTGAGCAGACCTTAGGACCGAGTGTCCAAAGGTATATTTTTACAGCCAGTTTGTTTTACAACTGATCTCTGTTAGGTTTGAATTGCAGAACTCAGCCTTATCTGTTGTTTTTTTGAAAAATTTCACATTTATTTGAGAAACCTTATGCTTCCTGGAAGACAGAAACTAGATTGGCTGGCTTCACTTATTTTGCTCAGGATTATAGGATATACTTTAGAGAAGCTTCTCTGTTGATAACGTACTGAGCACAAAAGTATCTTACTGAGTTGTTAAGCTGGGACATTGGGAAACATTAGATACTTATTGATAAAAGTAGGTCATAATTCCTTGCGTTTTCAGGCCCTTTTTCAGCGGTGGTTTGTTAGTAGCATTACCATGAGATTCCATATGCTTCATGTTGGCTGAGGTCGCGCTGAAACTGGGAAAGGATTTTCTCTCTTTGTTAAACTCACGGGCTTGTTTTTTTTTTGTTGTAGTTCACGCAGGTATCGGTTTCAGTCGCTTTTGAAAGGCTGAGATCAAGGGTAAGAAAGAAAAACAGCAGTTTTTTCTCTTTTCCTGTCTGCTTATCAGAAGTTAAGGTGAACTGTCAGACACACACTTCTCATTCAGAACGAGAAGTGTCCTTAGTTTTGTGTGGTTTCCTGCCTGAGGAGGACAGGAATGTTTACTGTGGTGCTGAACTAAATTTTTGAACTAATGAGACATCTGCAGTTCATTCAGTTCTCCTTTCCTGTGTACTCATAGTAGGGTGCTATTGGCTACTGTCCTTCAAATATTCTGTGATTTGGAGTGCTCTCTGTATGGGTGGGCTCCATTCATTTTTTGAAGTGTGTAGTATCTGCAAAAATTTCATCAAATTCTCGTGCTAAACCTCAATAGATTATGTGGAATCTACAGTAGTCTTTGTAGAGACATAAGAGACTCTCTCCTCATGTGACAAGGACAGCCCACTCAAGCCTTGTTTTTGACTGGAAAGGAGTTATATCAGGAAACTGAAAAAAAATTAATTCTTTCAAAACCATCAGCTTGATTTTTAAAAATAAATCTTGTGGGTTTTTTAATTCTAAAAAGAGATACTGTTTTTCTGAATTCTGCTGTCTGCTGTGAACTTGCATTGGACATGGACATTTTTCTTCTGTGAACCTATCAAAATAATAATGAAAAAGTAGAAAGAACCAGATCTATGTTTCTGTATGTTAGTTGGATTTTTCTTGTGTACGTGGGTACAGAGTACACCTTTCTGAAGTATTAAGTGTTGTAGGGCTGATAAATCTTATGAGAGACAAGGCGGGCATAATTATTATATTTGTTATACTTGGAGGAGTTATTTTGTGTTCCTTCTATGACTTTTTCTTTTTTTTTTTAAGAAGTAACCTGACAGAATTTGGTAAATAAAATTGAGGAATACACTGTTTACATCAATTTAATGAATTAATGGAAAATCACTTGTCAGACTCTGTGGGGTTGGGTTTAGGTTTTCTTTGGCTCGTTTGATTTTTGTTATTTGGGGTGTTTTTTTAGTTTGTCCTTTTTTTAATTTTGTTTGGTTTGAGTTTTTTGTTTGTTTTTTTGTTTGTTTTTATAAGTGGTTACAGTTTTAGTCAGTAAAACTTAGCGTAAGTTTTGGGGGTTTGTACTTGAGTCATATTTTGTCTTCAGAAATGTAGGAGAGTCTTAGATACTATAGTTAAAAAACCCCAAACCAACAGGCTGGAATGTAAGTGGGCTGAAAACAGCTGAATGACACACCTAAAAGTTAGCATCAGTTGAGCGTTCATAGAATGGAGATTTTGGTAATGGGAGCCTGCTGGTTTCAGCAAGAATGAGGATTAATATTAATTAGGTGTTCTAGAAAAGTTCTTCCTTGCCTATTCGGTTGGATTTGAATTTGTGAGTTAGGAACCCTGTGCAAGGGAAGATGTTCCCAGATGGAATGCCTGATCTCGACTTCTCAACAGCTCCTGCCCCTGTGGTTTTTGAGTTCCTAAGTGTTTCAAAGACATCTTTTTGATTTTAATGTTTTATTGGTCCAAGTCTATGTGTAAGGAGGGCTTCTCTCCAGGCTTGCTATCGAAGCGGGATATTACTTGGATTCCTTTACAGCATAAGCAGTGGTTCTGGTCCAAGATTTTGTGAAAGCAGAAAGACTTTTTTTCATTCCTCTCGTCCTTAGATAACAGTGAAAGTATTTAGTATTGTAGATAAAGCTTTCTTAGACTGAGGGGGAGGCAGGTGTTAGTCTAGGTGGAAAAATTAGAGATTTTAGGGGTGCTAAAGGAATGCAGATCTGTGATGTCTCTGAGCTAATTGGGACGAAAACGGCTAGTGCAACAAGTATTTACGACCAAAACCTAATAGTCTCTGATTTGATGGCTTTATGGAAGTTGAATTTTGTAAGACATGAGGTGTTTGAGCTTGTGACTGGTTGGTATTTGTAGCATTATAGCAGTGCACTTGCTAGGCGGGACATAGCACATGGAAAGGGACTTGGAAAATATTAGTCCTGTCACTCTTTCAGCCAGAGCTGCGTTCTGCTGCCCTCACAGCTGGACAAGTGGCTGTGATTTCCCATCCACAATGAGTTGTTTGAATGAGGTCTGAAGCATCTTTTCAGCAGTTGTTCTGAAACACCGCTGTCACTAGCCACTTACCTGACTTGAACTGTGGTGATTATATTGCCTGGAATGATTGCTGTGTCAAGAGCTAAAGTCGTCAAGTATTTAAGAAGAAAACCTCTCTAGGTATCGTGAAAATTAACCGGCATCTCAAACTGGTTGTCTGAAGTGGAGCCTTGTTGCTGAAGTAGTTCGCTCAGAGCATTTACTTGACACCTTCTCAGGCTCTAATAAAAGCTGTTCATAATCTCAATAGCTGTCCTTGTGAAATGATAGGATAACTTGAGTTATTTTTTACTGGTTTGAGTGAGGACTCTGGTTTTCTGTTTGCTGCAATTCTACTATTTTAAGCTGCTTCTTGATTTTTTTGGCCATCATCAGTAGCACGGGCACAGTTCCAGAAGGCAATCTGGGAACTGAAATGGGGTTTTAGTTACCTTTGGGACAGAGCTTGGATTTGAATGCTTTCTATTGATTACACCATTTAAAGTGTCATGGATTTTTCTTCATTTGAAGATGCTGGTTCTATTCTAACATCTAAACATTAAGTGAAATAAAATGTGTTACAGCTTTTTCTGTAAGTATTACAGAACTTTGGTTTCTAACTTGCGAGGAATTTCTAAACAGAAGCCAGGCACTGTTTGTCATGGAAGATCTGGAGAATTGTGATTCCAAATACTGCACAGAAAATTATCTTCAATTATAAAACTGAAGTGCTTCACCTCTGTAGGTGGCATTTGAATGTACTGTCTGGAATTTAGTTTTACTACTAAGAATGCGCAGTGATCTTTATCTTTAATCATACATGTCTTTCTTTTTTCATGACACAATCAAAGTCTTAGCACTACAACACAGTGGAACCATGTAATCATCAAGCTTAGCTCTGGCATGTTGTGTTCTCTTGAAGTTAATTGTTGTTTTATGCAAATGTTTTGGCAGTTCCTAATGTTAATTTGGTGATTATTTCCCAATGAAAAACAGGTGAAGCCAAAAGCAGATTGCAAGCTCACATTACCTTGCCCCAAAATGAAACTCTATATCTGTTCAGCTCGCAGTGAGGCAGATGTTCTTTGGATTTACAGCAACATCTCACAGCCACTGGGATTAAGAAGTACTTTTTTTTTTTTCTGCAGGGTCCAATGTCACTGAAGCAGCTGTGACAGCATTGTGTATTCAGAAACTGCCGGCAGCTGGGGTTGGAATAGAGGTGATGATAATTTCAGCCAGGGGTACAAGGTGTTGGAAAAGGCTCTTTGTCTGTTCTTGGGCTTCTGTTTTGTTTGCTTGGTGCTAATTTATTTTTATAAAATGTTGTTTGCCCAGCAAAGTTTGCTTGAACTACTTCAAGGGCATCAGTTAATTGATGATGGTCTTTGAATAGCATATTTTGATCTTTACTGAACTTGAAATGCATAGCTTTAAAGCGTATCAGTTCTAAGTTGAAAGGACATTTAACTGGAATGCCAAATTGAAATTTTAATGGGAAAGAAGTCAGGAAATGAAGCATTAAAGTTCTGATATGGGCTAAATTGAGGATCCTGTATGCTTTGTGCAGCCCTTTTCGTTAAGGGATCCATTTCTATTTTTATTCTTTGCTGAAAAAAACATGTTTTTGAACTTGTGTTTTCCCTTCAAAAACCAGACATTTCTAAGAGATATGAGGAAACCATTAACATATGAACAGAGAACATAAATAGTATTTTTTTCTAACCCTACACTAAGCTTGAAATAATACTGATTTATCATATAATTTTAACTAATGGTTTTAATCCATGGGTGAAGCTGTGCAATTAGTGAGGGTATCGACGCTATTGTTACTTTTAAAAGAAAATAAGTCATCAGGCTCCTTGGATTCTCCCTTGCTCCCAGCAGTGTGGTTCTATGCCTGTGACTGTTTTTCCTGATGGTTCTGGAATTGATTCAGTTCACTAAAACAGCAGAAAAATACATGACTGGGTTCCTCATCTTCAGGCTAATACTTGATAATGCTTGTGGGGAGTCTTCAAATACCAGAACAGTGATAGGAAGTGTGTGGCAGGGGAGGTGGCAGTACAGGGAGAGGACAGGAAAACTAGAAACTGAGAAACACCCACATGTGGATGGTAATGAGACTGGCACAGCTACATTGCTTCCTTCCCCCTAAATTTCCTGGATTTTGTGGCTGGCTGCTCCAAAATCCCTCATTCCAAGTAAATCTCTGGCATGCCCAGTTCAAAAGCCTGTAAGTCATGCTAGGGTTTCCTTTAGAAGTTTAATAGTGAGGGCTTTGAAGAGATAAAATCATAAAAGCATAGAATGGTTTGGGTTGCAAGTGACCTTAAAGCTCATCTAGTTCTAACTCCCATGCTGTGAGCAGGGACACCTTCCACTAGGCCAGGTTGCACAAAGCCCCATTCAATCTAGTCTTGAAAAATGAAAATACATCAAGTAATAGATAATAGACTGCATAATAGAGTAATTAGACTTGCTTGTAGTGGTCTTATACACAACTGAGCTGTGGTTTTGAATTTGTATGTGTAGTGTCTTTTTTGAGTTGGCCATGGTTTGGGGGTTTGAAGCTGGGCGTTTTGGCACTCTTACTTGTATAAGCTGGAGTTTTCATTCTTGAAGAGTTATGTAATGGCTGCTTTTGGTGTTGTGGTAAAATAAGTACTAAAAGAAAAGCAAAAAGGACTTGGTAGAAAATTTAACTGCTTTAAGGGTCCTTGTTGTGTAGTTTCAAATAGTCGCTCAATAATCATAGAAACAAATCTGTAGAAAGTATTGTATTACTCTGTGTGTGTAAATGTTTGTGCTTCACAGAACTTAATGTGCTGTAGTCTGACTTCTCTTTTTGCATCTTTGTTGTTTTATTAGGATAATTTTTGTCCAAGCGTAACACACTAGACATTGGCTCTCTTGCTCTCTTTACCCAGTTTGTTGTAGTTCAGAGGGCTCTTGTGAAGACCAAAGCAGTTTTCTTAATTCATCATATATGATCCATCTTGATAGAAATCATGGCCTTCAATAAAATATAATAATAAAAAAAGATTAAATTCTCTGGACAGTAGTTTTCATGAGGAATAATGCAGTTGAAGCTTCTTACCTGAAGCCAAACTGATGGACTTTGTAATGTTTTAAATCCCAGAAAAGCTCTTGCCCTTACCCATCCCATCTTCTGCAAAGGGGAAGATTAAGTATGAGGGCTGGAGAACTGTCTCTGTAGGCTCAGGCTTCATCCCTGATGTGCACAAGTCGGGGATCAGGCCCTCAGACTGTGCTGGCTGCTGAGGTTGAAGTCAGGCTGGCAGTAGTTTTAGGCTGGGCTGATATGGCAAGTGCCCAAATTTAACCTCCCTGTCCTTGAGGACTGTTGCACCCAGGTACATGTTGAACTGTTTCTGCATTAAGGAAACATCTCCTACAGGCTGGTATTGGCCTTTCCAGCCTTTTCTTCCTGCTGCAGCCCATTTGCCCTACATAAAGGTGCAGGAGTGGGAATAAGAGACTTATCCTAGAATTGTCTGCCACCACGTGGGTTTGAAATAAAGCTTGTCTGATTTCTCACTAATCTGAAAATGAGAGTGAGCTTCTTTGTTCACCTTATATGTGAGAACTTAGTAATTTTTTTCCATGGAAAAAGATGTTTGGGGATTTGTGTTTTATGAGGCCAAAACTGGGTCAAAATTAACACCTAGAATGGAGGGAGCCTAAAGGCTTAACAAGAGTTTTGTATCCAGTGATGCAGAAGCAGCATCATCACAGTATGATGGAACTTTATTATACTTGCGAAGTCACGTCAGGCTGTTTAACCCAGAGCAGAAATGCCAAATAGGGCCTTTTACTTCTCTTTTCACGTGTTTCACATAGTTGGTCTTTGGTAGTTGCTTAACAGCAGCAAATTCTGTCATTTGTCTTTGATTCAAATGTTTTTTTATTCCTAGCAACTTTTTATTGGTAAATAAAACGTAGAGAAGATGTTGATACACAATTGTTGGTCCATTTTCTTACCATCTTCTCGTACTGTTGTGTTACCTATATTTAATAGTCTTTCAGAACAACACTCTCTTTTTATGGCCTTTGCAAACTAGGGAGACTGGTTTATGTGTTAAAGCCATGACAGTGACGATAATTTCAGTAACTTAAGCCTTGTGTTTTAGGCACAGTTTGTTTCAGTTTATGTACTGGAGAAAGGTGATTTCACAATGTAATTACTCTGGAAAACACACCATTTTTTCCTGGCAGAATGAAAAACATTATAATTATATCCATGTACCAAGTAATTTACAGCCATTACATCAAAGTGAGTGGCTTATATATAGGTCAGCATAGATTCATTTAAGGCTGAAATTCTGATGCACCCAAAGAATTAGTAATGAATGACCTCTTGAAGTTTAAGCAGTGCCTGGCACTGCTCTCAGGAAGGTTTATCAACAATTTGTGCAGAGTCGAGAGAGCAGCTGGAAGGAGCCCAGTGCAGCTGCCTGCAGTTGCTTGGGCACAACAGCCTGTCTTCAGGTATGGTGCGAAGTTCTTTCTCTGTACTGGAAACCTGGAAAATTTAAAATGCATAGGCTGTTTCAATTGTGGGCTTCTTGTGCTGGTGTGCTGGATAGTAATTGCAATAGACACTAGTAACTCTTCCTGTTATGTCCAGCCCTGTAATGCTGCTGTGCTGCTCACAAGCTTTATGTGAAAGAAGACCCTGAGTCAGGAAAGTGCTGGAGTCATTTGTCTTAATCTGTCTTTTCTGCCCTCATCTGCCTGTAGGGGTGTAGCTCCATGTACCTTTTCCTTGGAAAGTGGTGCTGTTAATACAAAATCCTGCCCTTTGCTAGTGTTTGCTGCCCCGTATTTATACTGCTGGTGCTGGTTGTCAGGCTACCCCACACTTGAGATCTGATTAGCCACAAAGTCACTGTCAAGTGCTGGAGGGAGTTTGTTCATTCTCACGTGGAACGATTTCAGCTGAGAATCTGGAGTACGTGTGCTTTCATCTATGCTAGGACATGCCTATAATGTGCATCTCCTGTGGGACTGTTTGTCCTGGGCCTTTTCCATGCCCTGTTAGCAGATCACCTCTGACTGTGTTCCAGTATCGCAGTTCAGACCCTGCTGTCTGAGACTGTGCTTTCTGCTGAGCGCAGGGTGTGCAAGGCACGGCTGGTGATGTTTTGGCAGGATGGCTCTGCTGTTCCTTCTGCTGCACTCTGAGGTGGAGGCTGGGTGTTCTCCTTGGTGGTGTTTTGTGGTTGTGATGCTTTAGCACCCTGCTGTGAAGTTGCTGAGGCTTTTGCAGTTACTCTTGCTATTTATGTTCTGGTGGCCCGTCAGGAGAGGTTCCTTGGCTGTGTCCAAAGAGTCTATTGTCTGCATTATTCATCAGTTTGCAACAAAAGTCTCCTTAAGCAGCTCAGAGGTAAAAAACCAATCTCCAGCCTTCACTTTCTTATACTTGCATAAGTTTTCATTTTAAATGTAAAATGTGGGTGTGTGGTTTAAAGATCAGCTTGTTATTTCACAACATCTACTGTGCTTTGAGTTATTCAGCTTAACTCTTCAAGTAATTTTTGTTGCCTTCACAAATGGCAAGATGGTGAGATTTGAGTTCTGCATTAAACTCTTTAAATCAAGGCCAAATGGGGCAAGTAGTTAAGTAACTATTATCTGTGGCAAATAAAGGTAGCCCAAATTCAATATTGTATAAAATAATGTATGAGGTATGGAGGTTTTATTACAGCTTGCTGCATTGGATGTTTGCCAGGTTCAAATGTAAGTGGCATTGATGCTAAGCTAGCTTGTTCAAGTGGCAGTAGTTTCTGGGGAATATGTGAACCACCAGGGTTTCTGCTGCTTTCTGAGACCACAAGTGAGCTGTGTTAGGTAGAAGCCCAGGGAGAGGAGGATGCCACAACCACTCAGCTAGTGGGAAGTGTTGAGGAGAGCTGTCATGTAACTGGCTCATCCTCTTCTCTTGTATTTTTTTTCCTTGTGGCCTTTATGTGCATCTCTTCACAGAAAATGAAATTGTAATAAGAGCTGCAAATATCTGGGAGACTTCTTTATCCTTTAATTGTACTTTATATGCCCCATGATGATGATGACCATCTAGTCCCTTATGTGAAGGTGGAAGGCCTTCCATATTTCTGTTTACCACAGTGTACATGCTGGTGAAACTAATTTAGTGAGAATTGCGGTATAATTTCAATATATTCCCTCATTAATATAGGATGATTTTAAGAAAATTATGAGGAAATTAAATTGAGCAAGACAGACCTTGAATCTAGCCTTTATATCTTCCTAATCTAATATGACCTTGTTTTAACATCACCTGATGTTTGTAGAAACACTTTTTTGTAAAATTTGTTAGGCTTTTCTTGCAACCTTGAGTTAAATTGTGAGATGGATAATTATTCAATGTGAGAATGTATGGCTGGAGTATCTCATCGTGCAAAGAGTCTGTTAACACGAATGGCATTCTGGGCTCAGGTTGTTGTCTCTGATAGGTCTAAAGACATGATGATAGGGCCAGAAGATAAAGAAACTCTATGAAACTCTTTTTCAGGGGGCTAAATTGCAATAACAAAGCCAAAATTAAAGACAAAAATTAAAAACAGGTATTCCATTAAAAAAGAAAAAAACCCCAAAAATAATAATGAGGTAAAACAAAAGTGTAGTATAGAGTTTAATTCTAGATAATACATGTTCAAAAGCTGATGCAAGAAGCTTGAAATTGGCACAAGAAATGTAATAATTTGGGATTAATTTATGAGGTAATGATACCAGCAAAAGATATTTTAAAAGGTATGTATGCAAGAAAATTATTATTTTGCAGGGCCCAGTAAAAACAGGACATTCCTCTACATTAATATGGCTATTGAAGAGTTTATTTACATTGTACACAACTGAAAATTAATATAAGGAATGTCTTAATGGGAAAATTCCTGTCTTCTGTAGAAGACTTTTGTGTGTTACTTGTAGAGTGTCTGTGTTCTCAGAAGAGCTCAGCAGCTGTGATGAGAGAATGCATCTACTTTTGGCATAAAAGCATCGTTTTTTTGTCCTCAAAGCAAATTTCCAGTTTAAGCAGTGATTAAAAAAAATGGAGAGGCAGAGGGGGTATTTGCAGTGTGTATGTTTCTTATAAGCACGTGTGGTTCCAGTGGTTTTCTGTTTCGGAGCTGGGATACCAACACTGTCGATGAAATTGCATAAAAGAGTCAGCCTTGAAAATTTGTGTGTGAGAACTTATGGATATGATGCTGCTGTTCGGCATTCCGAGCCAACTGCCTGGATTAATCTCTAGCTGTGTTTAAGAAGTGCTCGGTGTGTTTCAGTTTAACTGCAGCAGAAGAGGTTAAATGGTAGTTTAGTTCTCATCTTTAATATATTGACATGGATAAGATGTTCTGGAAAGCTGATTCTCTTTTACTTGAGGACTTGTGGGAAAAACTTCTCTCAAGAGAAGTCCTGTGGTAAAGAATTAACAAAGACTGATCGTGCATGTGCCTGGCAATTGTGAGAAAGATTAGACGGAATGAGCCTAATTTCATTCTCTGTTCCTCAGAAATTACTGCATTTATATTGGGTCCTTAGAACAGAGTAATTATAGCTACAAGCTTATAGAAGCTTCAAGTCCCAATTTTGATTTTATGTCTTTAGTTTATTGATATTAGAAAAATGAAACTAAAAAGCCCTCCAAAAGTGCTTCACTGTCTCTGGAAGTGACACTTGGAGCCAGATCTTGTAAGTAATCTTCTGTATTTTGAAAAACTTGTTGAGCTTTCTCCTTGCTGCTTTTATGTCTATTCCTTCCCCTCCTCCTGGTCTCTTCGTGAACATCTCTCGTCAGGGTCACTGTCTGTGGGTCTATTTGGTTGGGATAGTCTTGCTGTGCATTTGCCCAGAGCAATGGCAAACTTGTGTAGTGCAAGAAGAGTGAGACTTATGTGGCTGTCGAGTTTTTCTTTTGCTTGGTACTGGCAATAAATATAAGTAACAAGACTCGAGCAAGAGGAAGACTTTGAGGTGAGAGCATCTGAATGGAATGATAACTCCTTTTTTTAAGTTTTTTGATCTCCTGACAACACAGACATGAGAACATTCATCTCTGGATACTGGTTGGTGGGGATTAAGCGGTGTTTGACCAAGAGAACTGAAAATGCACATGTAGGAATGTTGCTGCATCAACCATATCATTTTACCAAGCTGTCTGCAAGCTCATCATGTCCTAAAGTGTAGCTGGGGTAGACAGAACGCAACAAAAAGGTTTAATTAATCCTGTGTGTTACCTTTGAAATGCTCAGCTGGTGGGTTCTCCTCACACCTTATCAAATGTGGTTACAGCATCTTGGCATGATAAGCATGCACCTTCTGAAACACTGTGAAAAGTCACTGTTGGCTGCTTTGACATTTAAATTAGTGGTGGTGTGATAGATGTAGTGGGTACTGAAGTCAATGTTGTAAGTGGCTTCACAGGGTTTCTGTGCAACTGAGTATAAATATTGTACTAATTGTTTAATGTGCTGTTATTTTATTATACCCTAGATTGCTGGTTGTCCTTTATGCTGTGTCATTTTGATCAGTTTCCTGGGGAATATCTAATACTTCATTCGATGTTTAAGGCACAGCAGTTACAGTGAGATGGTACATGAAGCAATAAATGGCTTTTTGAGGGTGGCTAAATGCCAGAGCAGTGATGAGGCTGTTAAATGAGAAAACTGTTTGTAAAAGTCTTTTTTTTTTGGGAAGCATTTTTGTGTTTTGCTCTAGGTATAAAATAAAACTAGTAAGGGGAAGCATGAAAAATAACATTGTATTTATTTTACATTGAGATCATTTCACTTTTGCTGCTCACTGAGTGTGTCTGCTTTGTACGTGAACTGCTCTTGAAAGTCTGTCTGGAAGGATTTGGCAGCATGGCCGGGGAGAACTCTCATTGAAACCACAAAGGATCAAATGTGTAATGCACTGTTAGCGTTGTATATGCGTCTGTTTGCAGGTAGATACTTCCCATGTGTAATTAGTGTTTTGTGGACACATATCCTTGTGTTGCCAGACAATTGTAAGCTATAGATTTTCAAACAGGATTACTACATATTTTGATGTTTATGAAGAGAAAAGGAATTAANGGGTTTTAGGTTTTTTTTGAGGGGGTACTGTGGCTGAAATTGTAATGTACACTGGAAAGATTTTTGTTTGCTGTTTGAGAACAGTGCTAAAACGATGATACGCAGGGATTAATTTTTTTCTCCCCTTTTTGAGACCTGTAGTTACAGCTTCAAGTCAGAATGTGAAGCCCAGGTGAAGGTTAAACTTAGCTCTGCAAGGTGTTTGTAGTCAGTTGTGTTGCAATAAACATTGCCATTTCCAGAACACTTTACAGCATCGTCAGCTTTAATCCAGTAGTGCTCTCTGCTGCACCTTTTTTTTTTAGTGACAGTCATGAATGCATTTTAACTTTATTCTGAAAAATCTGTGGGGAAACTTAATTGCTGTTATCTGTAGTTTGGTATTTGACATAGCTGTTTCAGAAACTTGAAGCTGTCTTTTTTATGACTGAAGAAGAAGGAAAATGAAGAAGGGCAAGATAAAGGCTATTTATAATTTGCTTGCTCAGTGAACATGCAGTAAAATCAGTGAGATTTCAGAATATTTTATCAAGAGACCTCCAAGTACAGTATGAACCAGCAACTTAAAAAAAGGGGAATGTTACCGTGTCAAAATTGTTGCTTTGTTTCTTTTTCCCAGGAAACAAATCTATTTCTGATTAGTCACAGTAAACATTTGTGGTGAGGTAAGTTTAACCTAATTCTACATAATATGTAATAACTTCTTTGATCAATGTTTATTTGTAGTTTTATCAGCAAACTGTGGCTTTTCCTTGGGCTATTGAAATGCACAGGCTCCTGAGACAGAGTATCAGGGCACTGTACAGTTTTCCTTGAGGATGGTCTGCTTTCTGGTGGAATTGGTCCCTCCAAGCAAAGTTGCACAGCGTTGCTTAGCCAATGTGTCACAGGTTTAAAACATTTTCTAAAAATCAGGATGTTTTCCCTTAAAACCATAACTCAGCATGTAATGTTAGTTTAGGAAATGCAAAAGTTCTTTGCAACTTGAATCTTGAATTTCTTTATGTCACTATAAACATACTACTAAATAACTTTGTGTGGAAATTGCTTCACAGCCTTGTGATGAAGTAATTTATAATGCACAAACTAAAATGGGTCTGAAAGTAAAAGCACCAGTCACTTAGCTGTCCTTTCCCAGTGCATATAAAAGTCTGAATTAAACTATTAATTAGTAGACTGTTTTGAACACAGTCTTAAGTGGAATGCTTTAAAAGATAAAGTGGGGTTTTTTTGTTTCTAGATTTATGAGTACATGTGTGTTGAATCAGTGGTTTGAATATATTTATTATGCTTTTATAAAGGATATGTATTTGCAGGCATATTAGAGCTTATCACTTACCCCTAATTTTAAGAGTCCATTTTATGCTTGCTGTTTATAAGCCAACATGTGGGACTGTAGACCTCAGTCTCTACACTGCGTTGAGGCACATGAAGTATATTAAAATAGCATTTAGATGTAAATAAAGAAATATTCAGGGCCTGTTGATGCTATAATCAAAAGAAAGTTCCTGGATACTTGCATTTGAGTAATCTAACTTTATAATGGCTCTACTCATTTTTACTTCTGCTTTGAGTGTAGAATATGATAGTTTAATATTCGTGAATCTGCAAGACTGATAGTAGTTTCTGCAGGTGGACACTTTTGTTCTTCATGCTCATGCCTTCAAATAGAGATTGCATAGCTGGGTTTGCAGTTTGCGACTGAATTTTGTGGTTTCCTTTTTAAATATACTTTGCTTTTCATAAAATGTAGGAAGATGAGATTTGCAGAGACAAGGTGGTACAGATAAAAGTTTGCTTTAATGTATTTACTCATCATTATTTAAAAAAGAATTTCTGTTAAATAGGTTAGAAACCCCAGTGCTACCCTTTGATAGGTACCTTTTGAAAACTTTATTTGAACTGCACATCGAGTCACTAAATGTGATTTGAATTTAAACGTGGGATGGTGTCCCTGCTCAAACAAGTAGGTAGCCTCCTTGCTCACACATACTTACCTATCAGTCTCTTTTTCCTAACTGTTAAAAATACTGTTCCTAAAACTTCTTCCTGTGGGCTCATTACTCCTGTTTTCTTTTTGTGCATGTTACTCTGAACAGTGGTGGAGTATCTGATCCAAGAACATGATGAAGATCAGTGGCTGGAGGTCATGGGGTTTATTGGACCCAAGAGTGATAAGCTGAGTGACAAGTTCACGATCACAAATGCCTTTGTTAAGGTCTGAAATCAAAACATCAGTATTCGAAGCTAAATAGAAGGTGAAGACTGTTGCTCAGATTCAGGGTAAATGCAGATCAATTTTACCATTTTAGAAACAAAAGGCAGCTTCTGGGAAGGGAAGAGGGAGATGAGCAGACAGGGTGATCTTGGTGGAGGGAAGAGACAAGAAAGGGGTTGCCTCCTAAGGGTGAGAGACAGGCAGTTTATAGCTGGTGGTATGCGAGGAGTTGGCTGTGGAGGGGAGAGATCATACTGAGCCCACAGTTTCTATTTTATACCCATTAGATATATTTGGTATGTAGCAGAGTTATGAATTTTTACTGTTCTCTCAGTTTAGTTGCTTGTAAAACTCCATCTTCCACTCCAAAGCTTGTACTCTATGTAGGTTTCCCTTGAGGATGAGAGTTTAGAGATGGAGCAAGTGTTTTGTGCGAAATGTCCTGCTGCTGTCTGGCTGGTTTTGTCCCGAATCATTTGTTCCTGCTTAGTTGCCGTTCTTACAAATATTCTGAATTAGGAAAGCATGATGTTTTGGTAAAGTAAAAGGTAATTTATTTTTTTTTTTTGTGCTGAGGTACTTGTTTTTCCAAAATCTATATAAAAATTTGCTTATTCAGGATAAAGTGGGGTGAGCTTATTACTAGTGAGATTTCATCCTTGCATTTGATATTTAACTGACTAAAAATTATTTGAGCTCCTTGCAGTGCTTTCTGTCTTTATTTTAAGAGCCTAATTCTGCTGCTCCTGCAAAGAATGCAGACGTGCAGGTTAAAGGCAGAGCATACCTTGCTCTGGCATCTCTTCTCATACCCCTTTGAAGCTGGGAGTGGTCTGGAGGGCTACAATTTCTTTATGAAAAAAAGAGATGAGAGGGAAAATAAATCTGGGGGAGGAGTAAGGAAGTTAACATGAAGAAGCTTGTAAGAATTTAAATATTTATCTCATTTGGTTCTCATTTTAGAAGTTGGTATTTATTGACTTTGGGCCTGATGACAATTCACAGGTCTGCTAAGAATTGTTCTGATCCTCTTAGGGACTACAGCTAATCACACAACACCCATCTCCTAGCATGCCAAGTCTTAAGCATCCTGACAAATACTCTGGTTGCTTTTTTGAAAGCACTGTGCAGAAGATTAAAGCTCAAGGGGGCAGGACAGGGAATCAGCTTGCCTTAAATAAAAGAGAACATCACTGTGGGCAGTCCAAGGAATCAGAAGAGCAGGAGTTATCTTTATAATACATACATTGGATATATTAGCTCCTACAGTTTATAATTTAAAAATATTCAAACCACTGAATTTTTGTGATGTTTATATTTCAATTTTTTATTCTAAGTTTGTGGGAAAAGTTGATAGCACATAGTGAATTTTGGATTGATTTTTCACTTTGGGAAAACTTGCAGGCGAAAATGTATGAAAGGTTAAAACTTTTCTTTTGTTGTGAAGGGTTAAAAGCTCCATCCTGAGGCTGTCTCTTTGGAGTTCTGTACTTCATGAAGCTTAGTCTTGAATAAAGCATCGTTCTCTGCAATGGCAATTTGCATAACATATTGTTTGTTAGAGGCCAACCAGTGGAATACAGTTTGGTCTTGTTTTTCTCTGCACTTGAACTATTTTGAAATGCCATATTTTGCTGCAATTTGTGTTGTCATTTATGATGTCTGTATTTTAAGTGTATTTGAATAATTGCAGATGTGGTTTGTGCATCATTTAAATCAGTGATCTGTGTGATTCCTGAAAGCATCTTTCACTTCCAAGAGCACAGGCAAAATGGTTTTATAAGCAACTGTATTTGCCCACCTTTATACACTTACATTCTTTGATTGCCTTTCAATGTAGTTTTTCTCAGCTTCTGATACAAGTAATGCTGATCACTACATCATTAGACTTTCTCTTTCCTGTTACATGAATGACTAGTTGAATAAAATATAAGGTCTAGGAACTGTGACTGCTTGGGCTGTTCTTACAGTGGAGCAGGAGTATGTCTTGAGCCTGGCACTGTCACATATGCATAAATAGTGAACAGAAGGGCAGGCAGTGAGGTGGGAAAGTCTGATAATAAATGGTCAGGATGGGGGATTGAGTGTGAGTAATCACAGAATGCCCATAGAAGTCTAAATAATTGGTGATAAAGGTCAGCATCCAATAAGTGTGAAGTTACATGTGTGAAGAAAAATAATAAAAGTTACCCATCAAAATAATAGGCTTTGTGCTAATTCTTGCCACTCTGCCCCAGAATGAGGTCTGTAGAGAGTTACATGTCCATTAGAAGGGCAGATGCCTGATCAGTTGTGGTTAAAAAGTAAATTGAATGTTAGGGGACATTGGGAAAGGAGAGAGCAAAGCAGAGAGCTCTGTCTGTAAAGATCTACCATGCAATTAATTTCCCCTCATAGGACATAGATGAGCTGAGAAAGTTCCAGAGAAAGTTCTGTTAGTCATCAGGACAAGGAGTGAAGAAGATAAAACTTTTCAGTCTGGGTAAGAGGTGATGACCCGGGTGGTCTCTGATAGTAATCTGAAAAATCCTTATCAGTTTGAAGGAGGAGATAAGGATTAGTGGCTTATTGCCTCTTGCAGTGTGATGTTAAATGAAACCAGGGGAAATGGATTGCAAACAGAAGAAGGTGATTTTTCATGGAATGGGTAGTGGAAATACTGGAGCTGCTTGCCATGAGGTGCTGTAGATGCTCAAAGTAGATGTGTTATACAAAATACTAGGCACTCTCGATGAACAGGAGAATCATTGAGAGTAAGAGGAAAAGGTATCTGAGAAAAAAACCATGGTGTGAAAACAGCAGGGAACTGAAAGAGGACTGCATGTGGTTGCCCTGCTTTTCCTCTTCCTTGGACACTTCCTATGTCACTTGTAGGCAGAATGTTGGGTCTCTGGTCTGATACAGCTGTTCTCTTGGAAAGGTTGTATGTCAGTTTTGTTTGATGTGCGTGTGCTCAGACATACAGAATTCACAGGATTACTGTAATCTCTTTGGGGGCAAAACTGTGCTCAGGGTATCTTAACATTTTTGAAGTAAAAAGGCAATACGCTGGGAACTGAGCAGAGTTTAACGTCACATATTTTAAATAACTGCTAAAAAGTGCAGAACAATGTGGGAGAATTTTCTTCATAAAAAGTATATTATCCGAGGTATGTGTTGATACATCACTGGAGACTTGCACCAGAATGTAACTTTGAAAAGCTTAACTAGTTAGTATCTAAACTGTGTGTAACCAACTTTTTGTAGAAAGAGTAATTTGAGATTTTTTTCAAGCTGAAATAATAAACTGAGTTGAATGTGTATTTGTACATTATTATTATTATTACAAATGCATTTTGAAACTGAACAGGAAACTACTTTTGGTTAGGTATTCATATTTGTTAAAGGTAATAGTCTATTAAAGATAGTAGTCTATTAAAGATAGTTTTCTGTTCTGCAGAACTTATTTAGTGTTTTCAGAGTGAATGCAGATTAGTGGTATTATATTGTCAGCTTGAAGTTGGTATCTGGTAGCATTGCATGATGGATTAATCACAGTAGGTAGCTCATTCTTTCGAAAAGATGATTTGAGTATCTTTCAGTGAGCTGACAGTTTGTAAAGGTGGTTGTAATGAGCTACCAGGTTACAGCTTGCCTGGAGTAATTGAAGCACCTCATCAGACCCCCAGCAAGCATATTTTTCCTTATCACAGAGCTTGGGTTGTAGGCTTTGCATTCCTTAATAGACACAGGATGGGAACCTTATTGCGGCACAAGAATATATAATATTAAAGGAGATTTCAGATTGTTGAATACTGATTGCTGACATTTAAAGGGGTGTTTTTTATTCTGCAAATTATATGCTTGTGATTGCCATGGAGTCCTTTGTTAATACCTCAGAATCAGAACAATTTTTTTTACTCCATTTGGTAGTGGACACATTGCTGTAGAAATAAATTTAAAGCTACATTATCTTTTCTCTTTATGAATGATATTACGGTGATAATTCCCGTTCCTTTTTCCTTGTTGAATATGTAAAAATGCCGTGCTTTCTCTGTGGAGTGATGAACCTTGTCTGTGCTAACACCAAAATAGCAAATGGAGGTGGCAATGTTTACAGCATAGTAAAAAGTGCGACCTGAGCACGTGCCTGTGTTACTGTGCTAGTACCAGTCTGGCTGGCTCATTTGCCAGTACCAGGGACGTTGTAAAATCTCGTGGCCGTGGGCACGTTGTACAGATTGTGCTGTTTTCAACACCACTGGGGCTTTGCTGCTGTTGGCATTGGAGCTAGTTAGATTGACACAGGGCTTTCATCAACACTGCTGCATGTCACAGACCTTTGGTCACAGTGTAGCCATGCCAAGAGGTGGTGTCCATATCATCATGTCTATTCACTGTGTTCTGGCTCTGCTCCTGGAAGGCCAGCCTTGGGCGGGAGTCTGAGGACACTGAGATTTCCTGAGCCAGACTGACACAGTTGTAGCCACATGGTAGAACTAGGGAAGAGTCCCTAATGAGGAGAAGGCGCTTTGCTTTGCCTTCCATTCTTGCAGGTTGGGCTCTTAGCTTGTATGTTACTGACAGCTGCCTTGTAGATGCCCAAATACCTGGTCTCTTTCAGTCTTCCTCTAAGACTTCTGTTGAAGGCGTAGATCTGTCTTCTGATAAGTGGTAGACAGTGATGACTTTGCAGTTTGAGGGAGAGGTGATATGGATTCAAAGTAACCTCACCTGCTGCTGCCAGTCTCTTCAGGCAAACTCCTCTATTGCAAATATTTTCTTTAATAGTGAGTAAGAACTGAAACCAATTCTCCCCATTTGCTTTGCAAGTATTTTTTTTTTTTTTTTTTTTTTTGTTCTGCTGCATAGCCTTTTGTGCTACATCTGTGTGACTATAAATTTGTCTGTTTCCGATATGTTTTGTTACATTTCTATAAAGCTTCTGTCTTATACTCTTTTTAATCATAAGAATAATTTTAAATGCAGACAGAAAATAACTGATGTGGAAAAAATAAAGTAGTTTGGTGTATGTAGCATCCCCTAGTCTATAAGGCTTTGCATTTAATTATTTCACATGCGTGAAAATATGCTTTTAAAAGAAATAAGCTGTGAAATTCGCACACACTACAAGCATACCTTTGCCCCCAGTTGACTGTGGAGGCTTTTAATAATGTCTTATTAAAAGAGTTTTTGCTTTCTGTCTTGTTTGTTCTCTCTACTGTGCTATAGTTTTACTTTTCTACTTACTGTTTTAACACAGCCGAATTGTTTGGAATGCCACTTTTATTTTTAACTGTCAGTTTATTTCTTGACTCGATACACCATACCTAGCAGCAGATTTCCTCCACCCCCCAGCAAGCTATTGTGAAAGCAGTTCACAGTGACACACTTCTTCCCCTCCTCCAGTGGTACATCAAGTCAGATTTACAGGAATGCAAAAATAGCTCAAACGTGCTGTTCTCGTTGACATTTCAAAAGTTTGAGTGCTTTCATTTTTTTCAATGCTTTATTTATTTATTTATTTCCCCAGTCTAAAGGGACATTGCAGACTGGAGTCTGCAATAAGGGAGTCACAAATTCCAATTTATGCATCTGGAGCTGCATACTTGAGTGAGGGATGTCAGTTCAGTACAGTTAAACTTCCTTTGCATTAGAAGGAGCTGTGTGCAGTTCTGTGCATATGAATATGCAGTTAGCAGACACCTATTCATGTGTTTGACTGTCTCTCACTTCAGCTTTAGGCATGGACTTGACAGAAACAGGGGTGTCTCCAGTGCTCTGAACTCATGGCAATTCCAGCAGACAGTCGTGGCTTTAGTAGTACTGTTGCCTAAAGTGAGGGGGAAAAAATTTTGAGGCAATTTAATTGGGGTAAGGTAGAGAGGAGATCTTTACCGAAAACCTTTTCAAGTTCCCAAAGTATGTAGACATGCGTGCAGCACAGGGGTGATTCCTATTTTTATAACACTACTTAATTATCATAACTAAAGGTTACATCCAACCCAAGGACTGTCCACCCTCCTACCAGCTTGGTGCCACCCTTAGCACCTCCCTCGGGTCTGCCCCTTGGCACGCCTTCCTGGAATTGAGTTGGGGGTCTTAGGAGCCCTTACGTCTTCACCATCGTCTTCTTCATGTCACATTCCCTGGTTGGATCTTCTCCAAAATCTCTGGGTCTTCTATCTTGTTTTGACTACAATATGTATTGTTATTCTAGTCCCAAATAAAATGTTCTAGTTATTGCCTTACCCTTAACTCAGACATCTAGGAATGCAGTACAGAGGTAGAAACTGCTAGTTGCTACTTCAAATATGAGAAGCTATACAGCTACATAAAATTTACAAATATATAAAAAAAAAATTATGTACAAATATATACAAATACATAAAGTCTTAAAGCATCAGTACAGAGCACCTTAGTTTTACACCACCGTCCTGACAGCAAAGCTTGGCCAGTCATTTGGCAAAGTGAACAGAAAGGGTTTCTGCTAATTATAGCTTTGGGGAGTCTTCTTTAGCAGTTTCACTGGGATATTTAAATCAGATTCATGAATCATTGAATTGCCTCCTCAAATCAGTGTTTTAAAGCAGTTTCCTGATCGTGGGGGTGTTGTGATGCCTGTAGACTTTGTCAGTATTTAGAAAAAGATGTAATAGCTTAAGGTCTTGTTGCTGTTTGGCATTTGGATCGATCTGGTAAGTTTTAATCGCAATTATCCAAGAGTACCAATAGCAGGAAGAAAAAGCCCCCAATATATTAGATCTTAACACAGTTATAGAGATCTGATTTTGATCCTATATTCCATGTGTAAAGACCAGATCATTTCAATTTACCCTTTCATTAAAATAAACCCTAGAAAAATAGAGTAATAGCTTGTCCAGACAAGCTCATGTTATGCACTTAAAATAAGAGAGAAATTTTTGATCTCTTCAGCTACTGAAAAACAAAGCTGATCCTCTATCAGATAAACATACTGGTTTCCTTGATTACAATTTTGTCATTTCATTTGTAAACAAATTTCTTGTTAGCTTTTTGTGTGACAGAGCATAGCATAGCTCATCTAAATGATGAAAAGTCTGCCACAGTAGTAATCTTGAAGATTTTTTTCTTCAGGTTTGTGTCAGGATGCAGGAAATGTTTTGCAGCAAGATGTGCTTTATTTTCTGGCAGCCCTGTGCTCTTTCATCACCTTTTCTTGTTTCCATTCTTGTTCCCTCTCACATACAGAAAAAGTGAATGCACGCCCTCTGATAACTGTTCTTGATTGTGTACCTTGGAAAAGCATTCAGATACATTTGAAGCTGCAGCTTCCTTTTCATTCCAGCTTCCACTGGTGCAGGGAGCAGAGTAACTTCTCTCTAGAGAGGCCCTTGTGCTGCAGTGTCTGCTGTCTTAAAATGTGGAGAGCTTGAAATCTTATTCTCTTGTTTGTAGATACTCATGCATGCATGACAACTGCATCGTGAGACAAATCCTTGTGAATTATTTGAAAGCTATTTTTGCTACCCCCTTGCCAATTTGCTCATGTTAAGTATATGTCTTTCATATACAAACGAAAGCATCAAGTCTCTTTAAGTCTTGGCAACTACGGCAAACGATATGGAAGGTGTGCTCCTTCCTTCCTGGCCTTTCCCAACACCTGACTTGGCTGAAAGCTATGCCAACAGGGAGTTGCTTTTCTTTATATAGTGACAGGCGGCTTCCACTTACCACAGATGTGTGTTTTAGGAGGAAACGATAAGTCTAGGGACTTCTAATGTTTGTGTGTTTCATCTGAGGAACACGACTATCATCAGAGGAACCATTTTCTGCAGGGATGGAAGGTGGAAAAGGTGTTGAGTTGTTTGACCTTTTTTTCTTTTTTTTTCTTTTGAGAGAGTGGGTAAATGTTTTTTATGTTTTCCCAGATGAATTATAAATAGTCTCATATCTTTGTTATCTCCAGACTGCATTATCCACTTATCAAGTGAGGTTTGACTGGGAGAATGTATTGGTGCTTTCAAATGTAAAAAATGGAAATAATTATCAGAATCATTGCTGATAGAGGAGAACTCTTCCTAATTAGTCTCCTGTTTGCTTTTTGGACTGTTATTGCCTATTTTCCCAAGCTGATTTTGGCTGTTGCTCATAAAGGTGTGTGTTTTACTTTCCTTGGTAGAACCGTAAGGAGTGCCTCACTCGATAGCACCTGAGAGTTGCCTCTGGGTTACTGTGTATGCTTGACTTGCTGGATTCTATAAATTAACAAGTTCTCAAACTAGCTCTTGTATTTCTCCCAAAACTCATTGTGTTGTTTCACTACTTTCTCCTTTTCTTTTTTTTTTTAAAAAAAAAAGCCCAATCAGATGTTTTTTTCAGTCTGCATTCCTTTTAGACCAGCCCAGCCTGAATAATATTTCAAAGAAATCAATTTACAAGGGGTTTCTAGATGAGTCTGCCTTTTTCTTAGTCTATTACAGCTTCTCTCTTGACTTCTGGCATATTTTGATGTGCTTATTTTCATGCTTCTCAGTTTTATTTTAACCTCTTGTTGCCTTTGGATGTTGATTTGTGTCTTGATAACTGGGTTTGGAGTATTTATTTAAGTGGTAAAAGGCAAGAGAGAATAAATATAGACATTCTCAAGGAAATCATTGTTAGACTTTCTGAAGTGTTGTGTTACTAGTCAGTCTTGCAGTCTGCCTGTATTAAATTTTCACTATTTTGTTCATGAAAGAAAGTGGAGTGATATTTCTAAGTAAGTAAAGTGTCCTTTTTTGAGAAAATGCAGGATCAAGACATCCACTTGAACATGAAACACTTGGCAAAAAGTTTGAGTCTGCTTCTGGCAGGCCAAATAAGACAGTATAAGTGCAGAGAAAGGGGTAGGCAAGAAAACTTGTGCATATTAGGCAGGTGTTATGAACTGTTTTATGAAGTCATTCATTAAGTGTCAGATATGTGAAACTAAAGGTCAGGCATTTGGTAAAATTGGTCTGCAATATGAAAAATGTTTCATCCTTAGGGTCACTTGGAATAAAGTATCACCTGAGGAAGGAATGTTAAAATAAGAGAATGAGCTCCGTGGCTTTCATGTTGGGAACCTGGAATGAAGGGAGTTCACGGGTGCATGTTCAAAGGATTATTTGTTACCAGATGTTAGAGGTAAAAAATAGATAATGAAAGTTTTAAGGGAAAAAAGATTAGTTCTGAGGAAGTGATTGATAGCTTCACTCTTCTAAAAAATGAGTCACGCTTACTAAACTAGAAGAGTCTGCATCTTCTCTGCAAAGCACTCACAAAAAATGATAGTGGTAATTTGTATCCTATTGCACTCTGCAATAGGACCATGTCGCTTAATGTCATTTGAATTGCATAGCCAGAGACCATATTCGAAATTTCAAGTGATAAAGAAATCCCTTTAAAATAAAAATTGAAGAGAAATGCCTTCCGTGAGATTACATGTTATCTTTTTCACTTGAAAATATCTTACTCTTTGAATAGAATCTGATATTTGATTCTGCCTTATTAGTAAATATGAAGGTTTGAATGACTTGGGCTTGCCTGACTTGCTTAGGAATGAGGAGACATCTAAACTTTTGAATACCTGAAGTATAAAAAAAAAACCCCAAATCTCCTGAGTTACTTTTTGAAGTTTCCTACCTGGTCTTTACTAACAGTTTATTCCTTTTACAACTCACTGAGCTAGAGTAGGATGGCACAGATCAGTTAATTAAATAATGCCTGTATCCATCTGCCTAGTGACTATTATGCTTTGCTGTCTGTATATCTACGTGTTGCATCAGCTGTGAACAGCCAAATGGAAGGACTTCCCAGTCAGGTTCCAAATCCTAATGTGTTGTCATCTTTGTCTCCCAGAGTTCTGATGCCTCGGAAGTGGTAATCCTGGAGCGCTGCTGGGTCGTGGAGTGCAGGAGTAAAACAGAAGTTTCAATAGTTCTCAGTAAGTAAGACACAGCTCAGTGTGTTCACTGTGATTGTTTTATTTCTGATGACAAAAATGACAACAAAAAAAACCAACCACCCAGACAGTGAAACTTTGCTAAAAACTTAGCTCAAATATAGCCTGTTGTCTGCTTGATGCATACATCTAAAGACTGGTGGTCTCTGAATTCCTGACTAAAAAGAAAATCCTAAAAGCCATTGTTTTTCTAAGATCAAGTGAAAGTTATGTCATCTTCTTCCTCTGACAATAGAAAGAAGTTTGAGGTTCTGTTTTGTCAGGTATTTTGTACTATATGGGGTTTATGCCAACGTATAGCCAATCCATCTTATTCTTCAATGGCTAATCATTGCTTAAGCTCCCTGTTAAACGAGAAGTTTCCTGTAATTGTTAAAAAATAGTAGAAAAAATAGCTATTTCATAGAAATCAGAATCCTTGTCTTAGGGGAAAGATTTTATATGGAGAAAATGCTGACTTAGAATTTTCTCTGCAGGAACAGCTCAAATAGCCTTTGTGTTAGAAATTTGTTTATGACGTGGATTTTTTCTGATACTGCTGCAGAGTTTTGAAGTCCTTAGATCAATTTGCCATTTTCTTTTATCTCTGATGGTCTAAGAGCAAAGGTAGAAAAGTTACATTGCATTTGTGGGTCGACGGCCACCCTTATGTTTAATAGAAGTTCCTATCATCTTTTTTATAATCACCAAAATCTCCAACCTGCTTCAAGGAAAATGTTGCATTAATTATGCTAACTTTTGTCCTTACCTGCTGAAGTGATACTTAGTGGTTGGTCACATTTGAGAAGTCAGGACTTAAAATGTATTCATTGGGGATTTTATCCCTTTCTGGGTAGTGTTCTTGGGAATAGCTCAAATCCTGCATCTTCTGTAGGGAATGAAATAGCATGTTTTGTGCCTGGGGTTGAGGCACTGCATCAAAAAAGGTCTTCTTTCCAGATTTGGAAGCATTGCTTTGCCTGACTATAAGAGCCGAATGTTTACTATTGACTCTCAAATTGAGACTTTTCTAATTGTGCCCTCAATGAGTCCAATTCATTCATAGAATTATCAACTTTATGAGTATACACAGTCATGTCAGTTCCCTTCTGGCGCTTCTTTTGCAATGCTTGAACATAATACCACTGAGCTGAACCCAAAATACAGCTGTAATTGCTGACAGGACTCTTTCAATTAGCTTTGAAGCCTGCAAACAGGACCGTTTCTGTGGCAGCGAGACTGGCAGATTTTAAGCTCAAAAGCTGTGCAAGTAGACAACAATGAATACTTAGTAAGCACTTCAGGCTGCCTGTGGAGAAAAAAAGAGACTGTGAATATGTGCGCAGGGAGAAATATGCTTGCATAGGTAGGAGCAGAAATTGCTAGCTGAGAGACAGACTTCCCAAAACAAAGTGTTTGAAGGTCAGTAGTGACCAGAGGTAAGGGTGGCATTCTGACCAGCCTCTAAAAGAAGGTTGAAGGAGAAAGGAGAAAACAGCACAGAAAACTTTCGGGTAAGCAGAGCCAACAAATGATGAATACCTGGGGCACGACCAAATAGAAGATAGAGGAAGAAACAGACAGGTAGAGGAGAAATGTATTTCAAACCTGGCAATATTCCCGTGCTGGAGAACAAGGACGACAACCTGGCTGATGATTTGTTGGGATGGGAAAAGAAAGCCAGACTATTATGAGGCATTAGAACAAAACTGAAGACAAATGAAGATGATATACTGTGTACTGAATGAGGATAAAATATCAAAAGAAGTGAAATAATAATCCACGTACTGTAGGATAGAATAAAATACAAAAGACAAAATGGGCGAGAAAAGCAAAACTTAGGAACTAGGAAAAGAGATCTTTTTCAGTGGGGCCTTTGACCACGAAAAGCTATCTGTGTTGTCATAGGAATAGATCCATTGGCTATTTGGAGCCAAAAAAATCTATAGAATGTGTATCTGGGACTTTAAAGGACTCAGGTGGAAGCAGGATAGGAGGACATACCTGCTCACAATGTCAAATTCCTTGTGGAATTGGTGGAGCAGAGCCGTGCCAGAGCCCAGCAGAAGCTCCAGAAAGGGGAGAGTTGATCTGTGAGATTACCTTGTGGTGTGGCTGGGAAAGGGACATTTTGCAAGATGAAGAAAATCAGCTGGGGGGTTCAATCTGGAAGCACGAAGGCGGGGGGAGTTGGACCTAGCCTTTGGCTGATTGTTCTTCTCTGAGTGGTGGGCTGAATCCAAGGAGTTGTGAGAGTGAGAAATGGAGACTGACTGGGATATCCAGGAAGAGAAAGGTGTAAAGGGCAGTGGAGTAAACATGGAGGGAAAAATAAAGACATTTTCTTGCAAAATCTAGTGGTGCTGTGGAGCTGGTGATCACTACAGGGTGCTGGGGGCTCTGAAACATAAGGGGAAGGCAGAAGAGGCCAGAGCAGATAATCCTGTCAGTGCTTCAAGTGTGGTGCTCCCCAAACGGCCTAGCTCAGAAGGTTTGCCAGGGGACCAAGGAAGGAAACAGGAGGATTTGTTAGGTGAACTTTATCTGCATGTGGCTGATGGCTTATGTGTGAAGGGGTCACCCTTAGCAGAACTGGTCAGACACTGGTGTGAGGTGGATCTGATTGAATGAGATAGTTCACATGGGTGTAATTCACTCCTGATGTCAGGAGGAGGGGAAGGGGGTCTCTTGTAGAGATCTTCGTGGGGTGAGTACTGCCCCAGCACCTTTGGAGAGAGCACACTGCAGCCAGGGGGTGAAGTGTGAGGAGGAAGGATAAGCAGAGAGGAGCTCTGACCATCCGCCCCCAGCCCTCAAACCTCCCTGCTGCTTGGAGTGTGTGGAAGGCAGAGTTAGGGGTAAAGGTGGGCCTGGATGAAAGAGAGGAGTGGAGGGGTAAAAACCCACTTGTTTCTCCCTAGCTGGGGGTCTTTTAATTTGCAATAAATTGTTTTTTCTCAGAAGATGAGTCTGTTTGGCCCATGATAGTAATGGTAATGGGTGAGTGATCTCCCTGTCTTTATCTTGACCCATGAGCTGCCTCTTCTTTTCTCCCTCAGCCCTGTTGAGCAGGGGCAGTGAGCGAGCACCAGGCTGAGTGGCTGGAGCTGCCCAAGGCCAATACACCCCAGTGAGTTTGCATCAGGCATCTAAGCTGGAGCTGCCCAAGGCCAATACACCCCAGTGAGTTTGCATCAGGCATCTAAGCGTGTTTTTCCCACTTCCAGAGAAGTTAGTGTTTGAGCAGAAGAGTGAAGAGCAGAAAGATGGGCAATCAGGAACAAAATGTCCTGTTAATGTCAGTAGCTTTTGGTGACTGTTGTGTTTCCCTGGAACAGGGCCATAGGAGCTGTGTGGCTGGGTGTTTGAACTGCTCCCAGGAGCAGCCTGAGGTTGACCACCGGGCTGTGCAGAGCCTCATGTGGGTGAGACCAAAGAACTCCACCTCCCTTCCTCTGTGCGAGGTACAACACAAAGTCGGGAATGTACCCAGGAGACACAGGCGCAGTGGAATGAAACCAGATGTGAGAGATGGCATGCAAGGACTGCCTTCTCTTCATCTGTAAATCTCTTCTGTCTTTCAGAGAAAGATTCCTTAAAGACTGCATTAATTGCATTGCTGTGTGTGGTCCCTTAGTAAGAGCTAGGGAAGTGAGGGCTGTAACATCCAGGGAGGGCTGGGGAGGAACAGAGGCAGAAGACAGTGTTTGGTACAAGGTCACAGTCATCTAAAATATATTGCAGTGAATCGGGGTGAGGGCAGGGGGGGAACCTTCAAGGCCTGTATGTGGGAAACCCTTCAGACCGCCAGTATTCCCTTTTGCCATTTGCAAGCCCCTTAACCTGGAGCTTTTTGTTTCACTAGTAGTGGCTTGGAAATGCAGGTCAGCGTTCCTCCCTCCTTTAGGGATGGAATAACTGGGGCATATGCAAAGGTTACTCTTGCTGATGTACGCAGAGAATAGAGATCTCTGGATCCTGCCTTTTTTTAAAGGCAGGCTGATGGTCCAGGCAGAGATACAATCAGCTTTCAGCTAAAGCAGTCTGCTGCTTTGCAAAGGTCAGGCTTGGTACTTTGGGTGAATCTACAGTGTTTCTGTTCAGGGATCTTGAGGTACCATTGTGGTATTCAAATATTTGTGTGGTTTGCATTGCCTCAAGCATAGGTGTGGTATTTAATGAAAGGAGAGCATCAGTGTGGCATGTGTGAAAGCTGAGAGGTATTAAAAGAAACAAAGTATTGTATTGCAGTAGTCAACCTGGGGTATCTTGCTATATTAATTTCAAATATTCAGACTCTTGGTGAGGTTCTGTGGGGATTTAAATGGAGATTATAATGGTAACTTATATAAGTCCATTCCAGCATTGCCAAGTTTAAAAAAAAAAAAAAATCACTGAAGATAAAAATTTTAATTAAATTCTTTATCTTTGATTGAAAATTTAACTTCCAAAGGAAGATTAACATAGCATCATGAGTAACCATGGGATGATTTCATCACTACTAATTTGAACATGAAATGCATCAGCATATAGAATTCAGACAGCTTTGTGAATTAAAAGCCTCTGATGTCTGTATTAGAAATATCCTGCGGATATAATTTACGTATCAAAGCTTCCATTCTACTTTTGTTACAGCATATGGTGGTTAGCTCTGATGGTGCTTTATATTTTAGAGTGCCAGTGACTCACTGATATTCTTAACATTTTTCTCTGCTGAGCTAGCAACTGAGAACTACTTTTTTTTTTGCTGGTGTGTGTGGTAAGACAGACTACCTTTAACCTTTTTGAACTCTATTACTTTGCATGTTGGCATAAGAGGAAAAATAGTCATCTTCTAGAAAAGTCCAGGCTGATATCCTAGGCATTGACCACAAGCTTTGTACATTGTTTTGATTTAAATTATCCCAACAATTTCTTTTTTGCTCTGTTCAACAGGATGTTGTAACTCTCATGAAGGAAAATAAAGCAAGCCAGGGAGTATCAATCTTCCTGTTGCTTTTACACATTTAGTAAGATAAACAATTAAAGACTTCTTAAGAAGAAAAAATTAGATTATAAACAAGTGAAAAAGCTGTAAAATCAAAGTGATTTCCCCCTACCCTTGGAAATGTGTTTTGCTTTATTATGTTTTAATTTTTAAAGCCTTTCCATTAAACCTCAGTCTTTTGAAAGACAGAAGTCAGCTCCAATAACTGCTGAAACTTTTTTTGATGACTCCATTATTTCTGAATTCACAGAAACCAAGGCTTCTGTGTAACAGATTGTGATTAAAGTTACAGTAAAGTCCACTTGAAAAATTAAGAGGTACATTGTTGAGATATTTTGAACAAGAAATTTGTTTCTATTTTTAAAGCAACTGAAATATCAAAGTACTTAGCAGTTGTTTCTTTTTGCTCTATTGTTAAGTTGAAAAACGTGGAAAATATAAGTTTTATTATGAAATAATGGGAAGAAGGAAAAGTTATCTGAGGATGATGGAACAAACACCCAAATACATTTTTGATTTTAGACAGAGTAGAGAAAGGTCCCCAGTACTGCTGGGGATGTCAGCTTCTCTTTGTGCTGTTCCCTTGGTTGACAGCAGTCCTGTTTGAGCAGAGGCATCGAGGTTTTTATTTAAGCTGCAGAATTCCTGTGGGACTATAACTTTCTATGCTGACTTGTGTGAGAAAGTCTTGTTGAAATCACACTTCAGTAAAAGAGTTGTTTGTGAAGAGTCCTGATGAGAAAAGATTCTGTGAACAGACATGTTTGCTTCTCACTCTCTGCTTCCTCAGGTCTTGCCTCCAGTTGAGACTGTGATTCTGCAATAAGGTGGAAAGGCTGCTAAACATTTGCTTCCAAGGTGTTCCCTCTTAAGAAGCTGCCTGAAGCAGTAAAGCCGCTGGACCACAGTAGCTTTCCATAATGTCCTTATAAAGCAGCACTCCTGTCCGCTGAGCAGAGCTTTGGTTCAGGAGGAAAAAGAGAGAAATATAGAACTGTGTATAATTTTCTTTTGAATTTAGGACTAGTAACTTCAATGTTCATTTTGCAAAGAAAACCGCTGTGTTTAACTTTTTGGTCGTTTTTCCTGGGTTTGTGCCACTGAACTGGAAACTTGGGGATGTCCAGCACAAAAGATGAGCATTACAGTTCTGCTATTGCAGATTTCACATGCAGATGGAAAACCTTCTTAATATTTTATGTTCTTAATTATTACACATCATCTTACTCAAACGTGATATCACAAGGGTAAAACTAGCAGTGTGTACCAGATAAAGCACTGGGTTTGTTGAAGTTAATAGTAAATGTTCTCAAAAGCTAAGGATGTTTTCCCCAACATTTCCTCATGGTAACTCCGGACTGCAATAACAGCATAACAAAAGATGCTTGTGTACCTGTGTTTTCTGCAGTAACTTCTTAATTATAAAGCATAAAGTGCTTTTGTTCACCTATGAAATACTACTGCATTTGTGTTTTTTATGAATTTATGTAGATACTATTTATTTAATTATGAATAATTTAAGACAATTACCTGTATAGTAATGATTCTTTGTTTAATTATTTAACTCTTCTGATATAGCTGCCCTTCATTTGAGGCCTTCATTACATTTATGGGTCCAATAATTTAATTGTCAGAAAGATTTGTATCAGCTTAGTTTTGCCTCCCTACTGAAACTTGGAATTAAGTGCCTAAGGTTCTTAGGGTTTACGGTATGCAGCTGATATAAAATAATAGTCAACAACTATCTGAGCGAGAAGAGCAAAGAGATTATGATCTTTATTGTATCAATAAACCTGTGTGCTCCTTCACTGCAACAGACTGTGTTGCCAGTGTGTGTTTTTCACATTATGTTTCTTCTGGCATGTCAACCTTTTGCAAAGAAACTTTTCAGTGCCTAAAGGAGGATCTACAAGAGAGCTGAAGAGGGACTTTTTACAAAGGCATGTAGGGGTAGAACAAGGGGGAATGGCTTCAAACTGCAAAAGGGCAGGTTGAGATTAGATATTAGGAAGAAAATCTTTACTGTGAGGGTAGTGAGGCCTTGACACAGGCTGCCCAGTGAAACTGTGGTTGCCCCATCCCTGGAAGTGTTCAAGGCCACGTTAGTTGGGGTTCTGAGCAACCTGGTCTAGTGGGAGGTGTCCCTGCCTGTGGTAGGGGGGTTGGAATGAGATGATCTTTAAGGTCCCTTCCAACTCAGACCATTCTGTGCTTACATGCATTGAAACAATATGGAAAATAGATAACTTCCCTACTCTTGCATCTGCAGAATAAAACTCTTCATATTTGGAGTGATGAGTGTTTTTTCAGGCATTTCCATGTGCCTTTCAGAATTTAACTTAGCTGTCAGAGTACTCCAAAGATCTAAATATAGCAGGGTGTAGTGTTTTGAAGTGATAGTTTAGAATGAATTTCCATATCTCAAAACTGGCACCTGTTCGATCAGAATACAGTGAATTATGCCCACTCCTACTGCATTTCACTATCTGTTTCTGGTTCCATGCATATTAATGGTGATTCAGTATGCTTTTTGTGCTTGGCAGTCTGATTTTTCACAGCGAAGAGGTAAATATAAATAGCATGATTTCAATTGCAAAACATTGATTTCCTCCCAAAGCAGATGTTTTTTTATCTAGCTACTGGTAGGATATTTCAAGGTAAGATCACTGTTCCTATTTACATTTAAAGATAAAGAGCAAAAAGAAAAGAACACCTTGATATATTTGTATTTTGGTTGCTAGGTATTGGCTTGTTTCTCTGACAGCCTTTTCTGCCTTTTCTTCACTAAGGTATACTGGATATCAAAACTGCTTTTATTAAAATCATCTGTGCTTTTAAAGGCTGAATGGTATAAGCAGATGTTAGTCTTGGTTTTGTTTTTGTGGGGTTTTTTGTTGGTGTTTTTTTTTTTTTTTTTAAATTTAGAATGCTGGTTAATTTTGATCTTGATGTTTGTTGATTACATGACTTCCCTTTCATTTTTTCCGCTGGTAGCTACAAAATGATGTCGGTGACAGAAGGGAGTAGACCACTGTGCTGTTGCAGGTCTTAGCAGAGCAGCAGCAAAGTGATCAGCTCTTCTCATTACGGAGCTTTCTGAAGGTTACTGCCCTCGTGGCTCAGATGGAGTACCAGCTGGAACTTCTCTGTCTCGATGGCCATCTTTGACAAACAGGAAAGCTCACCTTGTTCAGATTTGGTCGCTCAAGTGTAGATTTTTTCCTTCGGATTTTGAGTATTCTTTTCTTAAGGACTGAATACCTTGTTTTTCTGACTGAGCCAGGACTAGAGGCAGACGTTTGAATTTCTGTTAATTTTTTAATTGCCCCTGAAGCCAAAGAAAAGTTCCCCCACTTTCTGCTCTCCTTTCCAGTCTTTCCTCAGGAAATCTATAGTCCACCTGCTATATGCAATGTTATCCAGCATTTTTAGCAGCATCTGCAGCCAGTTAGATTTTTCTTAAATCCTACCCAGAAAAAACCTTGTTCCACCTCCACAGGGATTTGTGTACAGTTTTAAGAGGCTTCCAGACTTGAGTTTTCATCTTTTGTTCCCTCCATAACAATAAAAGCAGAGTTAATTGTACCTGGCAGATGCTCAGTTTATGAACTGCAAACAGGTTTAGAATAATATGTGCCCAAGGTTAGATACACAGGTTAGTAAAAGGAATTTAAATTCACATTGTATTGAAAAGAACTTCTCTATGTTGTTTGGATTTTTGAATTAAGTATGCAAACATTTAGGTGTTCTGTTCCACCAAGTAATATGATATATAGCTTATTTAGGTCAGAATGATTTTGGTGTCCAACTAAATACTTCAATCCTTATTAATACAATAGCACTAGTGTTTTATAGAGTTTTATGTTTCTAAATTAGCTGGTAACTTCTTTTAAAGAAGCATTGATTTTCCTTTCTTTTCCAGTTTGCTCCTCTTGGTGTGTGTTGCAGTAAAAGTCACATTGGATTTGTGACTCTGTGAAGCCATCTATACTGCAGAATTTTAAATGCCTAAAAGGTGTTTTTGCTTCCTGTGCTAATCTTAATTGACTGACCCTTTCTACTTACCTGGATTCCTTGGGAGCTTCAGCTTCGACCCCCCCCCCCCCCCCACCGCCACTTTTCTTCATTTGCTCTTAGGAAATTTGATCATTCAACAATTAGACTTCAGGCAGAACAGTAAATGACACGTGGATAGTAATGAGGTCAGAAGCTCCCACAATATAACTTGTTGGGTCTTCACAGAGGAGTTATGCCACGCTAAATTATCTGCATGTGTTGGTGATCTGTATTCCGGCAAGGATAAATGAGAGGCTGAGCATAATGGAAATCTCTAATAGAGGAAATGGTGGACACATTCATTCTGGTGAATCCCGCTCTATGTCAGAACCGTCTGCTGCCCCTGCTAAATCAAATTCTTTTTCAAGTTAGCAGCTCTGAGAGCTGCCTGCTAGGCTGCAGAATCTGTGCTGGAAAAGGATTTCCCATTTTGGTTTAATTGGAACCACTCTGTGGATAGGCTTAGTACTGCACCAAGCCTGAAAGAGCTGGGATTGGACCCGAGAGGTGGATGGGGGCGCACGGCTCTGTGACCATGGAAAGAAACGTGTGTGTGGTGGTTTTAATTGTGCGTGACATCAGTATTTCCACGGTCCCCCTTTTTGAATTACAGTTCCTAAAAACTATGTTGCTGTGTTCTGAGTGCAGAGTTCCAGAGCGGAGAGCCGGATCTTTACCTTGAAGCTTCATCGAAGCCGGATTGCGAATCTTGGGCCGTGGCACTGGGAGAGGCAAACTCGGAAGGTTTGCGGAATAAAATTCGGCTGCTCCGGAGGTTGATCATGGAAATCAAAGAGGAGAGATCATCAGAGGAAGCACGGCAGTTTCTCCCTTCATCCCAAGGAGACAGCCTAGGAGAGCCCCAGTTCACGAGTAAGTGTGTGTGTTCCTTCCATGGAGTGGTGCAATAAAAACAGCCCAGCCTCTGCAGCAGGACAGATTGTGCCACAGGCAGGGTACGCAAGGCTTTGTCACTTCTTGCTTCTCAAAGTGCAGTTGTAGAGGAAGTAAACTGATGGAAGTTGTCTTTAAATGTTTTTACTTGGTTTGTTTTGGGTTATGCGGGTAATCTTCAGGGGAAAAAATGTGTGATTAGTATGTTTCAGACTTTTTCTCTCTAACCTATTTTCTTCATAAGACTTAGAAATATTCTTTTTTCCTATTTTATGTCCTACGTGAACATATGGACTACTGTTTAAAATGTAGTCTGATAACTTTGATAAATGTACAAAGCTTTAGTGATATTTAAATGAGTATCACAGATTTGTTCTTTGGGGTATAAAAGCACTCAGGGGATTGGAATGCAAGTAGCCATATGTTGAGCTGTATTTGGTGCACTGGGATCTAGAGACTGTATTTCAGTTGCCCAGTCGCTTAACTCTGTATCCAGCATTCATAGAGGTGTTTCAGGCCTATATGCTAGTGGCAGAATTCAACTCAAATTCATTTTAACTCCATTAAAAAAGGAAATCTTATTTTTATTTCTTTCTGACCTTTCTAAGCTCGGCAGCTGTAATTTTTCTTGCACAGATGTGAGTGATTAGCTACAGTAATGAGAACAGTGTAGACTTAGCACCATCAAGTTTGCATGGAACAGACACAGCAATAAGTTTGGGGTTTTGTTTATTTGTGGTGGGGTTTTTTGGTTTGTTTTAAAGTAAAAATCTTGTTCCAGTTCACATACCAATTCAGTCCTTCCTATCTGAGCAGTTTCTTCAATACTGACAAATACTTAATCATGTTCACTGAAGACAATACATAAACGTTGACAAGAGACAGTTTAATTTCTACAAGCATCATTGAAACTGTAGTTGTGATCCAATTACTTTCTGCAGCAGGCGAAAAACTTGATGTTATGATGTTATTTACCTATCCTTCCTTCCTTCCCTCCTTCCCATGTTTCTCTTGCTGCAGTTCTGTGGTTCACTCCTTTATTCTGGCACAACAAGAAAGTACTGTCATTTGCAGTAAAATATGCAACAGATCATAATTCCACAATGGTTTAGAATGTTCTTCTTGTTCTTGGAATGTAAAAAAAGGAATGAATGTATTTGTTTTCCAACAAAATTGATTTTTTTGCTTTTTAGTTTATAGGTCAGTAACATGGTTATATTTTACTGTATTAAGCTGATTTACATACTTTCACAGAACATGGGTTTTATTTTATAATGTGATTGCATACCTACTTAAAAATGAATTGTTAGATTTAATATTTTTCCAACAGATATTTAGTTAGTATTGTGATTGAAGATCTTACAAGTACCTATCCATGAAAGGATGAGATGTTTTTAATTAATTTCCCTTCCCAGCAACAGAAAGTTTCTGTTAAAAAGAAAGAAATCATCTTCAAAAGTAGAGGTTTTTTTCAGACAAGTATTTAATGCAAAGTTCTCTTTCACTGTACATTTGTAAAACAAATTGTTACTTCAGTGGCAATGGCAGATAGTTAGGGGCATGTGAAAGCTTTGCTGTGTATTAAAAAGCAAGGCATGGAAATGACATTATATCTAATGTTTGTTTTTTTTCCTTAATCTTTGAAGGTATTCAGAGAATTGCAAATGAGCCAAAGCTGGAGTTCAGTCTCGGTAAGGTATCATTTTGAGTTTTTGGGATTGTAATGGGCTGTGTGTATGTGAAGAGATTATCTATCTATCATATTATATGATGTTACATGTTACCTGTTTAAAAAAAGAACCCTGGTTCCTTTAGGTGGGAAGGGTGCCTGTGCATGCCTCTCGAAATGCTGATTTTAGTTTCTTAATTGGTTGGAATGGCTAAAGGTCTACTGAATTCTCTAATGCTGTGCTGTTCTACCAACCTGAAAATCTGCCCAATGGCTTTGTGAATGTCGTTTATGAAATAATATTTATTTGGGAAAAGACACTTAAGTCGGTGTTTTAAAAACATATTTTATTCACATAAAAGTACTGTTGCTTTAGAACAAAATTTAATCTTAAGGCAATGTTATTTTGCCATCAATTTTTGCCTGATTTTGACTTTTTATACTTACTATCAGTAATTGGTATATAAGAACTATATTACTATAGTGAGCAAGAGGATTTTGTTTCAGGTATTATATCCGCTCAAGCCACTCCCTCTGTTCAGAGGTAGACAGCATGATGAAGATTGCTCAATAAGTCAAGCAAGCTAATTGAACGATCGTTTATTTGTAATACAAGATAAAGGTGCACAATATTTGCAGCCCAAACTGTGCATTTATAAAGAATATCTTAGTCATTGTTCTTTCAGAGCAAAATCTTTGAAGCTTTTGCAATAGTAGGTGAAACAATTATTTGGTATAGAAGCACTAACTACAATAAGTCCCTATCAGCAATAAGAATGATACTACTTTTAGTTGATTAATGGTTGGACTCTCTCTTAAGGGTCTTTTCCAGCTTAAAGGATCCTATGGTTATTCCCTGCTCCTGTGTGTGAAAAAATAACACAGTTGCATATAGTGTGTCTTTTGAAATACCTGATGCTATATCCTGCATGCATTCTGAACTGACTACAACTTGTCACATTTGTTATGATTTTTGCATCCATATGACCTGCTAATATTCATCTCATGTTACGTAGCTGTACACTGAGAAACTTGTACTTCTTGTTATTCAGTGTCTGTTACATTTATTCTTGTATAAAAACTTTTAAAACACCTATTGCAAAAAACTGTGTGTATGTGAGGAAGAAGGAAATATAGATATCTGTAGGCAGATAAATATATATGTAATATATATCATATTCATATATATTATATTTATATAAATAT
>VWZG01010263.1:410218-479728 GCA_013396735.1 Grallaria varia
TATATTATATAAATATTGATCAGACTCCACTATTTGGAGAATTTATCTATGAACAAATGCCGCTCAGAACCTCCCCAACACAGCAAACAGGATGATATCAGTGATGTGACTACGGGGTCTGTCTCTGCCCGTTCTATCACGGGAGATGTTTCCTGACCTTGTCCTTGCGTCTGGGTCATACTTGGCTTGTGTCTGCTGCAACTGTGCACCTTTAAAAGCTGATACACTAAAACTGTGCCCTTTGGTATCAAACAGAACTGCATCTGCCCTATCCTTTTTAGGTTCCCTTTAACTTTATCTGGGCAGCTTTACCTGGGTTTCTTTTAAAAATTAGATCATTATGGCATTACAAAAATCTTTGTCTAGTGTTTTTTGTTTTGTTTTTTTTTTTCTTCTGTAGGGACTATTTCTGCTGAAACTGTTAAATGTTGGCACAGAAGAAGGGCCTAGTTCTCTGTTGGGGAATCACCATGCTATAGTAATAGTTGAGAGCAATTTTAACTTCTCTGTGCTGTTCATTATGTGTTTTTTAGGTGATGTGACTGTAATATTTGGGCATAGCTGGTAATTGCAGTGTTCCAGTGATAACAAACTCCCAGAATGACTCTGGAGTGGTGTAGGAGAGGAAGGAAGGTGCTGCAGGCGGTGACTGCAAATTAGATGAGCAATGCTTCAGAAGATGTTGCTTCCAGTGATAAAAGTGCTCCAGCAGGCAGAAGTGTAGAAACGAAGTAAAGCCATTCTCGGACTTGTTTGTGCTCGTGCTGGACGGATCTCTGTTCACTCATGGTGTCAGTATGTGTTTTGTGTTGGGTTGTTTCTAGTAGGCATTTATGTTCTGTGGTGTGTTCTGCAGCATTATTGATTGAGTCATTGCAGTGCTGTGAGTGATCTTATACATTGACTTTTGCTGCCGGTCAGGTGAAAAATAAGAGTAGCAGCGTAAACCTCTTGTTTTTGGCTGGTACTCCTGTCCGGTGTCATAAGGCGGGGATATTTGGCAATTCAGGGAACTGTAGAAAGCTCATTCTTAGTGCTGAAAAAGGTCCTAAAATAATGCTACATATTTAAGCATAACGCATTTGCATTAAGGGAACCCACCTTCAGTGACTGAGCAGTCCATGAAATACTTCTTATTGTACGCTATCCTTACTGGAATATCAACATTCCCATGCCAACACTTCCTAGCTCCAGCAATCCCCGTCACCATCACTGTGATGGTGACCATCACTACTTGTTTGGATAAATGTACACGCGCACAGCAGACACCTCCTGCTGACAGTTGAGACAAGAACAACTTAGCTGGAAAGGATGCACGTGCTTTTTGGCCCAACCAGCCAGTTAAAATTCCCCTGGAAAGGAAGCCAGCAAAGATTCCTTCTGTGCTGTTCACCTGGTTGCTGACAGGGCTGGAAGGGACTCTCGCTCTGACAGCCTGGGCCGGGCATCTGGGGAATGTGCTCTGCTGATGGCAGGCCAAAGGACACTGGGTGACTGAGATGGCCCTTTGAAGGCCTGGATTATGTCTAATTAAAGACTTGGCATTAACTTCAACCAATCAAGGACTTGCAAGATCTCTCTGTGAGGTGGAGCAAAGCAGGATGAGATGGGAGAGGGATTTGCTGCAAGCGAACACCCTGCTGTGATGTGAGCCTGGTTTAGGTAAGCAAATCTCAGGGCCCTATAGGGACATTTCAGCTTGATTAGACTGGTCCTTGGCATTTAGAATTTGGAAGGCAAATCTAACAGTTAATGACTGTAGAACTGGTCTGTAGCCCTGAAAGAATGGCTTATAGCTGTGATTTTGTTCATATGCATTGTATAATCAATATTAGTCAAGTAGAGTGTATACATACACAAACAGACATTTGCTTATATCAGTTACTGTACACATTTTTAATTGTTGTAAAAAAATTGAAAATTATCTCACAATTGTATTATAACTCTTATGTCACCAGTTGGTCAAACAATAATCATGAATGGAACTTCAGTAACTAAAAGAGAATATACCTTTTTAATAATATTTGGATACTGCCCAACACATAAGTTTTATTTAGGGGCAGTAAATAGTGCTCCTCAAAGTTCGAAGTTCTGATAACTAAATTTTGAAATAATTATTATAGTGTTCCTTTGTATTCTGTGGTAGCTCTCTTGCTGCGTCCTATATTTCTATTGCTCTGGAAAGCATTCTCTTCATAAAATGTTTCAAACACTGCCTTCTTTTATTTTATTTTGAAGTTCAATAAAGTCTTTTTTTTTTTTTTTTGTTTCCCTGTAGGTGAAAGCAAAGAATAAAACCCTTCTGAATTACAGCTTTCCACTGCAATACACTCAGCATTTTCAGGAGCATATCTCCTCGTGGGAGGAGGTATTTGTAACGTAACTTTGGAGTCAGGACATCTTTTAGACTGATATTTTTGATTTTTGTGTTCCCAGGGACTCTTGGGAAAAATGGCTGATTTCTGAACCTTGTAGCTGATGATTAGTTCTGCTTTGCACGCTTTCTCCTGATGTTTGGCTTTTTCAAGTCATTGTGTTCTGCGTGCTGCTCTGTGAACCACTTGGAGGTAGGATGTGTCAGTCTGCGCAGGGTGCTGAGCAGAGAGGAGAAAAACCAATCTAACACACAGTGAAGCTGATAAGGATCTTTCCCATGACTTTGAAGCGTGCAGGGTTACTTCTTTTACAGATGTTTATTTTGAAGCTGCTGTTCTTGGTTGATTCTTGAGAATATCCCATCCCTCGAGTCCCAGACCTAACCAAATATGTTGTTGGTTCCTGACGTCACATTGATGTAGCGTGGCTGCTTTGTAGTATGTGAACCCAGCGAAAGCATGAGGTAATAGCTATGGGAAATAAGTTATATTATACATATTGGTGAACACTGTTGCAGTTTTCAAGAGTGTGCTCCTCTGAAGGTATTTGCATTTACTTGATTGTGAACTGACAGAGCATGACAAGAGAACTTCAGTAATTAGAAAAAAAAGGGAGCAGGGTAGAAAGGTACTCAAAGTTCTCAAACGTGAACTCAGTAATGAGCATGATATTAACATGGAGAAATAAATTAGAAAAAAAATCAACACCAATTTATTACTCCCTCAATGACCAGTAGGATTAATTTGGACACATTTTAGTGGGTTTTTTTGCATTTGTCTAATTGAATAGAGTTGTGAAGAGGGCAAGAGATCTTGCAGTTGTGGGTTTGGTATAGTAACCTGTATAGAAAGGAGTGTCCTGTGCATGTTGTAGGCATATTCAGGCAGTAATTTTAGTGAGAGCACCTGTCTGGCATTTCCAAAAGCTCTCATTTTTTGGACAAATATGTTAGGGCAGTGAGGTTTGATGGACTGTTCTATTGTTTAGTATCCCCTTGGTACTTTTCAAAGTGCAAGTCTTGTGGTTGTCCTTTTACAAAATCTCCTTAAATGGTGCACAATTAACAGAAAACTTCAGCAAGAATTAAAATTAAAAATGTTTGGGTTTATTTTTTCATTTTACCAAGTAGGGTGTTGATACAAAGGCATTCTACCTGTAAATGTGAAAGCTTGTATTCTCCACTATCTTATTTTTTCCCAAGTGATATTGTGATGGCATCTCTTGGTAAAGATCTTGAAGCAGATTTAACTCTGCATACTGAACATAAATGGTACATTGATCCTGCTCAAAGAGCATAACTAAATGATTTTTCAAATTCTGAAACATAATTTTGGAGCTTCTTCAGCAGCAGCTGTTCCTAGAAGAATGACAAGAAAGACTTATTTTATCCACACCACAAGCTTGAAGCCAGAGTCTTGATCCTAGAGGAATTTTCCCATCCAACTTGGTTATGCTTCTGCTTCAGCAATGCTTTGTTGTGTTAGTCAAATAGAATGGAAATAAATCATCATCACACTTTTGAGCAAATTTAAAAATGATCACTTCTCTGTAAATCAAAGTCACAGTGTCACTTACTGCTGAAGGGAATTTGTCCCTCAAAAAAAGTGAAGTGTTGGCCATGTTAGGAACAACAGTAGCGCAAACATAAAAATCACAAATCCAATCTTCATTTCTAAGTTTTACTTTATTTTTACATTCTGCTCTTTGCTGTTCTAACAGTTTGCTGACTTCTACTTGAGTTTGTTCTGGTCCCACACAAATTCCGTCTTCCACCAAACAAGCTCATGAGGTTTTTGACCTGGTTTTGCAGATGAATATTAGATGCTGTTTCTTCCAACCAACAACAAAAAATATACAAAAGACTATTTAAATTGAACAGAAGACATTCCGGATGTAGAAAAGCTACCATGGAAAGAATGCTCTTTCTTCCTCTGGGAGCTACTTATTGGGCTTTTTGTCTGCTTTGAGACTCTTGCACTGCCACATAAGATGCCTTAAATACAGTTTATTCTTAGTAACTCAGTGTTGCTGGGATGAATTCTTTTTTAACTGAAAGGAACCCTCCCAAAGAGACAGCAATCCAAGCCCAGTCTAGGAGACTCTCTTGGCACGTTTTGAGTGGTTTTGATTTAGGACTTGGAGTTTCTTCTTCCTCCCGCTTTCGCAGGTGGACTTGAGTTGACTTTCTTTTGGTTTCAGTGCAGTAAAAGCATCAAGTGAAACAATCTTCCAAAAATCTCCTAAAGCAGTGAATGACCATCACCTGTCATGTCATACTGCCACGTTCCTTTTAGCAGCACTTGATGGGGGATGGAAGCTTTCTTTGTTATATGCAGGTGGTATGGGAACCTTGTTGGAGAGTGACTCAAGGATGGGTTTTCCAAGACTCGCCATTGTTTTCCATTCATCTCTCCTCCAACAACACTTTATTAGCTTTTGGGATTCTGTGATAGCCCTTGCCAAACTGAAACTAACCCTTTGGTTTTGATTTTCTTTCAGCAGACAGCTTTCTGAAGCTTTGCTCCTCCATTATTGTGCACCTCTTTAAAAGTCTTAAACTATTTAGATGCTGACATTATGACATGGTATTTTAGTCCACTGTGTTGTGATAAAGTAGTCATAATGCCAGTACTGAAGAAATTAGAAATACAAAGGGGATGTATTGGAGTGTTTTCCTTTTAAAGTCTTGCATGACCCTTCTGTATGGGCATAGTCAGCCTCCTTGCAGAAAGCTGTCCCATTCCGTTTGACAGTGTCAGCCTGCATTCTCTATTTGGCTTTCCAATTTCATTCATTATATTCCCCCTCACTTTATGCTTAATGTATTATACCATCCTGATTTGCTAACCTACAGTGTTTACGATATTAAACCCTCTGTCAAGAATGTGTTACATATGAAAAAATTTTGAAAAAAAACAAATCCAGGAAATACACATACCCCCCAGAAGCTCAAAACCAGACTTGTTTACAAAAACTCATATCCTTTTTCAGTTTTTTACAGATATATTGAGTTTGAGTCTAGAGATTTAGGCCAGATTTTCAAATCTGTACCTGTAGGCACTGTAATTCTGGAAATCTACCCTTCAATCCCTTTGGGGCAGGGAGTGCCTTTGTTTGCACTGCAGCTAGAGAAGCAGCATGCTGCCACAAGCCTTGAATATTAATCTGTACTAATTGTATCACTGAACATGCAAGGATTCAAAAATCCCTGGTAATAGTACTTGAGAAGATGTCCAGCTAGTATTCTGCCTGCTTTTTGCACATTAGGAAAATCTGAAAAATTCTCTCTGTACTATTATGTACTCTACAGTTACATTGTTCTTTATCTGTATATTCGTATATAAAGTTATATAGATATCTATCTGTTCTGTGTAGCTCATGAATATGAAAATGTTTTGTTGCTGAAAACCCATTATCTCTAGTGTAGCATTGTCATTTTTTTAACTGCGTGAGTTACCTACTTGGTTTCTCTGTCAGTAAGAAGCAATTCTTGATAGAAGCAGTCACAGAAACATTTCTAACCTGTCAGAATCCATTTGATATTTAATGATTTTCATTAAACAGCTTTGACTTGTGTAAATTCAGTTTCTGTGTAGGTGTTAGAGATTAAAATTGTACATTACCCTGTGCTGTGTAGGAGTTAGTCACCACAGCAGGCTGGTTAAATGCAGGGATGTTTATTTACCCTGAAGTGGGTCAGAGCAGATGATGAACCAGCATGAGGGAGTAAATAATTTCTGATTGAGCATATTCCAGTATGATGGAGTTACAGGAACCCACTGGTGTACTGATGCAAGGAGTAAGTATGATAAGGGTGTTTTGGGGTATCAATATTTAACCCAGGTGCAAACTGAGTTTCAGGCAGTTTTCTTCCATTCTGCTCTATGATACTGAAGTATCTCCTGTTTCTGGAAGCTTTTGCTTTTAAGAAAAAATTGTACTTGAACTATCAGGCAAAAAGTGGATGACAACCTTATAAATAAAAAAATCAGGGCTGTGACTAAGAGAAACTTTTAATTTGAATAGAATAAAGGTTCTTAGAGAGAGTCTCACAGGTTTTGATATAAACGCTTATCTCGAGATACATTTTGAATAGCTATGGCTAATCTGTTTAGAGAGGAGTTTGTAGATACCTGAATTTGAAAAGCTATTTAACAGTTGAAAGAATTTTTTTAGAATTTAACCATTCTGAGGGACAGGGATTTATCATTTTAGCTCTTGAATGATGCAGCAGATAATAGGATTAAAGTCTGTCAAAAATGTACGAATTCAGAAATCTTGTCAGAGTTACCAAAGTGCTGCATTTACAAGGCCAGTGAAAAAGGAGGACAAGACTAGGAAGGACCTTTATTTTTCAAATCTTAAATAAAATTGTTAAGTTTCTTGGGTAAAATCAGTATCTTCTTGAGATCGAAAATGCTGCTTTTGTGTCTTCGTCACGTTTTTTTGGATAGACTTTTTAATTGTTGCCTCATATTTGCAGAATTACTTTATCCCAAATTTCAGAGGGATAAGGTTTTGTCTACTGAGAACTGTGTTTTCTCTGAGTTTGGGTGCCAGTTCAGTATCCCAGTGAGGCTGGGTGTGAGAAACACATGGATTATAACAGCTAAGCCTTAGCATGCATTCATCTACCTCATTCCTTCATCATCATCATGGCTAGGCTTCGCAAACGAAGATTTGGGAAGGGCTCTACCCACGCTCATTCCTTACCAATAAGGGTACTCACGCTGCTTTGCCTGAACTAATTCTAGTTTCTGAGGTAAAATACTCATGGTTATCAGTCATCTTTCTGATAAACTGTAAGGCTGATTGAACGTTATGTAGGAAAAAGATGCCAGAGTTACTTAAGAATTTATGGATGTAGGTGGAGATTTAATGCAATTCTGTCAAAATTGAACTAATTTTTTTCTCACTTATGTATTAAAAAATAACCAACCAACAGCTCAGGGGGTGCCTTAATTTGTCCTTTAGTAATTTTTACAAGCATAGTGCTTGGCTTCTGAAGTATTGAATGCTCTGGTGAATGCGATGCACATTTTTTGATTCTTCTAATGAAATGGAAAACTTGTGTTTCCAGGGTATTTTTAAACTAGTTCATAGGAATGTAGGATTAAAGATCATTAAGTTGGAGACAAGTTATTTTTGGCACATGCTGCTGCTCTTTTTTCATCGTTATGTTTCTCTTCCAGCTTTTCCCCAAAAATATACCTCCCACTGTGCATACTTTCTCCTATTTGTCTTGCCAGCCCGTGTGCTCTTTCTGGTTCAATGTCTGAACCTCATTCTCTCAAATGAGGCTCTTGAGATTCCCTGGGATGATTCCCACGTAGGTCTCATAGATCTTCTACTGGGAGAGTTGGTTTGTGGGGACTGTGTGTGAGTGTGTGTGTGCACCCAAGTGTGGCCTATTTATTACACCTTTAACCTTTAGGGCATCAGAGCGGTGGAACAGAGCAAGTGGCACAGGTTTGTGTCTGCTCAGGGGCTGAGCTGGGAGGGGCAGAATGATGGCTTACCTGGCATTGTTCTGCCATGGAAGGAGTTTTTATGGGCAGTATCTCCCTAGATGAGACTGGCACACTTCCATTACATCAACACACATCCACTGGTACAGCTTGTCAATGACCTGGTGGCTTTGTGCTTACCTGATGTGTAATGAATGTGACAGATTTCTCTGTGGATCCAGGGAACTTGTCTGAATGAAGAGGGCTATTTAGATCCTTATCGAGAAGAATTTCTATTGCAGACATTACAACAAGCCAAATAAGGATGAGTTATTCCTTGGTTATTATGGAAAGCTCTATAAGACCTCCTTACCTACAACAGAGATTTGGATGGCAATCCTGGCACTGCTGCCTTCTTCCTACCTTTCCCTACCTCCCAGAAAGCTGACTTTTAAACTATTCAGAATGAAATGGATTTTTAAAAAAATTCCTTAACTGTACTGTTTTCAGGGAGGCTTAGAAAGCATACAGGGTCTGCAGAATGTTTTCAGCAGTAGTTGTTAGTCTTCTGCACAGCTTCATTACTAAGAATAAGCTACATCTTCATAAATCCTTTAAAACCACACCGTTTCTTCTGGGAACAGGCCTTTCTGTTCATCAAACTGCAAAGTCTGGTAGCATTAAAATTTTAGACTTTATATCTACTTAGAAAGAAATTATGTATACCACAAAATTTGGTTACGAGCTGTTTTTAGTTTTCCTAGTTTTGTGCTTCAGTGACTGACATCTTAGTTTTCTCTGGTGCTGTCCAATGCCCTTTACAGTCCTGGGATTTTTTTCTAGACAGGTATGAGAAACTTACAATTTGGACAGGATCAGCTGGGGTACCAAAAGTAGCATTTATGGTTAAGGACCTGGAGCATTCTTCATTTGAGGAGAGGCTGAGGGAGCTTGGGTTGGGCAGCCTAGAGAAGAGAAGGCTTGTGGGAGATCTTATCCAAGTGTCTAAAGAGCTAGACTCTTCTCAGTTCAGCTATGGAATGAAGTTAAACACACATGAAATTCGGTGAGAACATGACCCTCCCCAACCACAGACTTTTTAACTGTGAGGGTTGTCAAACCCTGGCACAGATGACCTCAGGAGGTTGTGAAGTCTGTCCTTGGTCAAAACCTGACAGGATGCAACATGCAACCAGCTGACCCTGGTTGGGCAGGGGGCTTGGGCTAGATAAGCTTAAGAGTGATTCCAAGTTCCATATGCCAGGTATTCGTCATGCAACTTTCCAATAAGAGTTTTGAAGCTTCTTAGGTCTGTTAGTGATTGGTTTGTGGACTCTACTCGTGGTCTCTACCGTATGTGGTTAGTAAGGTATCTCTTGATATACTTACTATTGTTCATACCTTGTGATCTAAAAATTCTAAATAATCACTTTATAATGATGTTGAAATGAGACTGTTTAAAATTGTTGCCATCTATGTGGACTCAAGCAGTTTTAGGGAACTTCCACCCTTGCATCATTATACCCTTATGTGAGGCACACTAAACACACCGTAAAGGATTTAAAAATGGGCAGCCTCAAATGCCTTCCATTTTGGGCAAAGAACAAGTCAGGACTGGATGGAGTTGAGCAAATGTATTGTAGCTTTGACTAAGGAATTTTGCGAATGTTCTTGGACCTGGATAATATCTTATTGGTGCTCATTTTTATGGATTTTAGTATATGTGCAAAATTATGGAGGTTTTTTTCTTCACGTTTTTAGAGGGAAGACTTCCTAGTGGGAATGCTTGGAAAATGTGAGTTCTAAGTACAACATTTACTAAATGTGTATTTGCAGCAGTGCTGTTGGTTGGAAATAAAACTGAAATGGACTTTAACCCTGAGCTGAAACTCTTACCCCTTTCTCCACCAATAAATAATTTGGGTCAAAGATAAAATAAGCTGAGGATGACTGTTTAAGGATTAGTTCCTTTTTATTGGTAGCATGGCGTGACAATGGACAGTGACCTGACTTCAGTGGCACTTGAATGTAAAATAATATATGTAAAATACAGAAATTACCTTTCAAATTATCTTTTGTCCCCTCTGCACCTGCTGCCAGAAAAATCTTCCTTATTTTAAATCCAAGGTGGGACAGCTTTGAGCGGGTACAAGCAGACTCTCAAGTCTTCCTCTCTCTTGTGTGATCATTTGCAGCTGCTGTGTTAGAAGTGGGCAGGATGCTAAACCTGCAGATCTGCCCCGTGCCTGACCTCTTTATGGTCCAGCGCTCCATGGAATTAAGAGGGGTACTGGTCCCATTTCTCCTTCAGCCGTCCCGCTGGGTGTGCTGTGAAGGAAATGAGCGGTGATGGTTTAGCAGAACGGGGACCAGCAGCTGTGCCCTGCCACTGCCTGCCAGCCCGAGACTGTCAAGAGAGGTGTGTGGTTTTCAGATCCTGACAAGGCCAGAGGTTGGCTTGGGGCTGCTCAGCGCTGTCAAGGCTGAGACGGTCGGGATGTGCCCAGGAGCCAACCTGCAGGTGTGTAGGGACCTCTTACAGTTCAAAGCTTAAATACCTGGAGACGTTAAATCCCTCCAAAGCTGGGTAGCAGGTGTGTGGGGGCGTAGAGTGTTCTGTTTAAAACCCACTCGTGGATAACTCTGTCTTGTCGAGAGTTTATGCTCGACTTTTTACTGTCACTTGTTTTGCAGTTGGTCTTTTCTAACCTTTTGCCCAGACTGTAAAACACTTCTTGAAGAATTGCCTGGAGAATTCCTCGCATCTCTTTCCTTTTTTGTCTTTCTCCTGGAAGATAAAGTCACCTTATGATTCTGAAAGGGTATGGATTATTTGGAAGACGAAAAGCAGGATGCAGTAATCGTGTAGTTTATGCTTCTTCTTGTGCAGAACGGGAATGACTTAGAGATATGAAGCAGCTCTGTGTTGTTAGGCCAGTAATATATTAACTGGAAGCACTTTTAATAATTCAAAGCATGATAGCTCTTGACTTTTTAGACTCTAATGGTGCTGCAGTGCGTTAACAGAGCATTTGTCTTTCAAATGGCAGTTGTTAAATACATCTCCGAATATGCCTGTAGAAATAATTGCAGTAATACTTTCATGTTACAAAACATTTCCCAGTGGATTTGTTTTTAATCCTTATATGTGGAAACAGAAGTTACATAAATAGAAAAACATCTAATTAATAGAAGACTAAAGTCATCCTTCTCTTTTGAACACATTAGCTATGGATGTGCTTATTTTTGGAAATTTTGAAGTGCATGTCCTGCGGTGAGTTTTGCCTTAAAAATTAAGTTCCCCTGCAGGCCCTGAGAAAACAGGAATTCTCCTAAATGCAGCACACAAAATCCCACACAACACTGCATGCAGTATGACTAGCAGACAGACCTGAGGTGACTGGAAGGGCTTTACTGAAAACAAACAAAATGCTTAAGATTGTTTTATCCTTACTTCCTCTGGTTAATAAAGTTTCTAGTCCAGTTATGGACACTTGAATTACTGTGATCAACCACAGTTTTAGTATGAATTTTGCCTGTCATGTGGAATATGAAACTGACATGTAATAGACATTTTTTAACATTTAGTTCAATCTTGTTCAAATGTTCAAAACAAGTTAAAGCTTTAATCTGAAATCCTGTTGCTTTTAAGATTGATTTCTGAGAGACTGAAAGAGTGCCAAATTGCTTTATGATGAGTTAAGAAGAATTTGGTCTTGGTGTTCTTTGAAGACTAGAATTCTTCCCACCTAAGAAGCTGAGGGTTGTTGGCTGTAGGATTGTAAATGAACTGCTTTAAAATCGGAAATGGGCTGGCGCTGTTTTCAACTTCGAGATCTGAATGTGCTCCCATTGAGATGAAGAGCAGCAGTACCCAGGTCATTCTGGATTTAAATCTTTTATCTGCCAGGGGTTCCTTCTACAGAGGCAAATAAAGGAAATAAAGGATTTTTTCCCTTTTTCCCCCCCACCATTTTAATCCTTAACTAAGATTTCTTTTAACTAAGATTTCTTTATACAAGGGCATTGGAATAATTTAAAATTATTTCTCTGTGAAGAAATCAAATACTGCTACAAATGAGAGTGTATTTATAGTATAAGGTTTAAATTTTCTGGCTTGGGCCCTACTACTCTGTAGAAATCATTAATGTCTTCCCTTTTAGATCTGCCTCAGAATACGAACTGGAGGCCTTTTGTAAATCTGTGAGTTAGCAATTTAGAGTGATAATTAGGAGCCCAATGTCTTTGAGGAAATGAGCTCTGTGTTGATTTTTAAGAAATTGGCAATACAAATGTATATGCTGCTTTAAAAATGGTACTTTAAAATTACATTTAAGTGGTCACAACAGCTACAGTCAGGATGGTATTTTTCAGGCTGTACTTTTCTCATGGTTGAGATACATTTTTTTTTTGAGAAGTTTAGGAGTAAAGGTTATTTCTTATGAATAGTGAGTAAACAAATGCAGAATTCTCATGGGAGATGGATTCCTTGAAGCTCGTCCTCTGACACAACCCTTGATCTGTGAGCTTTTATTATTTCTGGACTATGTTATTTATGTGAAAAGATACAAATATGTGAATATGTGGGTTTTTTTTTTAAAAATTCCTTATAATGGGGTTGTACTTTGCTATGTCATCCAGGTCCCATGCTGTGAAAGTAATCTTAATTTATTTTTCAGAATTACTGTTTCAAAATCCTATGAGCAGTAAAACATTGTCTCTCATTTGAATCTCTAATTTAGGTATTTATCCAGAATTGCTACCTTTTCAGACAAGTCTTACTTATGTTAGAACATCTTCTCCTTTTAACTACAGCTTGCATGAAGATTACCTAGCATTTATCAAGCATTTCCTGACTAGGAAATTTAATCATTACAGGGCTAAAAGTGATTGTTCTGGATTGCAAAAATCTATTTTCTCCTTTGATTAAAAGTGTGTCTTGCTCTTCTTTGCCTTGACTTTGAAGTACGTTTCAGTCTTGTTTCCTTTGAGACATGTCAAAGAGCGTGGGTTTTGTCTTGCTAAAAGGTGACCTCTGGCATATTGGAGGGATTAGTGAGTTGTTTGCATTCTGTTTTCTGTAGAGGAGCCTCTTTTTAGGCAGAACCTCGAGAGTTAGTTTTGGCATTTGACAGGCACCTATGCAACAAGAACCAATTGTGAACAAGGTTGTCATTTAGGATCCCCGTAGAGTGGGGGTAAAAGACATTAAAAAAAAAAAAAGTGTACAATCATACAGATCAGTCATACACTGCCCCTACTTTTTGTAAAAGCCGTGTTCAATTTCTTTTGAACACTATACATGGAGAGTAGTACAGGGCTCAAACCTTCCTGCTGTGCTCCCCTGGACATGTTGCAGAGGTGGTTTTGGTGGGGAGGGATAATTATTTTTGAGGGGGTTTTTTTGAGTCTTTGTGAAGTTCAAACCATATCACTTTCTTATGCTTCATTGGAGTCTCCATCCTTGGCACATATAAACAAAGGAACATAACTCCATAACTCTTATCAGACAAATGAGTCTTAATACCCTTCAGTCAGACAGTCCAGTAATAGCTCAGCTTGCAAATCAAACTAATGTCTGTCATTTCTTTTGTGAATTACTGTTGTTAATATCATTCCCTACTGCATCTTGTACTGGCTTCTCACTGTGATTACCTTTACTATGTAACATTTTTACTTAGAGAAGAAATTAATAGTTTTATTCACTGGCAGAGTCTCATGGGAAACAGGGCTACGGTCACAGAGTCAATTAACTTTTAATTAATCACAGAGCTAGCTCCAGAGAAGTTTAGGTGAAATCTTTCTTGCAGCCTCTGAAACAGCAGTATTCTTTAGGAGTACTCAGGTTAATGTTGACACCAGCTAGCTTGAGTGCTAAGAGCAATGTGGTTGAGGAACCCTGAAGTCCAGGCTGCATGACCTGCCAGCGAAACAGGATGGATCCCTCCCAGCTGAGATCTGGACTTCTACCCGGGAACCAGAGTAGCTCACAGCTCCTCAAAGCAGCTATTTCACACAGAAGAATCACTCTGAAAGATTTCAGGTTGTTTAGAACTCTTTTTGAAGCTTGTTGTCTGCTGTAGTTGCTGGACTGTTTCTTGACTGCCGTCCTTTATTTTGTAAGGGAAGCTTCATTCCTTGCCAAGCCTGAAGGTATCTTGTAAAGATGCATACAATGACATGGATTTGGAGTAAAGCTAAACAACAGATGAATTTTCTTTACGTATTAGATAAAAAGGCTGTCTCTACAGTGTTGTAAAGTAATGCTGCACACTGAGGATCAAAACCACATAATGCTTCACTTGACAACTGGTATAACTGTGCATAAATGCTCATGTCAAAGGAAGCAATGTGTGCTGTAATAAAAACACGTGGCAGACTGAAAACTTGGAGACTTGGCACTTTTCTTTCTTTTTATCTTTTTGCAGTACTGATGATGTATTTTTTTACATTTATTTTATTTCTGGAGAGATGGGAAATGGTAGGAACCAGCAGAATATATTTTATTTAAAAAATCTGAGGTTCTAGTTGTTGACTGGGAGCTTATAGTATAAAGACGGTCATAGTTCAAAGTCAAAGGGAAATGTGTTTCCCATTTTCTGCTCTTCTGATTCATCAGCTGGTACTTTAACTTGTACACACTCTATTTTTGGGATAGTTGTAATTTCTTTCAGAGATTTCTCACAAGTTTATTCCTTGATTAGATACTTGTGATGGCAATATTGGGAAAAGGTGAAGAGGGACGATGGTATTTAGCTCTTTTTCCAGGAGACTTAGGCCCTTTTGTGGTACTCTAAAATACCAACAATACCAAAATAAATTACTCTCTTGCAATACCAGTATCAAAATCGATATTGGTATGAATATATTCAGGAGTGTAATAATGTATAGCAAGTTTTTGTCAGGCTTCAGGTTTCCCCTCACCCTTTCCTCATTTATCTCACCAGAAAACTGAAGTTCTGAGCATAAATACCATTAAGAGGTGATGCCCTGGGCAGAATAGTATTGAACAGAAGGTAAAGAGGATCTAAAGCAAGCAGCGAGAGCTCTGCTTTGCTGTTGCTGGATTACTGCAGCATCTCTGAGAAAGAGTTTTCTGTGCTGTTAGAGGCACAGTGCACTCAGTAAGGAAATGCGATCTTTTTTGGAAAAATTACATTTTCATAACTACTTGAAGAAGGTATACAGAGATGCATATGTTCTCAGGTGCGTTTTCAAAACTTAAAGTTCAAAAATATTGATCAAGTCCAGTTTGCTTCATTACTTAAGGAACCAGCTTTACCAAGCAAAGCTAGAAATTCTCTTCCGTGACCTCGCCGCTGTTGTGCAGCTGAAGTTTAGAACGTGGAGGTGGTAGAAGTCAGTTGTACACAATTGAAAAATAAAGCTGGAGCGTGATCGAGTGTGCGAGAACAGATCATCAGACCTTAGCAAGGGATCAATGCACTGCCAAATGTAAAGCACTGAATGGATGCTTAACACGTGTAACCGTTCCCTTCTGCAGTGAGAATACGGTGCCTGCGAGCTGTGTGTTGATCCAGTCAGCCTGTTTCATGAGCCTGTTGCATCTATCATATTTAAACTCTGTAAGTAATGGGGATTGTCCAGGCTGAACAGCAAAACCATAATGGGAAATAAGCCTGTCCTGATGCCTCAGGAGAACTGAAACTCCTACTCAGGGATTGCTGGTAATGGCAATGCAAAGTTGCAGACTAAGCCTTTGCATTGTTAAGGAAACTTCCCTGTGCGACCATCCCGGAGCCACTCGGGCAGTCACACTCCACCTCCTGAGCTGGGACAGAGGCCCCTTTGCAGCTTCACACCCCACACTCAGTCAGACCAGGTTTCCTCACTGGTTTAACCCCAGGTTTCCCATGGCAGAACCTCAGACATCTTGATCTTTAAGATAGTTTAATCTTGGTGCAATAACTAATGCGCTAAATGCCAGCTGGAGCTGATGCCTATGGGGAGGGACGCAGAACAAAGGAACCCCATGGCTTTTATACCCATATGATCTAAGTGAGGGAGAGTTTGGGTGTCCTCGGCTCCTGTGGTGTCTCACAGTGCCCATTCACTTGGCCTTAACACAGGTCTCCAGGTCTTTTGTTATGTCAAGGGTTGGCGCTTCATGGCTTCTTGTCTGGCACTGTAGCTGCACACCGAGCGATCAGCACAGAGTGTATTCCTCAGCACCATTTATTTAACCTTTGTGGAGAAAGCACAAAGACGCAGTTGGAAAGGGCTCTACTTGCTGCTCTAGTGCCACGTAGGGCTTTCAGTAAAACACAAAAGACATGAACCCTAAAATTTCTTTAGTGCTGTAAAACCCAGGGTGGGCAGAGCTTACTCAGAAGTAGATCACTTCTGATTTTCACGGTGGTAATTCTAACTAGATTTATCCTTTCATCTGTAAGTAGGATGATGAGTGCAGCTGGCATCTCAACTCTTGGGCATGATCACTTATCCCTACCCTCCATCAGCATACAGCATTTCCCCCCAGAAGCATTCATGTGTGTCTTATTTCAATGACTCATAAATAATCATGTTCTTTTAGCTGCAAATTAAGTGGGTAACAACTGATGGTTTTTTGGGCAGCATATTGATATATTACACTTAGTACTGCTAATAGTAGGTGGTGTTTGTAGTGGCTTTTTCCCCCAAAACCTGTATTTGTAGGGAGGACGTAGAGGTATCTTCTTTATGCTTCATTTGGTAAGACTTCCTTGTCATCTTTTTCTCCTTGGACTGTTGGTAGAAATTTTCTTCTTGCTGTTAATTATAGGCATCCCTGAAGGATACTAACTGTTTTATGTATGTGCATTTCCTTGAAAATATAACTAGGTTACTTTAGCACCCAGCCATACATTCCAGAGAATAGATATATTATTTTTATAGAAGTCTCTCATCCCTGGGGACAGTGATCTAGAACCTTATCTTGGGTAAAAATCACTGGATCTTTACTTTTTTAATGTGTTCTTTTTATTGTAGAGTTTACCTGAATCAGAGCATGTATTTTGGTCACTGCGATTACTGAGTGTCCCTCCTAATGCATGCCTGTTGCATGACTATGTAACTGTGCCCTCATTTTGTAATAATGTGGATATAATAATTTTTGATATTTAGCATTTTATGGTGAATTTTTTTTCTGTGTCTACATTGCAAGTTGTTGTGGGAACAACTTCCCTGTTCTTTTGGTCCCTGGATGCAGGGACTGTACGCATCAGTAAACTGAAGCATTATTGCTGGCACATGAATGGGACAGCCAATCAGTAGTATTTAAGATAAACTAATTAATAATACTTATTATGGAACACCAGCAGGTGTGCTCATTAACACCATTCTGTGCTCATACCAGTCCTCAAACCTTTGTCTTGTTTGCTTTCAGGCGTATTTTGCCATGCAGAGAGCCATCTCTTAGGTTCTCGTCCCTCTCACAGTTGCATTTACACTCCTCATTCAAACCTATGGCCAAAGCTCTCCTGTATGTTCTGCCATTGTATTATTCCTAAGTTTTTGTGTGTGCCCAACTGAAGGTTTTCTTTTCTAGCGCTGTGTGTTCAGCAGTGGTGACGTGCACTTTCTTCTCTTATGCCTCCCTACCCTCCACAACACCCCCACGGTGGAGGAAAGCAAACTGTGCTGTTTAGTGTTTTGCATATATCACAGGTCTGAATGTGGTGCTCTCTTGTTTAATGTGTCCTTTTACTCATGAAGGAATAGCCGCACCCCACTTAATTAGATTGTCAAGACAGACTGTACATTATTATTTATAAACTAAGCTGCTTGGGGATAATAATGCTGCTGCGTTGTCAATGAAATGAAAAAAGTTTCGAACGTTATGTTCACATGTGTGCGACACACAGGCTTTTCCCATGCCCCTTGTCTTCAGATACTACTAATTTTGTGTTCTGTTTTGGCAGCACACAAAGTAGCATGCCCTGGAGACAACAGGGCTATGATGGTTAATTCCTGTCCTTTGCCAGCCCCTTGAAATCTGTTTTGGTTTGGAAAATGGGAAGGAATGAAGCTGTGGGAAATGGTGTTTCTGTCACTGGCTAGAGAAAGAGCTACTTTGCCAATTGTCATGTAGGCTAATACACACATTCTGTGAATCCAGAGTATGAGAAGGCATTCACCAACGTGCTGTAACTTTCCTGACTAACAAAAATAAACACTGCAGTTTCAATGCCGTTTCCCAGCTTTTGGGCTAGTCCTTGGCTTCCTTTCCAAATAACCCTGTGAACTCTGAGCTGAGGATGTCCTTCATTCTGTCTGCCCATGTCAGAGGGAATGGATCTTTTTCCATTCTGGGAGAGGCCGTATCTCCCCGTTTCTCTGCCCTGTTAATTTCTATTGGCTCCAGTGGGCATAGTGCTTGGAGCAGAGTGCTGAGTGCTTGGTCAGAATTGTTACAGCTTCAGAGAGGGTAGGTGATGAATTTCCAGGCTATTTCCATTTTGGAATTTCGTTTTTGTTTGTGTGTTTTGAGGAAACAGTGACCATTCTTTCCCCTCTGTTGTGTTTATGTGGGCACACACGAACGCAGGAGGATGCAGAGCGCAGGCGTCATGTCCGTGCAGCACAGAGGGCAGGGAAATACTGACTGTGGCAGGACTTGCGAAACAAACACCCACGTGTGGGGTCTGTGTTTAAAGTACGCGTGGTCTGTGTGCTTTGTAGTGCTGCTGGAACGCACAGGACAGTGCACAGGCATGACTGATGGAGCAGGAGCACTTGTTTGCTGTGATTCATGTAGGAATACTATTATGGTTTTAATAGTAGAGCAACAACTGTAATGGAAATGAAAGAACAATATTCTGATTGCTTTTATTGTTTTGGGAATAAGTGTTGAAGGATAACATTGATTAATCTGTTTGCAGGCATTTTATATGGTGAGACAGTTTCATATGTAGACCACAGGATTTTGCAAAATACAGAAGTCTTTGTGAATGTATTCTAGAGCAGTTCTTTTTCCATGCAGCCTTTCTTATTGCCCTGCACGCTGTGACTACTTGGCTGTCTTTCTCACCCTCTTTTTCTTTGCATAATATGTAGAGGATTTGTTTCTTCCTGTTATCTGCACTTTTTTCTTTGTTGATATTAAAGCATAAATTATTCCTAATGAGGTTCTTCCTTAAACATTCGTTGTGCGCTGATAGGCTTAGCAGAGGTGGGATCACCAGGGGAATGGATGACTCAGGCTTTTACACACTGAGTCAACAGTCACAACGAGTAGATTCATATACTTTTGGCATGTAAGTACAAGCTGTCGCTTCGTTTCCCTGAGTTTTGTTCATGAGTCTTTCCAGAATTAATTCAAGCATAGTGAAGTATTGAAAAGCGAGGTGACCTGTGTATGTGGTGCATTTGGGTGTAGGTTATGATGGAAAATGCGTTGACGTTGTTACCCCTGTCACAGTATTACATTTGCAGTTAGGAAAACAGCCTTAGCATGCCTTTCATGTTTGTATTTTCCTCAGCTTCTTTTTGAGTAGCATGCCAATAACACCTGGCAGATGTGTTTAAATGTGTAACAAGTACTGTTCTTGTGCTTTCACACCCACGGAATGTTTCACAGTGTCTGAATAGTGTCAGCTGTTTCTTTGAGAAGACCCAAGGTTTTCAGAGATATTGCCAGTAAAGTAGTTCAAAGGGCAATAATGCAGCATAGGCCTGTGAAATTTGCAAGGCTGTGAACAGGATATAACAAGCTTCTATTCTTTGGCATCAGCTCAAAAGTCCTGTGTTTTGTTAAACATTTCACTTGGGCTGTTTTTAAGGGAAGCGATGCGCTGTGGCTCAAACTGACAAATTCTGTGTCACACTGAGTCTTCAGTTCTCTACCAGGAATAACCTTATTGAATATCCTCTCTCGGACTGACAGGGTAGTTGTGAACAGCAGTAGCCCAATGTCACAATAGAGATAAATAACGCTATCATCAAAGTAGATGCAGGTTTCATTTAATTTCTTTTATCCTTCTGCACTGGGGTCTCCCAAAGGGTTCTGATGCTTTGTGCTGATCTTCCCCACTGGAGATATGCAGATGAGTTATCTTCTTGTCATCTCTATCCAGTGAAATTCAAGGTCATGCTGTGAAGCTGCCTTTTTACAGGAAAAACAATCTAATGGTTGGATTGCCCTACTGCCACAAAAATGAATTGTCTCCTATGCTCAGATATCCCCAAGGTGGTGACCACTTAGTGCAAATCTGCTTCCTATTGTTAAAGGTTTCTCAGTAGGATAAAAGCCTGTGCTTTTCGCAGCTAAAAGATTGTCACATCTAGATAATGTATTTGGGACACCCCACAACTAAATCTATCATTTGTGGGGGGTTTAACTCTGTTCATCAAGCACTAGTACTGTTTTCAAGAGTTCAGCTGTACAGCTTCTGCCAGAGTCACTGGTGGTGTGTTTTTTTGGGGGGATGTAATTTTGTTTTCCCCAAGTTTGTTTCTCTGTTCTTCCTTTTCTGTGTATTCTATTGAATTGTGAGTTGGCTAACCTTCCTTTGAGGTGGGTGTGAAAAATTTGACTATATCTCTGTGTTCCAGCTTCTGATTGTTAACGGGGGCTCTCTTGCCGTTCCCCTGAAACTGTGCCTTACTGTTCTATCTTATAAAAACATGACCACAGAGAGCAACATTTAAGGATTGTGTGGCAGTGTAAGGTCAGGGCTTGTGGGAGGAAATGTCTCTATTTGGAAACTTCAGTGATTTGGTATTGCATCTGTGGTCACCTTTTAGAGAGGACATAGTTCAGATAGGTGGGTGTCTGCCCAACCTTTTGTGCTTTGGTAACTGCTTTTCAGTAAATCTACTCATATAATTCTTTGGGTCAAGTCGTGCTAATATTTAGTCATTTTACTAATGCGGTGAGTCTTAGTAGTGAGGAACTGAAGGAAGGCAGCTTGCTGTTTGAGTCTGGCATCAGCTGTTTCATAAAGACTTCATCATGCACAAACTTTTATGCTTATCCCATGTTTTCCACCCAATTATGATCGGGTCAGTTTGAGACTATGTACCAAGAGATTTCATTGGAAATTTGGACTAAAGGAAAAACTCCAAGTTTTGCTCTGAAGGTTAGATTTAATTGTTTCCTTGTCCCTTTTAACTATTCTAAAATGGTAAAAAAGCTTTAGCCAGTTTCCTTTGTATTTACTCAAGCGGCAGGTCCAAGCCCGAAGCAAAAAAAGGTATAAACCAAGCTGAGTTGGCCTTTTGTATCTATCAGAGCTTTTCTAGCTTGGCTTCTGATCACACCACATTTGCTTGCTGTGAGGATAATCTGACTCACCTTTTAGAAAGTTAAAGGTCAGCCGGACTTGCTGAAGCCCCTGGTTGGCAGTGACTCCTAGCAAATATCCTCAGCCCTTTCTTGACAAGCAGCCTGTCTGAAACCACAGGCTTCTCTTTGCTTCCCTTGGGCTTCTAAGATCCCAGTGTAGTTTGTTGCATCGTGGAAAGCACTGAGTAGATCCCTTAACAGCGTTGCATATTCCTTAGTGAAAAATGGAAAGTGGATGGATTTTGCTTTGGAGCCAAGGCATGTCCCGTTAATCCATGTTCCTTCTGCAGAGCAGCTAATGGTGCATTTATTTCTTTCCTCCTCCTTTTCCTTTTTCTTTGTTGCTTTCATCTTTTCAGTTAGAAGGCATGAGGCGTGTTAGTCTAAAAATGAACTCAGTCTCCTGCATGACTCTGAGCCCAGGATAAAAATGAATTATTGAACAAGAACTGAGTTTCTCTATTAGGTAGAAAGAGTTTTAATAATGATGCAATATAGGCAGAATACAATTATTCTCATTTACATGCCAGCCACTGACAAAAGAATTCTGTCTGCTTTTAGGTATGTAGATAACATATAACAAGTTCTGCTAAGAAGCTCATACCGTAGTAACAGACTATATAAACCAACCCAATCACTGATCGCAATTAGCTGGTTTAGAATGTGTTTAAAATGGCCATGTGACAGTGGAAATTGCCAGACAAGAGAGGAGCAAGTTAGGCTGCTGAGAGAGATATTATGGGCAAATTAAATGAGTGCTTATGTAAAATTACCTGCTCTTGCAGCGTGTGTAAGTTTGCGCCTGTGCGCACGCACATTCCTATACTGGAGCCTCTGAGCCTCTGGCAGGGAGCTTTGCAGAAGCTGCAAGTATTTTTAGTGGAAACGAGATCTCGGTTCAGTTCTGCAGCATGTGACTTCCTATTTCTGTAAGTTACTTCCAAGGGACTTCCTCTGTTAAATCGACTTGTCTCCGGAGATTTACTCTGGAGCTGGAGCATGGTCTGCTTTCTCCTGTGCCTTTGACAGCGTTTTCCCAGAGTTTTCTTTTGAGCATTTTGTTTTTATTTTGTGCTGTCTCCAGCATGCAAGGATCTAGTGGCTGCTACCCGTGATCGGAAGCTGAATACGTTTATACAAGTCTCAGTGGTGCATCCAGCAGAGCACATTTTGACGCGGTATTCAAGCACTGAAATCGTGGAGGTGAGAGTCTTTCTTATTCAATTAACTTGTTGATTAATGAATTGCTCATTTCTTCCTTAGAAAGGGAATGAGAAATAAAACAAGTTAGTGCATAGTCTTGGGTAAGGCAGGCACACTCTGGCAGTTAGTAAAGCATACCTAAGTATTCCATAGTTCTTGGCATTTAACCAGGATAAACAGAAATTAACTTGGCTTTTCATGAAAGCTCTGTTGTTCCAAGCAGAGGCATGGAGAATATTCCAGTTCTGCAGACATAGGTTTAGAATGGAACAGGGAATAGTTTCTCTCATGAAGGGATGAAGCAACACAAAATAAAACTGAATTAAGAGTAGTAGTAAGTTCGTAAAGTATTTGTAAATTGCAGGAGAACATAAGTGTGTTGTGTGGCCTGTTATCCTATTTGTTTCTTGTTCTCTTTTTTCCATTAGAGGGTTGATGCTTTTGCAATTTGAAAAATATTACCCTACTTCCATAATTTGGGAAAAGAATGTGTGTATGTAATGTTTGTGACTTTATATGAAATAATTAGCGCCTTGCATCACATATTACAACAAAAGCTGTCTGGGGCTGCTTTGCTAGTCTTCGCTTTGCCCTGTAAGCATCAGTGTCAGAAACTGCAAAAATGGTTCTGAGAAAATTAGATGTGAGCATGCAATGTAGGTGTAACTTGCTTAACTTACCAGAGAGGCTCATTAAGAGCAGTGAAGTCTTATTGTAAACATACACATGTGATTTTGCCAAAGCCTTGTTTTAACTGTTAAATACAATGAGAATATTTCATGAGCTCTTTGTGTGATTACTTTCAACCAACTACTAATTAAATTATTGTGGTTTCAGCCCTCAACCATCCTGAAACTGCTTAATTCACATATCATGTATCTGATCAGGATGTTTCATTGCAGACTGTCTGGAATGATGTCGTGCAAAAGATGGAATAATATTATTTTTATTTTGTTGGAAGTGGATGCATTTCCTAACATGATGTCCTAGGTCTCAATAAATTCCTGAATTTGAGGCTCTCAGCTTTGTAGTTAAGCTTTGGAGGAGGGGAAGGCAGGGGCACAGAGAGTGATTTTCTTTTAGATAAATTATCTTTTATCATGCACAACACTTTTTTTTTTAACTTAATGGAACATTTAAGGATACGTAAGCCTGGTAATCTCTGGAAATTAAGTATAATTAAACATGAAGAAATTATAAACAACACTTTATATGATTAATTTAATTGTATATCTGAAGCTATGATATAGTTACTTCTGTGTACAGCTTTTAGCACAGGAATGTTACTTTACTGCACTACTGCTTAAAGAGGGGTATTTGAATTCCCCCTCCATTGGTCAATTACTGTAATATAGAGAGTCTCTGCAGCATTTCTATACGCTTATTACTTTGACTTAATGAAGATCACTCTATTTTTTTATGTGTGTGCAAGCTATATCTTTAGTTCATTTAAATGAAGATGAAATTGCAGTACTTTCAGAAAGTGTCGTGGGAGTAAGAAAGAGTTTGATTATTACAGGTTCTGTTCCAGATACTGATACCTGCTGGCTGAGCTGTTTAAAGACGTGTTGCTAGGCTCTCTTGCAGCAGCACTTAATATCTTTTCCAATTAGAAAACTTTCCAGAAAGTTGTTGTGGTTTTGTTTGGGGTTTGTTTGTCTTTAAATTTTCCTGGCAGAGTTTTAAACTTCTTTGGTTTTCTTGTTGATTGGATAGTGATCCTTAGCCGTTCCCTTCTCTGCTGTAGACAGCTGACATCTTTTAGGTTTCTATACCTCCTTACTGACATAGTACGCATTGCACAGCTGTCACCTTACTGAATGTTTGCTCGTGTTACGCAGGGTACAAGAGATCCACTGTTTTTGACTGGTGTGACATTCCCACCGGAATACCCCATCTATGAGGAGACCAAAATAAAACTAACAGTCTATGATGTCAAAGATAAATCTCAAGACACGGTAAGTGTTTTGCTTCATTTCTTGCATAAGTCTTACTGAGGAATATGTTTCTTGCCATGTTGTTCTTTGGCTCTCTTTAGCAAGTTTGCAAATGGGGGAAATAGGCTGATGTAGAACTGTTTTTTGTTGTAGTTTTGTGCCTAAAATCTACTTCATCTTTTGTTGTTATATTAAAGAATAGAGAAAGAGAGTCCTGCACTTTAGATGGACACTTTGCTCTTGGCTTTTTAACTGGTTACATGAATCAACACAGGTATTCTTGGCAAATAAAAATTGCTCTTTTGTGCTTTTTGAGGGCAGAGAAGATATGGAATCAACTGAGATAACACCACTGTGAATAATTTTTCAGAAATATGTTTCTGATAATATTTTATTTATATGCCTAAACCAGAGTGACAGTAGAGCCTGTAACCTGATGTTTGAGAGAGATAATCGTGTTTTATTTTAATCTCTCGTGTGGTGAACAGCTTTTCTGTGGCTGCTGCTGTTATTCATTCGTAACAGTCCAAGCTCTACAGTGTCACTGAATCATTTGGGGTTCTGATGTTGTACGTTTCTGGATACAGAGTCAGCTTTTTATTCTTGGAAAGTTATGCACTCAAGATGATATATGGAGGTCGGTGGGACTACTTGAGTGATTTAACTGCCAAATATAGACCTTGAGTGCCATTTGATGTGCTCTAGGTGATCTAAGACAGCCTTACAGAGCTAGATGTCCTCACAGGACCTATGGGAGATCTGAGTTTTTCTTCTGTGGCAGCTGGAGTCCAGCTGATAGTTTTCTCTTGGGCATCCAGAATGGCCCCTGACACCTGTATTTAATTATCTGAATTGCTCTTTATGTATGTGGAATTGGCACCCAGTATGATTAAAGACTGTGCGAGCGTATGCCATGACTGTATATGTGTTCATTACCTACAAGAAGGAAATTAAAAGCATAATTTACAACTTGAGACTCTCTTTGAACTACTTATGAAAGTGAAGTTCTATGTTTAGGGAGCTCTTGATTTTTTTTCAGGTAGAAAACAGTGGATATGGTTAAATTTTTGACATTTGTGAGCAAACAGACTGGTTCTGTCTCAGGGAAAGGGCATTAATGCGTGTTTTCACAATATATGTGTTTTTATTTTTTGTTACACATTAGACTACAGGAGCTTAAAATGGGATCTGCTATTTATTCAATAGAGTTGTCAGCTGTGGACTGGTAACAGGAATTGAGTAAATGGTTTTGATTTTTCCCTTCCAGTTTCATTGTGATTTGTAAGAGAAAAAAGTGGACTTCATAGAGTTATCCCTGTGCTGCTACTTTTCTAGTTCTAGGCTTCTCTACTGCCTCTTATACAGGAGAAGATCTAGCCTAGTGAATGAATGTAGTTTGATAAGCTTTCTAGAAACCTGAAAGAACTTTTTATAACTGTTCCTTACAATTCTAGTACAGGACAAGAGTCTCTCCCAGAGAATCCTGTTAATGTAGCGCATAAGTCATAGGAGAGAATACCTTTCCCTTTTGTCATAGCATTTATGTCTTTCTGACATGAAATGTTCCAAATCTACAGTTTAGAGTACCTTTTTGTAGGGGAAATGGTAATCCCATTTCTGGTTTACATAGTTTTGTAGGAATTGGGTAAAAAAGCTACAGTAATAATTCCCTCAACATCAGGGCTATACTACTGGTTTCTTTGGTTAATAAGCTCAAGGCAGCTAATATCCCTTGTCACAAATAAATACTTATTTCTCTTGTAGTTAAAATGAAGCTGTAGGCAGTGAATCCTGTGCATTAATTAAGTGCAGAAGGATTTTACTGCCACACATATATGACTGTAGAGAGGGTGGGGAAAGGGCAGTGGGTGCTTCACAGGGTAAAGCATTTTCTTGTTTCTTGCCTAAACCAGACCCTGACTATACAAGAGAATTAGGGTCTCATTTTCAAACCTGCTGGATTTTTACTAGAATACAAAAATAATTAAATACTGGTTGATTTGTGCATGCAGGTCATAATGCTGAAGGAAAAGGGGATGCTCCACGCTGAGGAACAACCAGAAATTTTTTTTTTGGCACTGATGACATGCTACTTATGATGCTATTTTAAAAAAGATTTTAATAGCCTTGCAATGCTGGTATTCCTGTACCAGAAATCAGATAGTTAACTTCACTCTTGCCTGTCATTTAACTTACATTATGGTTTAATTATATTGCAGTACTGTGCAGGTGGGATCACATTCACTGTGCTTGACACACTGACTGCACTTTTCACTTTTCATGCATCTCTGTCTGATGTTCATCATAATTATATCTTGGCTGTGTCAAGCTAGCCGTAATTGACGCTTTTCAATATAATGAAAGAGATTTTTTTTCTTTGCTTGTTTGTTTTGACTAGTCCACCTAGTTGATCAAGGGATGCCAGTTGATGTAATCTTTTTGGATTTCAGTAAAGCTTTTGATACTGTCTCTCACAGGAATCCTTCTGGACAAAATGTCCAGCACAGCTGGATAAACACACCATGTGGTGGGTGAGCAGTTGGTTCATGGGTCGTGCACAGAGGATGACAGTGAACGGGGTAACATTGGACTGGTGAGCTGTCACTAATGGGGTTCCATGAGGCTCCATCTTGAGTCCTGTGCTCTTTAATATCTCCATGAATGATTTGGACGCAGGACTGGAAGGGATACTAAGCAAGTTTGCAGAGGATGCAAAACTGGGAGGGGCTGTTGACTCCCTCTAAGACAGGGCAGCCCTGTAGAGAGACCTTGACAAATTAGGGGGCTGGGTCACCATCAACTGCATGAGGTTCAACGGAGGCAAGTGCAGGATTCTGCACTTGAGATAGGGAACCTTGGTTGTGTGTACAGACTGGGGAATGAGATGCTGGAAAGCAGTGCTATGGAAAGGGCTCTGGGGTTCTGGTCGATGGCAAGCTGAACATGAGTCAGCAGTGCCGTGGCAGCCAGGAGGGCCAACCATGTCCCGGGGGGCATCAGGCAAAGCATCACCAGCCGGGCAAGGGAGGGGATTGTCCCGCTCTGCTCTGCACTGGGGTGGCCTCACCTTGAACATTGTGTGCAGTTTTGGGTAGCACAATGGAAAAAAGATATTATGCTGTTAGAGTGTGTCCAAAGAGGGGAAATGAAGATGGTGAAGGGAAGCCACGTAAGGAGCAGCTGAGGGCACTTGGTGCGTTCAGCCTGGGGGAGAGCAGACTGAGGGGAGACCTCATCACAGTTACAACTTCCTCATGAGGGGAAGAGGAGGGTCAGGCACTGACCCCTGCTCTGTAGTGAGCAGTGACAGGACCAGAGGGAATGTTCTGACGTTGTGTTGGGGGATGTTCAGGTTGGACATCAGGAAAAGATTCTTCCCCCAGAGGGTGGTTGGGCACTCAACAGGTTCCCCAGGGCAGTGGTCACAGCACCAAGCCCGACAGAGTTCAAGAAGGGTTTGGACACTTCCAGGCTCTTGAGGTTGTCCTGTGAAGGCCCCGGAATTGGACTCGATGATCCTGATCCGTCCCTTCCAACTCAGGATATTCTGTGATTCTAAGTGATTGGTTACAGTAAGTTTTCACATAAAGAGAAACTTTTAATAAAGGACTATGCTATTCTTACTTTACTTGGATATAGTTAGAATAAAGAAATTGGAGTGTCTATGAAATATAATTTCAATATATCCAATGAAGCCATGCGTACAAAACAGTGGGTCATGCCATATTATGAAAAATGTACAGTGACATCTGTTTCTACATCACAAAGATTTTCTTCCCATATTGCCATGAGCAAATTTGTGTTTCACTGGCTTGAGCTGCACAGTCTTTTAAGATTTTAGATAGCTGGGTTTTGTTGTAATGCTGAGGCTGTGCCTGTTCTTTAAATCATTGCCCAATAAAATCAGAATTATAGGCTCATAAGCTGTTCAAATATTACCTATATTTTACTTTTGCAGAAGAGTGCTATTCTTACCTTTCTTATGGGCATGAAAGTTTTCCCAGTTTGGTCTAGCAAGTTGTAAAGCTGTAAAAATACTACTTAGCACAAGTCAGGTACTGCTGCCACATGACAGATCCACAGCAAATACAGAGCTGATAAATTTATATTCCATTAAGAGGAGGGAAATCCTAGTTACTAATTTTGGAGGCAGCAGTCTTTGTTCGGTGTTTAGGGCATATATGCACGTGTCCTGCAGGAAGTGTTCTGAACGTCATTGTGTAGAGCAGCATGGGTATGTTTTCACACAAGTACTATAACACTTAACTATGGTGAGGCTTTTGCTTGCTTGTTTCCCAAGGCTGATTGGTCTGTTGCTGCATCTACACCTGATTTGTGTTAATTTAATGCAGTTAGACCTACAGTTTAAATTCTTACTATGCTGACTTTTCTACCTGTAAAATGGGTTTGAAAACATTTACACCTTGTGTGGTGGGTTTGTGTGTGTGTTCTAATGCAATAAGACCTTGAGGTGTGAGGACTGTTGTAGTGCTCTGGTGTGACATACAGTGAGTTGTGCCACCTCCTTTAGATCCATTTGACAAGTGCTGGAAGCAGAGGACAGGAGCAGCTTTGTGTACCCGGGGCCAACTTTCTGTATCTGGTCTTTTCATCACCCCTTCAAAGATAATCTCCTTTGTATGGATATAATTACTGAAGTTCACCTGGGATACTGAAGATACAAACAACTACTCTGTTACCTCCTGCGGGCAAAGAGAAACTGAACGTATACAAGGCAGTTGAAATATCACACGTTCAACAGGCTGATCTTGCATTTGTTACTTCCCAAATTTCCTCTTAATCACTGAGAATAAAATCAGATTAATCCAATAATTTTCGGAGTAATGGGGGTAGAAGTTCAGTTTGGATATGGGAACATATATTATGAAGTGACGATTTTAGATTATTTAGGCTTTAAATTACGTGTTTTTTAACTGTTGAGGTTTGAATCTTCTATTAATCTTGCTCACTAGGAATGGAAGTTTGCAAAAGGTCTTGCCTTATGTGTTTCTTGATATTGCAAGTATCCCTGTTAAAACTGAATCCCAGTGGGATGAGTGGAAAATGAAGCCTGTTCATCACAAAAAGAGGCATTTTGAGTTCAGCTGTGAAGCCAAATCTGAAGTGACAGCATTCCATGTTCCCCCGTGGACATCGATCTCTGTCACAACACCACCACGCAGTTTAGTGTGGTTTGCCATCTCTGCTGGAGAGAGACACATGGCTTGAATATTTGGAATATCAGGAATTCTGCAGAGCAGGGTGTGAAATGCATTAGCAGAGATAAATGTGAAATCTTGCACATCACCTTCCTGCACTAAGTACCAGCGTGCACTTAGTCCCTCGCTCCTGTGACCACTGAAACTGCTGAAGTTGTTTTTCTTCAAAAATTTAAGTTGAAATTGCTTACTTTGTTTAAAGAAAAAGCCACCTAAGTCTTCCTTTTATAAGTTATGTTCACTGCCATCTCTGCAGGATTTGCAGAGAAATATTGCCTTAAATTAGAAACTTATTACCACGTTCTCCTTAATAGAGCAGTAGCAGTACTGCAGTCCTGCTCACAGAAATACTTGCAATAAAGCTTTAGATATTCACAGTTCTCTTCAAAATCATCTGTTTTTTCCTTAAACATATACCTGATATTAGATGTAGTCTTCTTTTTGAAACAAACTAGATATTCTTGCTAAGCATCATTACTAGAGATCTTGAGGGGGAGAGGAATGTTTTTCAATCTTCAAGGCATGTGGAATCCACCTAATGCACTATTGTCAGTCTTTCTTGGTAATTTTTAAAAGTGTTGGATGCACGAAGGGAAATTCAAACTGCTGACTTAAAAACCTTTCTTTGAAGTGGCTGAGGGTACAAAATGGCTTCATATGTCTTAGCATGTCTGTAAGAGAATTGGGGATAAGTGTCGAGACCAGGAAAGTTACAGGTATAGACTTAAAGTGTATTTGTAGCCTTAGTGCTCTTTGTGCCTAGCCCTTGAAAATTCAATGGGAGGATTTGGCTTCGCAAAAATCTTTCTCCCTTTGAAAGCATCCTACTTTTCCTCCTACCCTTTTATTATTTTTTTTCTAATTGAGGCAAACTCCTCCCTATTGCTGTATCTTCAGGGAAAATTGTAACCTACTGTTCGTTCCTTTTCCATTTTCTTTTCCTTTTTTTAACTATTCTGCCAACCAAATGCTGCTTTGCATCAGGCAAAGGTTTATTCTAAAGGCTGACATTTTGAAAAGGATTTGTAAAACTTAGTGATGAGACCAATGGCTTTCTATTAAAGTGTAAAGGGGTGCCTTGAAAATATCTTAGAAAGAAAGGAACCAGTTAATGAATAGTAATGTTTTCCTGATGATTTCTTTTTAACAAGCTGTGGATTCCAGTAACATAGGCACGATTGTCCCTCTGTAGCACTGTCCAAAGACTTTTCAAGTATGTCCTTCTTGTGTATCCTTCACATCAGAACAGTCAAACAGATCCAAGGTGGCTCTTGCACTGCCCTATCATTTCCAATGATGACATTTTGTGGTCAAGGGGCATGTGCCTACTATAGAAGGTTGGGATGTTTTCTTCTGAAATACACATGCCACAGTGAATAGGGGAAGAAGAGCATGGTGTGGTGTTTCTTCAGTCAGTGTGGAACAACCTGGCTGTGAAAACATAACCTTAAGTTGAGGATGTACTTCTGTCCTTTCAGAAGGTTGATCTGCTTTCCCCCCCTGGTGCCTTTGACCCTGTCATCCACTGGACAAGGCACTGGAGGAGCTGCTCCTCAGGAGGGGTGGCTACTGCGGGCATGGATTTCCTTGAACTAAATGCAGCAACGTGGAAATGTTTAAGAGACTCAAAAGATAAGCTTTGTTTGTTCTCATGGGCAACTTCATGTTTATTGTCGGGTGAATGATCAGTTCTTACAGCTCAGGGTGCTGGGTACCCAAATAACTGGTCTCACTATTAAAGTGTGAGGCAAAGAAGACATTAAATACCTCAGTCTTTCTCTCAGCCTTTGTCACTCTGTGTGCTTCCATATCCAAAAAAAGATGGAGGTTCTCCTTAGCCCTCCATTTGTTACTAATGTATTTATAGAAGTATTTTTATTGTCTTCTGTGACAGAAACCAGATGAAGTTCCAGCTGGGCTTTGGTCTTTCTGATTTTCTCCCTGCATAACCTGGTGGCATCCTTGTAGTCCTCCTGACTTGCCTTCCCTTTCTTCCAAAGTTCACAAACTCTCTTTTTCCCCTGAATTCCAGCCAAAATTCTCTGTTGGGCCAGCCAATCTTCTTCCCTACCAGTTCATCTTTTGGCACATGGGGATGGCCTGCTCCTGTGTCTTTAGGTTACATTGCTAGCTTGCTCTTCCCATTGTAGATATCAATGTAAAATAGAAATACAGTATATTTAAATTCTAATCCTCTGGTGGCAGAATTATTTCTGCATAATATTGAACATATTTAGATGCAATAAGGATTGAAAAGATGAAAAGAAAGGTATATGGAGCAGTACTAAGTCTGCTCTTGCTTTAGTGTTACGAATGCAGGCACATATAAACAGGTTGGAGACAGAGTTTTCTTTTGAAGTTTTGGGGGGGATGTTCTGTGAAATTGAAAACAGAGCAAATTCAATTTATTAGAACAGATTTTTCACCCTCTACCATGTCTCACAGAAGTGTCTTTAACAGTTATGGATATATTTGTATCAGTCAATGGTTACATTTGAAATTTTGTACTTAAAAACTGAAGCGGAGCAAATAATTCTGTTTAAAAATCACATAAGAAACATACTTTGGATGTAACATGAGACTTTATCTTCTTGAGTAAGTTCTTGCTGGAAGAGCATAGTAAATTTCTCTGAGTGAACTAGTTAAATGTTTTGTATTATGCTGTATTTTAAATATTTGATGAATAAACATGAAAGGCTTGTGTAATCATTTAGGATTTCCAATGCTGTTAGAAATGCATGTATCATTGAATTTTACAGTAATCAAAGCCTCTTTATGTAATCATTATGCAGTATTTTACAGAAACAAATTCCCATGTGGCTGAAATTCTCCATGCTTCGTTTTCTTCATGCCAGAAATGAGGATTTTGTTTTGATCTGTTCTTTTTGTCCTCTTCACCACGATGACAAAGGAATTTTGCACGATCACAAGGGGACGGCAAAACCCCTGCCTTCTAACATATATTTTCTTTAAGGTTCTGTTTACAGCTTGCGTAGCACTGGCTGGAAAACCAGGAGAACTAAGGATAAACATTGTAGTGTGGTCAGTTTAGTGCATTTGGTCCTCTCAAAATCTCAACAGAAAAACTAGGAATGAACATTATTAACAGCAGCAGTTGTGAACCCAAGACTTTGGCGTACAAAGCAGTGAACAGAGTATCGGCTGCTTCGGAGTGTTCTGGCACTTTGTGGTGTCTGAGGGACATTTCCTTTCACTGAGGAGTTCCCTCACCTTTATTACTTATTGATGAAGTCATTGACTATAACCAAGGCCTCACTGGCACAGTGACATTAGTTATGTTTCTAGTTTGTCTTTTCGGTGGATTTTTTTTTTTTCCCCCAGCATTCTTCAGTGTTGAGAATTTGGTTAAGTTTCCCCCCACACCTGCCCAGTTCTTTTCATCACAGTCATGGTATTTTTAGAGCAAGAATAGTTGAAGGCTATTATAGTCCCATGCAGCTGTTGGTGTTTATTCTTGCAGTCTTATTATCCTTAAATCCTTTGCCATATATGCAGTCTCACTAATGCGAAACGAGAAAGCTGCAAGTCACAATTATCCAAAGCACTTTAATAAAATTTCTTTTTTTTTTTCCTTTCTTCCCCCGCCCCCCCTCCAATTCAAAGTAGGGAATAGAATGGCTTTCTGTTTTACTGGGTTTTTCTAACCCAGCTTTCCCTGCAGGCTTTAGCATATTTCAGTAAGGCACAGCATTTAAAACATAACTGTGGTAATGCTACATAGAGCTATCAAGGTAGAGCAAAAAAAAAAAGCCAAGATAACCATTAACCAAGACACTTCTCTCATTTTTGACTGTAAAACTTACACCTGAGCCATCCTCAAGTGAAATTCAGAGGGCTCTCCCTGGGGAGGTAATAGAGAAATGCATTTTGTCTGCAAGTTGCTAGGCAGACGTGTTGTCATACACCTCAGGAATAGCGGAGGAGTAGTACATTTGCACCACTTCCACTGCGTGTATTCTTGTGAGATTAAGGAGAACATTTAGGAGTATATGTATTGATCTGAATTGATATCTGACTTGACAGTCGTTTCTGGTGGAGGCTAAAGCCTTCTTCATTTGTGTGTCTCGCTGTTACGTATGGTTGTCCACCTGGCTCAGGTTTTTGGTTCTAAGGGACGACTATGGGCATTTGTCACCATACTGTTAGTGAAAGAAAGAAAATCATTGGATCTCTGGAGCAGAAGTAAGAGCAGAGCGTACTACCACAGCTCACCTGGAACTATTAGCACAAACTCGTGCAGGTGTTACTATCTTGCAAGTTTGTGTCTCTGCTTCCACCAAAATCTGGGAGCAGGAGCAGAGGCAGCATTGGATCACAGCTCTTTTGTTTTATTTTCCCTGCTTTCCTCTTCAGCAGTTTTACTGGGTGTATTGGAAGTCAAGAGAAGTTTTTTTTCTATATACATTGAGAGATAAAAGCTAATTTCTCTCATTGCAACAGCATCTGCACCATGAGCAGTTGTGTGTAGATATGTTTTGCCTTAACATGCAGATTCATAAATTTGGGTTGGGAGGAAATAATTTTTCTGCTGAGATTCCTTCAGAAAGGATTGTTTGCTTCCTAACAGAAAATCTGTCACAAGGGACTAATGTGATTTATTTCCTGTGGTAAGCAGCAGTTAGTATGTCTTTGAGATGCTTGGAAGGCTTGGATTTTGACACACAGCTGCCTTAGTGAAATCGAGCATGGAGGTCCTTGATTTGTTACAGCTGTAGATTCTCACCGCCTCTGTTCCTGGGGAATAACTTGGCAGCTTTTCAAAAAGAAGTAATTGCAAGGCTCTTGCTCAAGAAATTATCTCTGAATGTGGAAGCTCTGGACAGTTACTGCCCAATTATTGCCACCCTGTTCTGAAATAACATCACCCCTGTGACAAGCAAGTTTCTGAATAATTAACTGTGCCCAAATGGCTTTCAGGCTTGGGTATGAGAGAACAAAGACTGTCCTTGCAGTATAAATTAAAGTATAGGTACCTGCACCCTGTTTCATTGAGAGGCTTCCTGGGAGACTCTTTCTGTGTACCTACAATACTGCGTGAGATGTGGATCCAGAGTTTCATTGCCCATTAAGGCAACCTTGAAGTTATCACTCAGCAATCATCTCCTGGTGGATAAACCTGTCTGGATTTAGAATTAGTCCTAGTACAGAGTGTTTGCTGGTGGATTCCTTTCCTCTGCTCCTTTCTTAGTGTTCCTCAGGTAGTAGTTTGTTGGCCCCAAGAACAGGCTCCCATAGGAAGGACAAGAGGGCTCAAAGTTTTCCTGAAACATCTTAACCTGCAGGACATTCAGGACAAAGAAGACAAAAAGCCTGTTGTCTCCATTTGCATTCAACGCCACAAGAACAGGATACTGGCATTTTTAGCATCTACAATACTGTTTCACAAAACCCATGAGCTATCTATTGGAGGAGTTGCAGAGACAATAACAAGAAAAAAAAAGGGACATGATGGGGGTTGAAAAAGCAAAATATTATTTGACTTTTGGTTTGGTTTATTTCCTCCCCTTCTCCTGCCAGTTGACTTTCATTCCAGATTTGCAGTTTGGTTTGCTGTCAGGTGTGCAGACTGTTTTGTATGCTGGGGATGGACCATGCTGTTTTCTTAGTGTTTCTGAAACTCATAGATGGAGCTGTTTCTAGAGTTCCTGAATTTTTTTTTTTAACTTTTAGTTAAGGCAAACTGGATGTATCCATTGAATTAATATTGAATATGAGTTCTTTATACAGGAAAAACTGGAAATTCAGGTTGTTTAGACAAAGTAGTCAATCCCTCTTATGATCTGGACACTTAGCTCAAGGAACATAAGATGTTCCGGATTGTCTCCTCTTTTAGAGAAATTATCAGGAAATTTGTATTTACTATATTTGCATCTGATACAATTGCAGTGAATCTTGAGACCGTATAGCCAAGGCACTTCTTTTGATTAGGCCATAATTACTGATCTTTGAATTATTACAAATGGAAAGGTCAATAAGTTATTTGCTTCTTTAGCGAGTAGCTGTCATCTATAGCAGTTTGCTGAGATGCTACAAGTCAACCTGCACAGTGTCATTCTTCACATTGAATTAAAATGAAACTGGTTGGTTCTGACTCTGGGAATTCAGTGCTGTAGGTCCTGGCTGCTTAGGACAAGGAGTTTTGTATCCTGACTGCTCGGCTCTTTCCATAACTGAGACTGAAATCAGATGCAATGGGACTTTATATAACAATGGCAACTTGTTAAAATATGGGTCTAGAGACTGAGTAAAACTTTCAGGTTTGAAACAAATTGCATAGTTTTTAGAGGTAAAATGCAAAGCTTTATTTAATATAGAAAAGCAAATGTGTTTTCAGATGGTTTGAACATTTATTATGATCTCTAGTTGAGAAATGGTAAAAGTAAAGGTTTGAGAGCATGTAGATATTTTTCTCTACATTTTTCCCCACCAAATGAAAATTTGACTTGGAATTAAGCAAACTTTATGCTGTAATGAGTTTCTAAGGCAGCCTCTGGACTGTGGAGCAGATGTGCTTTACTGTGCCATCCTGTAGTCCTTCTCCACCGAAACCCACCCCTGGAAACCTGAGAAGAGACATGTGGTCAGTGTCTGGATAACATCCCAGCATAAATAGTGTAGAGTGGAAGGGAGATGCTAGGAAAAATCTCAGGGGCCTCAGGAACAGAAGGTTATGTCCACAGTTGTAGGTATCGTAACTCTGGATATAATGAATTGTATTTTTGTGTGTGTGTGTGTGATATAGAGTATTAAAGTTGAGGGTAGGGAAACAAATCCAGTTTCAACCTCTACAAACATAGAACTTAAAGTATTAGTAACTAAGGAAAATGTAAGTAAAGTGTATGTTTCATTTTCCTTGATAAATGCAACAAATATATACTGGTATTATTAGCAAGCACTGTCTGATGAGTTTTGCAGGTGTATTTCTTACTGTCTTTAAAAAATACCATATTCAGAGAATATTGAATTGTGTGTAGTTTGTCTGCCTACACTGAAATAGTAATCTCCAGTAACTATTTCATTTTATTTGTGGTTTTTCACTTATATGATGTATTTTTGGCTCATTAAGATTTAGTCCTGCAAACTAGGAGGAAAAAGACTATAATACTTTATTAAGGCTACTTAACTTGTCAATGAAATAAAGTTGCCTTGTTCAAAGAGGGAACCATTGTAATTACTGTTAAATTAATGTAATAATACTACATTATTATTTGCAGTTATTTTAAGCAGATAAACCCTTTCTCTCAAATTAGCCTGTGCTGTTGCTGTGAGGCTGTTCACCTCTAATAACACCTGACCTTCCTAAAGAATGCAGGGGTTTAGGGAGAACATTTGGCTTTGTCTCAGATTTCTAAAATGCAGTCATTTTCTTGTCTTCTGTGGAATTGAACCTGTTTTAAAAGGTGGCATTAGGCAAAGCAGCCTTTAAATGTTTGGAATAAAAAGTTCAAGAACATTTGCCTGGTGTGTTTGATTTCTCTTGAAGTGGGTTGGGTATGTTTTCATTCAGTTTAGTTTGATCCAGTGATGCTTTTAGGGGGAAGGATCCTTGGCCTGATGGTCCTTTAAACTTGCCAGGTCTTGTTGACTGGGTGAGTCAAGAGTTCCATGTGGCACAATTCCTGGAGTCTGAGCTGCCAGGAAGTGTGCAGGCGGGGTGCTGCTTGCAGCCTGGAATATGGGTCAGTATCTGAGCAGTGGGAGCCTTTGCAGGAGACAGGGCTGAAATTCTGCAAGGTGCATGTATTTACAGGAAAACTTTTGCATTTGTTTTTCAGAAGGCGGCTTAAGTGCCTTTTTCAACTCTTTCTCCTCCTCCCAGTTGTCAGATCACTTGGAAGATCACATACGAGTGGTTTATTTCATAAGCAAGGTGAAATGATTGGAGTTTGTCCCCCAGAGCAGTGTGTGCTGTTTAGTGCCCTGACTTTTTCCTGTGTGTTTTTTCTAGAGTCAATATTAACAAAACCCTACGGAAGACGAAAGTGTTCTGTACTGGAAGTATGAATAACGTTGGAAATCTACTCTGTGTTATTAGAGCAGTTCCTATATATGCAGGAGGAACTTGTGTGCATGTATTTAGTCATGCAGTCTTTTAGAAAAGGTGCTACCTTTTGAGGTGTATTTTCTTCTGGATATTTAAAGAAAAAAGCTGGAATGTAGGCTACTGTATCAGGTACCTTTATTTACTTACTTATTTGTTACTGGGTTTTTTTTTAATCTCTAAATGTGTATGCTCCTTGTAACCACTAATCGGATTAACTGTCTCTCCTTAACCCTTTCAGTCTTAGAGTGGAAACTTGAAGTAGGGCTTGTATTGTTCCATTTGGCTAACTTCAGATCCAGAGTTGGAATTTTACCAACCCTTTCCTCTAATGTCTGTATCTGAAAGTGAAGGGGATGTGTGACTGCAGTATTGCTCTGGTGGTATCACTTCAAACACAGAGTTGTTTGCAGCATGTCTCTGCTGGGGTTCTGTAAAAGTGTTACTATATTCACAATATTTTGATACTGAATAGTGACTTGCAGCCATATATTCACTGGAAAAATACTTGTGCAGAGAATGACAGTGACTGCCCTGTTAGTCTGAAGAAATCCACATGCATAGCCTCCTATTTTTAGAATAAAAGCCTCGTGGGCAACAGATTTTACTGCTGAAGATGTAACTGAGTGTTAGTTTTCTGTAGTTGTGATTGTTCTTATGTCACTGTATCTCCTGTGCAGCGCCACTGCAGAGTGTTGCTGAGTGTGCAGCCTCTGCATGTGCCTCTTGACAACAAGTTTTGTGCACTCACTTCTCTGTAAATCCTTGTTGAGAATGTGTAGGCTGGAACACAATGAAATATCTTTGGAATAAGCTGGAGGATGCTGAGCCCATGGTCTGTGTGGTCCTTCAGCTGCTGCCCACATTGCTTCTAACAGTGAAGACACTCGGAGTGTCAGGGCTACACAGGAATTCCTCAGTGGCAGAGAGACCTGGGGAAAAGGCAACAGTGCCTTTCCCTTCATGCTCGATCTGGTTGGATAGAGCTTGGAGAAGCTTGGCTGTAGTATGGCTTGTTGTGCTTATGCTGTGAAAAGCCCATGTGTCCATTAGAATTTCTGTCCAAGAGACTTAACCACATCCGTGCACGTATGAATGAATTACATTTATGTGCAGTGCTTATTATTTTTAGGAAAACTCCCAGAAGAATTTTGCAAACGGAGACAGTGCCTTTGGTGTGCTGTCAGACCTGCAGCAGAAGGTGCTTCTGTGCAGCACTATTGCCCCAGGGAAACAGGGCCTCTTGTCATGTATGGTGTCACTTCTGTAGGGAAAGGAACCTAAAATTAAATTAAATTACTGGAGTTAACAGCTGTTTGACTAAGAGGCGGCAACCCTACACACTGCCTGAAGATAAGAACTGAAGTCCTATCTTTCTGAAGGTACTGGAAGGCTTTAGACAGGCAGGTATAGCCTGGATCAGGAATGTGGCTGGAACACGGCAATCCAGATCTCCATTTCAGGAGTAAATCTTCCCAATGAACATGGATGTATTGAAGTAAAATGCTTCAATAATGACCAATGACGTTCTGTTTAACTGAATTGTCCTGGCAGTCTTCCAGATAATGTTAATTGCCGAAGATTTTATGACTGCAAATGACGTTTGTGGTGCGTTAGTACAAGTTGCATTTCCTCCCCCAGAGCTGCCAGTACTTTTATAGTGTTCGAATTGAACTCTGGATGTAATTTAACTTTGAAAATTCCTTCCTGGTGAAAACTTTCTTTACTGTAAATGTCTGTGAAAATTTGCCTAATTATGTGTCCAAAAACTGCATTTGAATCCTGTATTTTCAGAAATAAGAGTTCTTAATCAGTCTGTCCTTACCTGGAACAGAAAGGGAATTTGTTGAAAGAAGCAAAGAGAAAAAGGAAGAATGGATGGCTCAGTGATCTGCATGGAAATAGTTCCATTTGCTATGAACTCTTGATACGCTCGCGGTGTTTGCTGTTGGAGCTGCCATCTTTCAGTCCCAGAAAACTGGAAATTAGTTCAGTAGTGAATCAAACCCGCTTTGCTGTGGCACCTTCTGATGCTGCAGGGGCCCTGTTTCACTAGTGTAGCTTTCAGTGGGGCAACCAGCACAGCTGGACACTGGTGGTGAAGAAGCAGCAGCTCTGAAGGCTTGACACAGGAACTAAAATCCTCACAAAAGGGTTTTAAGCAGCTTTAGTTGGTCTGCTGGCAAATGTGTGCATTTCTGAGGAGTTCCTTAAAAATAACAGTTTGTTTTCAGTGGCTTTATAGTTTGTGACAGCCTCTGTTTCATGATCCTACCTTATTTGTTTGTCTTTTAAAGCACAAGACAGGGTACCCTTGAACTTTTTGGGCATAAATTTCATTGAATATTTTTTGTTCAGTTATCAGATGCAAAGACTAAGAGAGTTGATTCTTATAATTCTTAGAATTCTCGTAATGTTCACCTTTAGATTTGTGTAACTTGTGACAGGCACTGTTGCATGTCACTATCTGTTACTTTTCTTCTTTTAGCATAGATCTACCACATCAGTGCAAAAAAAACTCCCGTAAAAGGCAGTTTTTCTGCTGTGACAGTTATTCCCTTAACAGACAGAGAATGCAACTAACCTACTTAGACTGTAGATGTTGCTACTTATGTGCCATAGTAGTCATTGGAGAAATCAGTTTATATGCTGGACTGGAGAAAAACTGACAGCTCTGGAATGGTAATGGATTGTCTGAGGTACTTTTTAAAGAATGAAACATGGGGGTTTAATTTTTTTTTTTATCATGTTAAAACTTTCACTGTAGCTGAAGATTATGTTAAGGCTTATGGGTTGAATTTATAAGGGTATTCAGGCTGGAGATTCTTATGCACCTGAAGATGCCAGTGGGCTGCTCGATGGATTCTAATCAAGGTAGGCATACAATTTTCCATTTTTTAACTATTTGAAGTAGTTTTAGTCCCAGGTATCTACTTAGGCACTTGTAAAGCTGCCTGAAGAAATCTGTCAGTGCCTTTTGCAGACTCTATGTATATTTGCAAAATGTTACCTTAAGTCTCCTGATTGGTGTCCAGTACAGCATCTCTGTTAGATTACAAATATTAGACTACCAACACAAAAGCAATAGGGCCCACAAACTCTAAAGAGGAAGATCAAGTACTTTTCCAAGAGTTATTTGATCAGGAGTCTGGAAGAAACACATTCCTGGCCATCAGACCAGTCCTTAGACGTGCTCTTAACAGTTGTATTTAGTGGGAAAATGGATAAATTATTTTCAGGGAAAAAAAGATGCCATGGCTGTAATGAAGTGGTAATTCAGCAGAACAGACTGTTTCCACTGAAATGTTTTAGACAGAATCCCAAAATATTAACGTGATATGCAGTTTCCCTCATGTTTCTGTTTGAAAATTGAGTAGGTCTAGTCTCACTTGTTCTAAAATTCTGTTTACCTTTCTTTGTACTTGAACACACAGATGGTTTCTATAACACAATTTTGTCTTATATGCCTTTAGAGTGGGTTCAAATTTCACATTTAGAAATGACATAATGTCTCTGTATTTTGAAAATGGACTGTTCCACTCAAAAGCTTTTTTTTATTACTATACTGTGTAAATTTGAGTACTTATGCTGTGTTTGGTTTTGTTTTCTAGAGGGCATGTTGGTTAGTTCACTGGGTTAAAACTTAAATCATAAAATCTGAGAATTGAAGTTGAACTGAACATTCAGAGCAGTGAGAAGAGGTGAGTCTGAATGACTTTTGAGTCTTGGAAGAAGAATCAAGATTTTCTGTTTTGAAAGAGCTGAAGCAATAATAAATTTGTGACAAAATGGGATTTTAATAAACGAAAGGGATAAAGACAATTAGTAAATTTGGTTTCAATCTCTATCCTTGTTTTTTAATGAACAACTCAGCAGTAAAACTTCTTAACTGAGATATATTTATATCTTCATTACTCTTGTTCATAAAATCACCAGAAAGTCTGCGAAGGCTGTGATCCTTTGCTTCTAAATCTTTGTTATACAGGACCACTGGAAATGAAATTAAATGTTTAATACAGCAATGAGAATACATTTATGAAATTCAGCTCTGTCAGCATGTCCTTTCTAAATTCCTGATCTCTTGGGTTTTGTTAATCATAGAAATTGGCGTCAGGCTAAATATATATAAAGATTAAAATCAAAAGGATATGAAGATTCTGATGCAGGGCTCTCATAATGACAGTGTGAAAATATGCCATAATGAATATTTTTAAAATTAATTTTCAAAATAGGTAGTAATTTTTAGGTGCTCGAGTGTGATGATTTCAGTTTTAGCACAACAATACTCTAGCTGTTAGAGCCAGGGCAGTAATCACATTCATTTATGCACCTCAGGACCAAACAGGAATTTGGATTTGTGTGAATCTGTCCCGCTGAATACTCCAGACGTACACAGGGCTAGGTGGTGAAAATTTATGCCAGCTCCATGGCTGAGTGTCTCTGCTCTGGTGCGGTGTATCAGCCATAGCCCTCAGGGCAATGCAAGCATAACAGCACTCAAGCAAGTGCCCAAAAGAATTCAAGAGGAGTAACGCTCAAAGGGGATTTGCAATTTTTCAATTACACCCAAAGAGATGGTCTTTTAGAGTACAGTATTCATTTAAGTTGAATATTAATCTTTTTCTGAAAGAGAAAGAATTATGCTGAGTCACAAGGGAATCTGTCGTTGAAGATTTTGGCATTATCCAGTCTCCAGGCAGTGGCTTTTGTCTGTTTTATCAGGGTATGCTAAAAATGTCTTTTTTGTGCATGTGGGTCATGGCAATTCCAAGCACAAATACGAGCTGGGTGGAGAAGAGGTTGGGGGCAGCCCCAAGGAGAAAGACTTGGGGGTGCTGGTGGATGAGAGGCTGAACATGAGCTGACAATGGGCACCTGCAGCCCAGAAAGCCAATTGTATCCTGGGCTGCAGTGACAGAAATGTGGCCAGCAGGTTGAGGGACGTTAAAAGTTGGACTCGCTGATCCTTGTGGATCCCTTCTGACTCAGAAAATTCTTTGATTCTGTGAAAGAGGACAAGTCTAGATTAGACTCTAGGAAGAAATTCTTCCGTGTGAGGATGGTGAGACACTGACATAGGTTGCCCGGAGAAGTTGTGGGTGCCCCATCCCTGGATGTGTTCAAGGCCAGGATGGAAAGGGCTTTGAGCAACCTGGTCTAGTAGGAGATGTTCTTGCCTGTGGCAGGGGGGTTAGAACTAGGTGATTTTTCAAGTCCCTTTCAACTCAAACCACTCTGATTCTACAAAATATAAGTGAGAACATGAAATTGGAAGGCCCATTGCTCTTGTCCGATTTCCAACAGCCCCAGTTTAAAAGCCTGAGGAATCCCGCTTTAGTTTAAATCTCTCTCTTCTTCCCTTGATATTAATGCACAGTTGCATTTATTTAAAATCATCTTGTCTCATTTTAGCTGTTGTTGAACTATTTCAGCTTTCTTACCTAAAATTGGGTCTCCATTCTTCCCAGCATCCTTAATCCTGTTTCTTGAATATGAAGGCAAGTGTAAACAGCATCCCTGGTAAATAGGAAACAGCTTTCTGTTGTGTCAGAAAAGCGGATTTGTATTTTTTTTCAAAAGTTGTTGATTCCTCATACTCTGCTTATTCCTGATACCCTTAAGTCTTTCTGCCACTGTGTTTTCTGAACTAAAGTTATTTTAGCTTGTAGAGGAAGTGCTAGTTGTTACTGTTGAATGCATCACCTTGTATTTAACACAGTTACGTTTCTGTTACTCATATCTTCCATGCATAATTTTTTCTGTGTCCTATTGTGGTTTTCCTTGCTACAGATTCTGACTTTTCAATTTCATTAGAAAGCTTCTACAATTTTTTTGCTGTAGCGTTCAGTAAAAATCTGAAATAAAATTAGCCCTACTGCTGAATCTCAAAGAAATCTCCTTACTGTTCCAAGTCTACATTTCCTGATTAGCCAGTCTGTTAATCTCTCTCAATTCCCTTCCAACTGACTAATAGTTTTTGAAAAGGTGCATATCAAGTGCTTTATTGAGGCTCAGAAGATAAGAGCTGCTGCATTTCCTTTGTCTAGACAAGGAGCTATCTTATTGTAGGAAAATAAGAAATTAGTCTGCTTGATCTCCTTGTAATGAACACAAGTATTTTTCTAATAAGAATATAGATGTGTATGCATGTGTATATATATTGTGACAACCATCAGTAATGCAGTCACCCAGTCAGTGAGGATGCAAAATCATGACAAAATCTTAAATTAATGGAAATGTATAGAATAACTTGCTTATAATAAGATGCTAGCTAGACCATCCGCCGTCTTAGGTTTCTCCGACGTCAGCAGGATGACAAGCTATGCTGAGCCTGAAATGCCATGAACTGGCGGGGCTTGAGGGAAAAGGAAGATCCAGAACTGCAGTAACAAAGTCATAGCTGGTGGAGTTCTGGAATGGTGGGCAGTTTTTTTGTTTTTATTTCTTCACCGTATTTGAAAGGCTTGATTTCTGTGAGATCTGACATCTAATGGTATGTTTTTAACCTTAAGACTCTAATATGCAGGGTTAACTTCTGAGAATGTTATTTTATATTAATTGGTGGGTTTTAGTCCTAAATACTTTCCATGTTTAGACATGTCACTCATTGTTTTTGTTCTTGTTTTACATTGGGTAATGTAGCCCTCTTTCCCCTTACTGCTTGTACAATTTATTTGTTGTGTGTTTCCGACTACAACTTGAAATCTGTTTGCATCACAGCCTGTTGGGGTGTTTCCAAATGGCAGCAGGTGAGTTGCACAAAACCAGGAGGTTTTGCTGCTCCATATCAGCAGCTTTTTCCCCTTCCCAGTTTTAGTCTTTAGGCAGCTTCAGTGTTAGCACTGAGCTAGAGTAACATGTCAGAAAGCAATGCAGATTTCTTTGAAGCACAGAATTGCATTCATTGTTGGAAGTCAAGTGATAAAAGCCTTAATTTTAAGCTGTCTTCCTGAAATAATAAAACTATTATGATCAAATTTGGTTCATATGCATTTGAGACACTTATCTCGTGAGCATTTTAAACTTTGGTGACAACAAACTTTTTAATAAGCTGAGGAAGTACCTTATTATCTGCAGGAAAAAATGCATTTTTATAGGGTCTTAGTTCATTGCTTAATTTTTTTCTTGTTTAGCAAGTAATTGTTTTTCCATGGAGGAAATAGGGATTAAAAGCTTTAGGTAGATTTCTGGTGTGAAGAATTTCTCATTTGCAGTTTTGGAGTTCTCAAAGACAAAGATTCTGTTCTTGTATTTAAAGGAAAGAGCGGGTCAATTTGACTCAGAGATAGTCATCTCTTAAAAAAAAAAGACTCCTGAATTTTCATCACAGGTGCACAGAATATTTGTTCCCCTTTGCCTGCTTAGTGAGACAATCTTTTTCATGAAACAAGCAGCTCTGAAGTAACAAAACTCTCAAGATGGCGTTGAAAACACAGAACAAAAATTCATTTTGTTACTTTATATTGTGATTTGGCATTGTACACTTAATCTGAACTACATGTACTGGATGTTGCAACAAAATTAATTTCTATTTCCTCCCCACCCCTAATTCTACTAAGCCACTTAAAGCCTTGTACATACCACTTTTACAATCGAAATTTACTATTTGGTTAAATTTTGATAAAGTTCCTTTTTTAAAAAAACACCAAAAAACCCCCCAAAACAAACAAACCCCTCCCCCCAAACAAAAACTAGATTCTCCTTTATAGACTTGAAGTTTTGCACTGCTGTTAGTTCAGTGCCCTGGGTTTGCTTCTAATTCACAATGGCACAGCTTGGAGCAGCCCGTAATTGTCTGAAGCTGTGTCTAGTTTGCAAAAAGCTTGAAGTATTTACATTGATGTTTGTAAAATACCTCTTCAACTGCACATTTTTTTCGTTACACTTATTGACTCTTTCCCAGTTATAGTAAATTTTGTTCAAATTGTGCTTTCCTTACAAAATAGTTGTCATCTAACATCTGGCTGAGTCCATTTTCCTGGGAGGTGTCTTGGTGAAATGTTAGTCCGATTAAGTGTATCACAGTTAATTAAAATGATACCATAATTTTGTTCTTTTTGTTATGGTCTAGAAATTCTGAAGTTTCTCCATCAATTTCTTGTCTCCTTTCATACTTACTCCCTTTTCTGACTTTGAAGAAGATAGCCATTAGCATTGCTAGGGCAGAAGTTATGCTGGTATATTGGTGTTCCTAGAATGGAAACTACTGCAGAAATCAGGTGTTACCTTAGCAGTAAAGTAACTGCAGAGGTAATTTATTCCTATGATAGTGATGTTATTGTATTGCTTAGTATTGTGTTTAGGGAAGTGGGAGATGGAAGTGGAATTAAGAGTTACGATGCTCAATTTAGTATGGATATGCCAAAGAATTATAATTTAAAAAAAATTCAAAACTATATTTGTTAAATACAGGGAATTAAGAAATGAAGTGCTGTCATGGTACTTCCTTCTTTTACTGGAGAACAGAAATTAAATTTGCAACTGGTCCTAAACTTCCATTGACACCAACAGGTCTGATACCCACTTTCCAATCCCAAAATTTTGAACGGGGAATGTAAAATATTATGTTTATCTTCCTTGAAAATGTTGCTACTGTCCAACCTGAATGAAAAAGTTTTGAAAAAGGTATGTACAACATAATAGCTTCTTTCACCTTGTCCTACTTGAGCATTTTTGTTTTCCAAAATAATTTTGAATTTGTCATTAAAAACCCCACCCTGAAACTACTTGGGAGCAAAACTAGTCATGAGACTTGTTTTAGTCAATTAAGATGATGTGAAGTTATAAAGAAAGGTGGCTAAGCAACCATGGTACTTTCAATGATTCTGTATTATTCCGTCTTCTGTCCTTAGCACCCAACTTTTTCTTCTGAGTCAGAAGATGCTTATAGCTCTGAAAGACCCACTGTGTTTTGCTAAGAGTGTTTGTAAATCCTCTGAGGAGATAAGTCCCTTGAGTACCGTGCTGGATGAGAAATGATGTGGGAGTTACACGTCAGAAGTCCCTGAACAGCCCAGCTTTTCCTGTGGCTCTGCCCAGCTGGATTGTATGGCTGGCACACGTTTGTGTTTTTTGAGGGGGAATGGTTTCAATTAGGACTTTGAAGAAGGATTAAAATAGTATAGTGGTTGGAATAGATAAATGTGTTTGTTAGGGGGATGCCCCCAGCTGTGAGGAGAGGAAGGAAGCTGAGTAATAATCCTGTGGTATATGGAATGGGAGACAAGAACCTATGTCTTTAATTTTTGCCCCAGGCTTACTGTGTTATCACAAGCAGGTCACAAATATTTTATTTCTGTTCTGCAGAGGATTTGTTTTTTTACAAAATTATCCCCAGTGCATGAGATTAAATATGTTTGGATACATTGCTAGGATCAATGAGTCAGATAACTAAGCTTAGTATCTGAAGATGCCAAGCACCAATATAGTGGCTGGGTAAAAAGAAGCTTCTGCCTCGAGAAAATGGTGGAAATACCTGCGTATTTTACAGAGAAAAGCCTGAGATGTTGAATAGGTAACTTGCTCATTTAACAGAAGAGGCTGTAAAAAAATCCCAGGTTGTTCCCATGAGTATACCCTCTTTTATTTTCTAACAATTCTTGGTTGCAAAGAAGCTCTTTTCTCCAACAAAATCCTGTCGTTTTCCTTGTCTTTAGTTTTAAGTAAGTGGAGGACTGCTGAGAAGGTTAGAGCTGTTTGCAGTGTTCAATACTCTGCTCCTTGTTCCGCTGGCATGTTCCCACGTGCTGTTGTAGCATGGTGCCTGGCAGCCTTCAAAAGCTTCAGCTTGGCCTTTGTCCTCTGGTAAAGGCTGTCCCGGCTTTTAGAGGATACTGATAGCTCCTCTGATATTGGAGATCTCCATTCTAACCAAGGAGGAAAATTAAGTTTCCTCTTTCTCCCTCAGGACGCCCGTGGCAATAGACTTGATGCAACAGCTTATTTGCACTTGGGCATATTTTTGTCACCTCTTCCTAAAAACAGTACACACAGCACTGCCAAAAGTGGCTTTCTGGCTGCATCAACCAGCGAGGGGTTCTGAAATGGCACTGTTCGTGTCCCTTGTGAAAATATCAGTCACAGAGAGGAATGTTTCTAGTTTTCTACAGCTAAATTCTCCATAAATAATTTGGTGTATCTCTGGCAGTCTTAGGCTGTGGGAGAAGGGAAGGTTACTGATTTCCCCACACTTCTATATGCAAAGTTCTGACTAGGACGGAGCAAGAGTGCTATAATTTAAAAACCAGTTTCTCGACAGCTAAACCAAATAACAGGACTGTAACACGTTTCTTTTCCTTTCTTGAAGGTATAAAAGCACACATTAAAAAAGGTGGTAGAAACAGATTTTTTTCTTTCAGTGGTTTTGTGGCTGGGGTTCACCTGTCTACCTGAAATGAACTGGGATCCGTCACAGCAAATTGGTGCCCAAAGCTTTGCTGTAGCTCCTGGGTTTATTAACCCCTTGTTGCAGGAACAGACACACTGAGGTGGGAGTTCCGTGGAGTATTGCTGTGTATGATGGAAGGAAATGTGATTTGAGCTGGCATTTCATTTAGTTACCTAACTGAGCTGCCTTTAATTTAAATGTTACTGTGTGTAACCTTCACTGAAATATTTCGTGTTGTCCTACTTTGCTGCCAGTGAGCCCCTGGAGGCTTCACCTTGATTATTTACTGCAGCTTGTTTTCACTTAGTTGGATTCTGGTGTTGCTGCTTATTTTAGTATGCAGACATGTGGACATGTTTGGGTTTTTTGGGTGTTTTGTTTGTTTGTTTTCGGGTGGGTTTTTTTGGTTGTTGTTGTTTTTTTTTTTTAAATTTCAAATGTAGGTGTTAGTCTCTCCTGAGCTGTTGCACAGGAATACCTGTAATTTCCAGGAGAACAAAGACATTTGTGAGAATTGTTGGGGTTTTTTTTCATGCACAGAGAGAACAGATTTTATTCTCTGTAAGTAAAAGGGAGAAGAAAGTCAAGACTAGATTGCAGAACAGTTATTTAGCGTGGTCTGGTGCATGTGTATGTTTTGGAAAATGACATAAATAGTATAAGTACAGAAAATTATTACTTGTACCAGAAAGAATTTCTCTGGAACTCTATTCTAAATGCTGGTATATAACACCCAGGAATATGCTTGCCCTCATAGAATTGATTGGGTTGGAAAAGCCCTCCAAGATCATCAAGTCCAGCCCTTGGTCCAACTCCAGTCCCTTTACTAGATCATGGCACTCAGTGCCACGTCCAATCTCAGTTTAAAAACCTCCAGGGACGGTGAATCCACCCCCTCTCTGGGCAGGCCATTCCAACGCCTGATTACTCTCTCTGTAAAGAATTTTTTTCTAATATCCAACTTAAATTTCCCCTGGCAGAGCTTAAGCCCGTGCCCCCTTGTCCTATTGCTGACTGCCTGGGAGAAGAGACTGACCCCCACCTGGCTATAACCTCCCTTCAGGGAGTTATAGAGAGTGATGAGGTCGTATCTAAGCCTTCTCCAGACTGAACACCCTCAGCTCCCTCAGCCTCTCCTCACAGCACTTGTGCTGCAGTCCCTTCACCAGCCTCGTTGCTCTTCTCTGGACCCATTCCAGCACCTCAATGTCTCTCCTGAACTGCGGGGCCCAGAACTGGACACAGCACTCGAGGTGTGGCCTCACCAGTGCTGAGTACAGGGGAAGGATCACTGCCCTCGTCCTGCTGCCCACGCTATTCTTGATACAGGCCAGGATGCCATTGGTCTGCTTGGCCTCCTGGGCACACTGCTGGCTCATGTTGAGCTTCCTGTCAATTAGTACCCCCAGGTCCCTTTCTGCCTGGCTGCTCTCCAGCCACTCTGTCCCCAGCCTGGAGTGCTGCATGGGGGTGTTGTGGCCAAAGTGTAGGACCCAGCACTTGGCCTTATTGAACTTCATCCCATTGGAATCAGCCCATCTCTCCACTCTATCCAGATTTCTCTGCAGAGCCCTCCTGCCCTCCAGCAGGTCAACACTCCCTCCCAACTTGGTTGTGGTGGGTATTAAAATAAATCCAAAAGGCATGTAGGAGAACTTTCACCGTTTTGAATTTGAAAGTTTGCAGATGCAGTTCGCAAAAGCTTTAATACAAAAAGGCTGAGAATGTGTTTTAGGAAAGCAGAGATTTTCCTTTGTGACGTGAACTTGATGACCAGGCTACTCTAGGCCAAGCACAAAGCCTAGTTCAATTTCTGGTTGCTGGAAAAGAAACCCAAAATGTGCAGAAGGGAATGGAGCCCTTTTCTGAGAAGGGGTTCGGTGTAACCACGCTGACTCCTAGTGTCTCCAGAGCAAGTGTGTGTGTGTGCTGTGCTGGCCCCGTGCCACAGGGCAACCTTTATCTGTGCCCTGCATGTGAGAGGAATTATTTTGCCAGATGATTCATGGGCTGCCAGGGGAGCAGGATTTATAAAGAATGTATTGGAACTGTTTGTTATCAGCGTAGGATGTGGGAAATTTAGGGGAGAGAAAAAAAGTGAGAGGAAAAAATATTGCTGTTAATACAATTGAACTGCGTAACTGGAAGTGGCTTTTGTTGTTGCTTTTCTATATGGAGGCACTGCTGGAACTAAACTGAGCCTGTGCTCAGGAAGTGTAGTTTTCTTGAGTGATATTCATTAGGCATTGATGCTTATCTTTCCAGAGAAATATTTTCAAGACTAAAATAGCAGTCAGTCTGCAGATTTTCTTTCTTGGAAAGAGCAGTTTACTGAGATGACAGTGTCCTTATGTCTTAAATGAAACAAAGAATAGTAGCTCAGCCCTCGAGAGATCTTTTAGCATCTGTAACACAGTAGATGAACAAAAGGTTAAAACATAAATAATTCTCTGTCATTTTAAAGACCGTTTTTTAGCAGGGGAAAAAAAAAATCATCTGCCAGACTTCACTTTCTGAACTGTTTTTTTCTGAAGTTTATTTCCTTTGGTTGTTGCTGGTGGTAGCTGTAGCACTGGCAAGAGCTCTCTTGTGTGTAGGCTCTTGTCAAGTGAAGTGCATGATTATAAAATGATCTTCAATCTGCACAACAACCCAGAAGGATTAGTAGGAGCTCTTTGGCCACAGAACTAATGATACTGATGGTGACTCTGACACTCCCAACTGCTGCTTCTTAACATTGTCTTTGGAAGAATTAAGTGTGTGACTATAAATTATGGATTACTAGTGTTTTTAAGCAGAAACTGAAGTTAGAAGTAAAATAATTGACTTAGATAACCCATGTAATAAACATGCACCAAAAAGTAGTCCTTCAAGAGCAGTGCATCCCTTCCAAAGGCTTCTACCAGCTGTGCTTACAAATAAAACTACAAAAGGGGAAATGGTAATTTTTTTATGAATGGATTTCTTTGCATGTGTTTCCTTTTTACGTCTATAAGATTAAAAAACAGTCATACATTTTACTTTTGTTTTACACATCAGTTATAAAACTTCCTAAAAAATTATATGAGAATTTCTGCAGCAAGCTTCAGTGTTAAATTATTGGTAGCAAAGAATGGAAAAGATTGGAAGTTTGGCAAAGCAGCGAAGAAAATTTTCTATTCAGGGGAGTCCATAAATCCTGGAAAAATGCTTATGATGGGTGATCCATAGTAGTGCTGTCAAGGCTGAGATGTGAATACCAGCTTCCCTCCGCAGAGCCTTGCAGCTCTCTGCATTCAGCTCATTGTTGAGGGAAGGAAAATCATTCTCTTCCAGGAGAAAAAAAAAGATCTGAGGAAGTAAATACACTGCAGCTGGCATATGAGTTTTGAAGAAAAGCAGAGTCTGGGTGTTTTCTGAGTGTTGTGGAGTTGGAATTGATTCTCTCGGACAGAGGCTGAAAATACCATTCTCTGTGTCTTCTTGTGAGCAATGGTGAGATATTAAGTGAGGAGCCGCTTCAGGAATTACGTGTTCCGCTGTGGCAGCATGGGAACAAATTGCTATGGGTTAAGAACAAAGATGCTACGTAGGAAAATAAATAGGCAGTTGAATTAAATAGTGATTAGAGAAACCAGAATTATCGTGACAGCAATGAAGGGACATAGAGAGCAGAGTATTAGTATCTGGGAGTTATGCTATGGACTCCAGTAGCTTAGGATCCCAGTTCTAGAGGGCAAAGGTATTCAGTTTTAAACAGCTGTTAGATAGCTTTTATGAAACGAATGTAGATCAGAAAATTATTTCTATAAGATTCTAGGTTTTCAGCCTGTTATTTCACGTCGTGGTTGGGTTTCTCCTCTCCCTGCAGAGGTCTGGGATTCTGTCCCTCTCGTGCTTGCAAGACATTCTTCATGGGTTTCAATCACAGGCTCTTGGTTTCTTCTCTCATAGGCGAGGGAAAAGGGAATAACTTGAGGAATTGGTGGGGTTTTGGGGGACCACCATGTGCCCTTAAACTGTCACTGTTAGGATGTGTGCAGTTGTGGCCTGCTCACAGGTTTGGGGAGAGGGGACAGTGTAGAGTGGCGCATAAGTCGCTGCCTTTCTGTGCCATGATCTCTGTGTAGGAGGATCAGATTTTTAAGCTGCAGCCTTTAAATCAGACCTGTCATGCACATTTTGTTAATCCAAACACTATGTTGAGCTGAAGCTTCACATACAATTTGGATCAATGGTGGGCTTTCCTTTTTAGAGAAGGCTCAACTATTGTTTTTAAATGTGGACTTTCAAAGAAGGTTGAGCGTGTTTTAGTTTTTGCTGGGAGTGGCTCCTGAAGATCATTAATGCTGGTTTTATTCTACTCTGAACTTTGACAAAACAAGAGATATGCACTTCAGTGAAGTGCATCACAGTGACCTGTGGTGATGTCTGGGCCGACAACTTTGAAGTTAAGGGTCTTGGAACAGTATTAAATTAGGTATTGTTTCAAAATCTTTACTGCTTAAAACTGAGCAGAGTGACTTCATGATATCACAGAATGCAACAGAAAGAAATTAACCTTTTTTAGGCTTTGTCTACTGAAGGTGTATAAATAAACAATTTACCCTGATTTTCATTTTCTTTCTTGCACCTCTGCATAAAGATGGTTTTTAATTGTGCTTACATTTATGTACAAATAGAAGAAATTGTAGTAAACTCAAGCAAATATTTATGTGAATGTTTATTTTGGTTTTGCTGATTTTTTTCGAGTTAAATTCTTAATGGATTTTTAAAGTATTTTTCCATTTGCTAGTCAAAACAGTGAAATGCACTTTGACCCTTTTTTGGTTTTTTGGGTTTTTTTGTGTGAAATGGGCTGTGTATAAATGATAGAATAAATCTAGGCCTACTTTATAGGAGATTTTAAGATGGGGGGAAAAGTTTCAGTGTTCGTTTCAAACAAATTCTGATGATGGGCAAAACAATCACCATGTTGGGGAATACATGCGAGGGTGGGATTTTTTCAGTCTTCAGAAAGATGTAATAAACTCCCCAACCCTCCCTACACAGGGAGCTTCAAATATCTGCTTCCCTATTGAGTTATACTCTTTTCCCACTATGTTATGTGTATAGTCTCACAAAGTGTCATTTATCATTAAGTTTTTTCACTCAGACTAATACGTTGACTGTAAAACTGAACAATTTCTTTTCTCTTATTTGTGTTTTAAATTCTCCTCTGCTTACATTTCGGATAGCAGTGGTATTTAGAGAGCTGCTGAAATGATGCCTTGCTCGAAATACACTGATTTTTCTGAATAAAGACCTTTCTCTCCTCATTACTCATTTCTCATGTTCCTGAACTTTGTTTTGGAATGCTAACAGCTTTTAGTAGCTTATTTATCTGGTGATTTAAGCTATCCTACACCAATATTTCTTTGTGGTCTTCAGCTAAAACATTGTTCACGAAATCGTTGGGAAAAAGCCACTGATTAATACAAAATTTAACACAACCCATAGTACAACTTAATTAACTACTTGTTCTGTCATTTTATTTCTAATTTAAAATGATCTGATGTGAGAGCAATAAATAAAATGGAGCATTACTCAAAAATACCCTATGACTTGGTGAGACTGACTAAATTTTTAATGTCAAAATAACTAGTCCCACATGTACATACACATTTGAAGTAGTTGATGCTAGAAGAGCAAGTATGACACACAAGTCTTATAACTGCCCTAACATGACATAATTCTGAATTTAATTTTCTATGTATCCCCTTTCTTTTCAGCTGTTTTATCCTCTTTCGTTTGTTCCACGCATAGGTGGAATAAATGATAGCTATTAAGGGGTGTTTATCCCAATAGCTCCAGTATTCAGTGACCTCATTAAATTCTTGTATTTTGTTTGTTATTTGTAAATGTGGCTCTTACTGTTCTAGATAAAGATCCGGACTGCTTGCCTGGAGCATAAGAAATAAAAGTCACAAATATGTGTGTAGGGGATGCTTGTGAGTGGTTTTGGTTTGGAGTTTTGGGGTTTTATTTTTGTGGTTTGCTTCTGAATCAAATTGTACAATTCGGCTGCTGAATGTGGCTTTTCTAACATTGGAAGTTGCACAGATTTTTATTAGAAAACTGGGCACACGAGCCTTGACATTTATGCTAAATTAGCTCATGCCTTGAAATGTTTCCTAGAATTAGTTAGGTCAAAATTCATGCATTTTTATCCAGTGCGGTTTTGTCTTGCTTCTAATTTTTGTTTGAAGGACCCATCTGCAAGATGGTTGAGTTTTGAGAACTGCTCTTGGAGGTCTTTTCCAACGTTAATGATTCTGTCATTCTACCATAATAGTCTTGTTGGATGCAGAGGGCCTGTAACAATTTATGCAGAATTTATTGCATGAGCTGGAAGATGTTCTATGAATACAACATAATTTCACATCATAAGATGTTCTTTGTTGCATATATATCTTTCCTTTTTTGGTATGCGTTGTGGAAGGGGAAGCCCCTGAACATTAATTTTCTACAACTACCACTGTCCTGTCAGCACACAGGCCATTGTGCAATTCAGGGCACCACATCACCATCTGTCGTCAGGCTGAAGAGATTACCATATTTTCATATGTAAACTACCATTCATACAATTCATTGTGTATTAAAATGCTTTTCTTTTAGAAATACTCTTTCCCCGTGTCAGGGAAGATTATACTGAGCGTGCAAGAAGTGAGGCTGCTCTATAGCTGGATGAATTACGATGCATACAGCTTTATAACATGTAGCCTTATGATACATAACTCTACCAACACACTTTTAGAAGTATAGACCGTGTTCAGTTTATTAAGGAGATAGAATCTTTTACTTGTTTTCAGGAGTCCCTTCTCAAGATGTTGTGGTATCTGTAATGACCCATTAAAAGCTATGAAAATTTACATCATCTATGGCAAGATGTGTCTGTTCCTTGGACTTTAGACAGAAGTCAGTTCTGTGTCATCTAATCTAGTGACATAAAACATTTCCTGCTAAAATGTGCATATGCTTGAATTGCTGATATTAATTTTGGTGTCTGAGAACTGTTAAGGTTGTAAAATGCAAGTATCTTGCGGAAGATGAATTATCTAGACGTGGACTCAAATCATAAAGAATGTCATACACTTCCCCCAAACAACTTGACTTTTTAGGAGTTGAGTGGTTTTAGCTAAGGCTGTTTACTGACAGAGTGTTTTTTAGAAGTGGAGTTTCTGTTCAGTGGCGTTGAAATACTTGCCTATCTAAAATTTTCTATTCCCATTCCCGGTGTCAATTGGTATATATCCCGAGATACGATACTGACTTCAAATCTCTGCAGCCGACAGTATTTCATGTCACTTGCTGAGGAAGTAACTGGTGAGTCAGCAAACACTGTCATCTTAGCAGAGCACTGCTGGCAGCAACAAAGGATGTGATGATGAAAAATTATACTGTGCATCAGAAGTGAAAAAGAAGAGCGTAAAATATGAGAGGGGGGAAAGCTGTTACCAGAGTTGTGCTATAACTTTCCTGTCAACTGGCTGTGGCAGATCGGTTTACGAAGCTGTTGTGTTGTGGCTGTCATTTGGATATCTCACAGAAAATATGTCTGGTGGGCTGGAATGGAGATGGCTTGGCTTTGAAACATCAGAGAATATCACGGAGAGGGTGTCTGTTTTCTTACATAGCTTACAGTGTTTTGGGGGTGATCTTTGGGTCTGTAGGAGTAGGTAGCCTTTTGTTAGACAAGCAGATATGATGGAGAAAACACAAATTTTCAGGAGCACAAGCTTTCTTGAGTTCCCAAAGGAGACTTCGTGTGCTAAAATAAATGTCTATTTTCATCTTTTATCAGCTTGTCTAATAACAGGTACTATCATTCCCAGAAAACATTATCCTGCTGATTTTCCACGTGAGAAGATGCAAGGCAAAAGCAAGAAAGGATTTATAAATGACTCCTGAAAATAGAAGCATGGCGAAATTTCAGACCTAAACATCTTTGCTAAGAATACTGTTCTTAATGTGTTCTGTTTGTTTGCAGGTAAAGCATCATTGAAACAATTGCAGAAAATTACCACTTTCAATTTTAGAGAAAAGTTAGTCTATTTTATTTTTGAGTAGTGAAAATATTTAAATACACTTGGTGCTTATTCTGAGCCTTAGGATCTTTTTGCATCATAAGAATATAAATTCTGAAAGAAGCAAATGATTACTTAAAAACAAACACCTTTATTCACACCTTGTGCTTCATAAGAATGAGAATTTAATTACTTAGTACAGGCAGCCATGACTATCAACTTGGCTGAGCCTACTTATCAGTCTGAAAGTAGGGTGCTCACAGCTTATTTAGTTTTAAGTAACATCTCTGCAAGAGCTTGATCATGCTTAAAGAAAAAGATGACAGTGTCTTACAGATTGCAGTTATGCTTAAAAAAATTAATATTGACAATGTAGTGGGGGGAAAAAGGGTTTATCTTAATGTGACAATTAAGCACAGTGGCACATACTCAAGTGAGCAAAACCGTTCCTCCTGTAAAGTGGTTTTGAGAGCAAAATCATGTGCAGCTTATGCAGATATGACATCACTGATAGAAAAATGAAATACTCTTAACATGAACCTCATGAACCTGTCCCTGTCCCTCTAGAAAGCAAAGGAACTGTGTGACATGTGCTTTTTAACCTTCTCTGATGGGTACAAAGCTGTGTTTGGGTTGCTACAGCAGGCTCACGGTGATACCTGCTTCCAGTGACACCTCCTTCTTCCCTTAAAGCAGAAACTAATTTAGATTGTGAGAGAGATGGCATGTTTATCTTGAAAGCACTTCTAAAGCCAGCAATGAATGTATTTAATAAATAAATAAACCCCCTTTCAGTTTCTCATGTCAAAAGAGAGAGAGGTTGTGCAAAGGTCAGGGCACTATCAGAGATTGTTTGTTTAATGATGGCTGATCAGGAGGTTATTTGTTTTAGCATTTATATACTTAAGAATTTAATTCCAGTTATGCAGATTTAACTATTTTAGTCAAAGAACAAAATTCTTGCTCAAATGAAAAAAAATTAATTTGTACATATTTTCTTTGTAGATAGTTTTGGGAATGTTTATATTTGGATAGTTGGGAAGAGTTCTTTTCCCAGGGTCTTCTGGAGGTTCTGGTGAGAAAATTCCTTGCTCCCTTCAAGCGTGGATTGTTAACAATGTGGATGAAACATGTGGGAGCCCTGGACACCATAGTAATTCTCATGACAGTACTGCAGTTCTACAGGTTGGAAAGGCCATTATCTGTGGAAGTGCAGCTGTAAGCTTGTTAAAATGGACTTTTATTAATAGATAGATCCTGTCTAGTAAGGCAAAGAAAATAGAGCTCTTAGCAAGCCCCCCCAAAATTTATGTACTCCCTCTCATGTGTCTAATCTATATTTATGCCTTCCACCACAGTAAATCTGAAAAGCAATTTTCCCCGTAGTTCCCTGAAATAGAACTGAATTACCATCCATTAGGCAATACCACCACCAGACCGTAGCCTCAACTATTTTTGAGGCTACAACATTATCACAAACTGTCATAAGTACAAAACAAAAATCCTTATTGATGAATATTATTTCCCTTGCTTTTGTGGACATTTATGTGATAGTCCTTTGGCTTCCACATACTGGAGAAAAATTTGTTGTGCGCAGAAAGTTCCCTTAGTTCTCCTAAGGAAAAAGGTTTGCCAGCTGATAAAATTCTTGACCTATGGAACTGCTTCAAGGCACTCATTCAGGAATAATAGAAATGGGATGAAATACAGAAGTCGCTGAGTGTATGACCCTGTGTTTTTCTACTAATGTGAACTTTTTGGATGAACAAAGACCGTGCATCAGAAACAAACAGCACAGGTAAATTAATTGTTCGAAGCGTGACTGAGCAGAGGATCTAATGCAGCAGAGAGAGGCAAACAGGACTGATTCCCAGATAATCCAGGAAACTCCTTTCCATATACTCAGGTTAGGCCTTTTCTGGAAAGCTGACAGTAATTGGATCATTTGTGTTCAAGAGAGATGAATAGGACTGGAACAGATAGAGTGGTCTGGGGAATGGAGAGCTCACTGTATGACAGCATATTGGAAAACCTTGGCTTATTATCCTAATAAAATGAAGTATGAGAGGGCATATGATTCCTTTCTTATTAATTCATCAGGAGACCAGTCTAAGGAACAGAAAATAATTACTTAGCTAGAAGACGATGTTGGCAGAAGAGCAAATGAGTATAAACTCCCCATGAATAATGCTGGGCAACAAATTAGAAAATGACTCCAAACTATTATTGCAATCATTTTTTTGAATGGCTTTCCAGTCACAAGGGAGGGAGAAGAAATCAAAATCATTTCAAGGTGTAGTTCAAAAATAAGTGAAGGCTTTTTTTATTATGTTGTCTGTGACAGTAAAATACTGAAACAAATGACCTGACGGTTTTTACAGACTTGTGTTGCTAATAGTTATTTTTATTGAAAATATCAGACTCTTGGTTGTTTTTCAGACTTTTATGACTGCTTTGAGGGGAGTGGGGTTAGTCAGAAAATGTGTACTCTATTCATAGTCTTCAGTATGTGGCTTTCTTTGCTTCTCCCAACATCTCACTGATGTCCAGAATCCTCATGGATGGCCCTGCTTGTAAACGTGCCACAGATTGTAGGGAATTGATGTGAATAATTTTAAGTCTTCACAAAATTTCTTTCTGGTGATGCTGCAGTTGCGTGTGGCAGTAACTGCAGGCAAAACCCACTGCTGGAATTCTCTGTGGGAGACCCCCAGTGGTCGAGATTGACTGGCTGAGCATAGTTGCTCTGAAATGCTCACTTTAAAATTGAAAAACTTAGGTTAAAAAGTTACCCAAAAACAAGGAACGGAGGATAAAATCTTCAGAGTTTTTTTTTTATTTTTTTGTATTGTAATCTTATGATGACTTCTTGCTTCTGTGGGAGCTGGTATTTGGTTAGTTCAGTACCTTCCATAAAAAGAACTCGTTCACAATATTGAACTTAAGGCCCCCAGCTGGCAGTGCTTTCAGGTGTTGACAGTGGGATAATACCAGCTTCCAGAGGGAGCTTTGGAGGGGTGTGTCCTGGGGATGTGACTGCTCCAGTCACATTTTAAATTCAGAGTTCTTTTCTGCTCCTCCCTTGAGTCAGAGGACAGGAATATTTTGTGCAGAGTATTGGAAGGTCTGAACTCGTTTAAGGCAGCAAGATCTTTTTTCCTATGTTTAATACGTGAATAACCTTTTGCCATTTGAGTAGATGTTGCAATCTGTTGAGAAACTGGGAGTGTTGGAAACACCTCTACAAGATGCACATATAACCCTGTTTCTTGTAAGTAACTGGCTCATCAGTGGAAATGGTGTTGTGTTTATAGTAATATTTCTTAATGCAATTTTTATGGCAATAGATACAAATTATGAAATGCAGATTTTAGTATACTGAAAGACTGCTTATTCAGTCAAAAAAAAAAAAGGGATTTCAGTTTATGTTGCTAAGGTATTTAGAGTCAAAGTGCAAATTTTACTGAATTTTTGATGCAGATGATCATGTTCTGGAAATTTTATATTGCTGTTGAGCTCCTCTGATCGGTCCAGCAATATTTACCTTAATTTATGTTGTGTGTTATACACTGAAGTGAGAACTGAGTTGACTGGCTGTGCATCAGACAGCTGTATGTGCTTTTCACCACCCTTGGCTCGTATCCTCTCAAGTCCCCCCTGAAATAAGTAGTTAGAGAACAAGTTCTCTCCTTGGCTTCTCTAGCATGTTTTTTTTGGCACAGGTTCTCTGACATGCTCATAAGGAAATGTGAGATTTATTTTTTTTTTTCCCTCTTTTCCTATCCAGCTGCCTCAGCCCTGTGAGCAGTGCTGAAATCTTGCATTCTAGAAAGGCATTTTCCCCTGAAATCTCTTCTTCAACACTTTATAGTCTATAGCCTGCTGCTTCAGGGGAGGGAGCAAGATGCTTGGACAGACAGACAGAGAGATTGCCAGATAGTTGTGTTTTGCAGAAGCAGTATGCACTGATACGTGTTGGGGGGGGAAAAGGGGGGTGAAAAACTGAGATAAAAAAGCCTATATATATGTTCCTATGTCCTATTTTCTTAATTATTCCAAAGTGAGTGTTCTTTGGGATGTAATTTGTCAGAACATCTGGATTTCCTTGGCTGCAGCTAACTGCTGCTTTTTTTTGGATTACAGAGTCAGTCTCTGTGATTTTTGGATAGTGGAATTGCAATAGAGGTATTTGAATTTGAGCAAGTAAAACGTCCCAGTTGGCTGGCCCATGTAAATGAATAGCCAAAAGTGCTTAGGAATGCTCTGTCAGTAGCTTACTGACAGAAGCCAGAATTGGCCTTCTGTGAATCTGCAGCGCAAGAAAGCAGGGAAGTGCAGGCACCACAAGCACTCGGAAGGGGATTTTTACTCTTCAAATTTTGCAGATTGTTCCCAGTATGAAATAGACTTTAAGAGGGTCATTTCTGGAAATTCTGATGGGGAAGGGGAAAGGCTTGCTGGCTGACTGCAATGGCTACAGACTTCCAACATGTTGTGTTATATTTTATTAAACTTGTAACTGAGGAAATGCCTAGAATGTCCAGTACCTATGAAGACTTTAGAAGACTGCTTCACATGATTGGGTTTTGTTCAAAAAAGCCGAGAGACAGAGGAAAAAGCCTGTAGTTCATTAGTTCTCTGCCAGTGGTCATTGATTGCAAAAATCTGGCCGCTTAGAAAAAGCAGGTTGACTAATGAGCATCCAACCAGACGACAAGGCGGTGCTCCCTGTGAGCCAGCACTTATCCCTGTGGGGACTCAGAGCTGTGGCACTTCCCTGTCATGCAGCGGACAGAAGGGGGGGGTTCAGACCCCTGCCATACTTGAGCCATCACTTGTAGGTGTTTCTTCATGGGCGCAAACTGTGCACTGAGACCACAGTGCAAAGGTCATGTTGTGCTCAGAGCTGCTCAGGAGGGGAGCGAAGAGGAGCTTGTGATGCACAACAAGAATGCTTTGCAGCACAGATCTGCACCGACTCTTAGCTCAGGCTTCACTGGGTGCAGCAACACAAGGCTTTTTTCTCCCCCTGAAAAGCAGCGCTCTGCAGCAACTGATACTGGCAGAGGATCTGTACCCCAAGTTTCAATAAAGAGCAAATTAATTACTGGTAGCAGAAGAACATCTATTTTTAATGACGCTAAGACTCAAATGTTAATTATCTCTAACTTATAAAGACTGTTTTTCTTTGTCACTTTTAATCTCTCGCATAACCTTACAGCTGACAGGTCTTCCTCTGTAGGAAAAAAAAGAAAAACTGTTTCACGTAGGTTAAAAAAATAGTCCTGTGCTCATGCTGTGTGCTGTGTTAACAAGGTAAATAAACAGTTTCTTCCTTCCATTTTTTCCATTATGTACACTGAAAACAGATTAAAGATTATTTAGGTTTACATGGCTAAATTTGACAGCTTTTTCTTATTTCCAGTGACACCAAGAGATAAACTGAACTTAGGGCTTTGCCTTCAAGGCTTAGTTATTTATGTGGGAGAGAATAGACCTAAATATGGAGGGGGGAGGGTGTTATAACTTTGTTCCAAATGTATGTTTTTCAGCTTTGTGATTTTAGGTTTTGGAGCACACTGAGGAAGAAGCTGCATATGTGATCTTAGTGCTCTGTCGGACCATTAACAGGAGCTGCCTTTTTCCCTCCTATCCCATCATCCTCACAATCTGTTCTTAGCTGTGTTGGATAATTTTCAGACTGTTGGCATCTGATTCGTGCTGGTCTGGGCTCTGTACCCAAGCTGGAACCTCCTCTTGGAGTTTGAGCTGCAGTGGGCTGTTGTGTGGATATGGTCCGTGTGGTTTTGCACAGAGGCACAGTGCAAAGTGGTGCCAGCTCTGGTATAGTTGGCAATTATGCTGAGTCAAGAAACCTTGCTGGGTCAGATCTGGCCCTCTGTAGCACGCCCCAAAGCACTCATAATGTACAGACCTTTTCTATCACTTGATCTATTCCAGCTCCCATGTGGAGGTTGTGGAGTTGGTATGTTTTTTTGCTGCTATGTTTGATGTTGGTATGTACCAGTGTACTCAGTGCAGAGTGAGATTTCCCAAGTAAGCTGTTCTTTTTTGAACTGTGGGTGTGTTTTTTTAAGGCCATTGTGATCAAGTGCCCAAGCTGTAAAAACAAACAAAACTGTTTTTGTAATCAAATACTGAAGATGTTTGTGCTTTTCTGCTCCTTATTCATACACCTTGTTATGCACCTCCATAAGCTGTTAAATTCTGTTAACCTCAGTCTTGGCTCAAGGGGATCTCATAATGCTTCTCTTGTGCCTCGTGTTGTTACTCTTCTTCAGAAAGCATAGAAAGATGTAGCCAACACAGGAAAAATTATTCAGCTGTAGAGAAGTCTGAAAGACAAGCATTTTTCGATGATTCTTAGAGACTGAGAAGTATGTATTTTCTATTCTCCTTGTATTCCATCTTGAAAACCATGCCTGGAGCTGGTGCACAGCATCAGTGCTGCCAAGTGAATGATGCTGACTCCACACTCTGTGAGAGGGTTAGGATAAACCACTGCCTATGAAAAGTACCCAGCCCTACACAGAGAGGCCTGTCCTTCCTTTTGACCTTTGCAGATAAACACATAAAGCTATCAGTTGGGACACGGCAAGTAATAGGAGCATACGTATTTCCCCTATGCATTCACTGCTGTCTATAGTAGAAAAATGTGTATATAGGGTATTTTATAATTTTTATTTTGAATTTAAATAATGTATATTCATTATAACACTGCAAAAGCATTGGAATGAGTTGCTGTAGCTTATGTTCCCTTGATTTGTTTCACTTTTAACTCAATTTTAACATTTGTAAGTGTCTCCGCATAGCAGCTTTTCCATTGGAACTGTAAACCCTGCAATACCATGTACATACCTACTGGGAAAAGATTTTTCTCTTTTGCTTTTTATGGACTCTTACAAATAATTATGCACTAAAGGTTGGAAAATTACTGTATTGGTGTTGTCCTCCATCCAATAAGCACGTATCCAACCAAGTATTGATGGAACTGTTTTACTTTGCTGACTGTGATACGTTGATTGAACTATTTAGCAAATTGTTAATCTATATGATGAAAATAAATAGCTGGTGAATGTACAATATCTTCTTTTAAAGATTGATTTGCTGCATGTACTGGAATGGGTTCTATACTATAAAAGCTGATCAGTGCTGTTGCAGAACCCAGGAGCAATTTCAGCATTTTCGACTCATCCAGCACATACACAAAAAGCTACAACTTCTTAAGTTGAAAGGTTCCAAGCACTGTAGTTTCTCCCTGACTCTGATGGGTGGGGAGGATGGGGCTGACTGTCCACAGCAGCTGTCTGTGGGATTGTGGTGCCTGTGTTAGCAGAGTCCGGAGTTCTTTTCCCTGTGAGGGAAAGAAGGGTGCAGATGGTCACCATCCCAGAGCATCTCCAAGTAAATGTCTGTGCATGTTGTGTTCCTGTACGACTACCAGAGTTACACTGAAGTTGTGAATGCTTTCTGGGAAGGTGAAAGATTTTAAGTCAGTGTTTCAGTAAATACTTTGAGCATTCTGTTTGTTCCTGTGCCTTGCCTGGTATGGTGTGTGCTTCGTTATCCCAAGATGCCAGAAGCACGTGACAGCGATGACAGAATCGTGTGTTTGAGCAGCCAACAGCAGTGAGTGCTGGGAACTCACTGGAAGGCACCGGTGCAGTAAATCTAGAGGAACTAAGAAAAGGATCTAGCATTATTTGTTTGCAAAACTTGAGTGCCTTCCGAACATGGCCTTTGATCCTAAACTGAAATGCAAAGGGCAGGCACAAAAGATTCAGTAATGATAATGATTCCATTTTCTGAACTTTGACAGTGTGTGTGCATGTGGCCCTGGATGACTGAAAGAAATGCTCTTTTAAATCATATGAAACTGCCTTACACTAAAAGACAGATAATTAAAGTCGAATTTAGCATTTATGCCTAGGGGAATCGGACAGCTATATCTGTGATAAATGTACTGGAAAGTATAAGGATAGCTGCTCATTGCATATTGTTCTGTATGAGATGTCAAAAAATTAAATGTGTCATGAGTATCCACTGTAGTTCACAGGACTTCTTCCTGGCACAAGCAGCTGTGCTGCGTACAAGATAACTGTTATTTTACAAACAGAATCACTGGAATGAATACTTGTCATGAACATTTTTCATCTAGCCTAAGTTACAACCTGTCTTTCCTGCTTACCTTTTTGATCTCTTCATACTTACCTTGCCTGGGAAGGTAATGCTGCAGTGTGTGCTACTCCAGGGAGGTGTGGTCTTATCCTGTTGTGAATAAACTAGGAAAAAACCTAGGGCAACTAATGAGAAAACTGAAATTCTAACTGGGTAGTGGCTTCTTGGGGTTAAGATAGGACTTTTTGTTTGCATTTATATTTTGTGGTTGTTCTAGAGTACTATCGGGGCCATTAGGAAAAAGTTAGTTTATGAAGTGGTTTTAAAGAGTACAGTCATCTGGTGTGACTCTTGGGGACAGTTCAGTGCATGCTGAAGAGTTAGATTTGGTGATCCTTGTGGATCCCTTCCAATTCAGCATATTCTAGGGTTCTGTGAAGATACTGGGGGGGTATATGGTCTTTCAAGTCCTTTCTATTTCTCTTTTTTTTTTTCCCCTCTCTAATTTCGTGGATTGGGACTTGAGTGGAGTTGTTTCTCATGTTTTGTAATTGGTTACAAGCTGTCTGACTGTGTTTGTGACGAGGTTTGCTTGGACCTATATGAACACCTCATAATGGGACCCTGCTAATTGCTGTACTAGGAGAGTTTGTTTGGGAACTCAACCCATAGATCAAAAGATCCAATTTCCTTTCAAAAGAAACGTATTTCAGGGAGTTACAGGGTACAGTCTAATGTCAGTCCCATCAAACACCACAGTGTTACGTTTGACTGCACAACTAAAGGTTATAAAGTGGTTAAAACCAGATGAAAACAAACAAACATGTAGCTGGACCAAAAAATATTCAAAAAGCAACAGAAATTGTTTCCATAATTTAAGTTTTTGTTATATGGAAGGCTGTGGGATGTGTTGACATCCCTTTCCAGTTCTCTGCTGGATCAGAAAAACAGAAATATGTTTTCTTGAATTGAGATGTCATCCAGCAAAAGAAGGAATTAATATTCTGTGATTCTAAATATATGTTTAATTCCGTTGATTTCAATAAGCACAAAAGGTACTCGAGCTTTCTCTTGCTGTAAAGCACACCTTAGTATCATGATAAACATGCTGCTGGATTGTAAATACATCTCCTGTAAGTCAGTGATGAAGAGGAAAGTTCATTCTTAAATTAGTTGCTTCTGTTTCTTGAATAAATATCCATAATAATTAGAAAATACTAATGCCTCACTTGCGTGCTGGGCCAGATGTTACCAGTTCAAGACTAGCACATGGAACAGCTTTTTGGCATTTTAAAATGATGCCGCCTTTTTGGCCTGGCATTGACATCCTACCTTTCTTTTAAGAAGCAGATCTCCAATTTATTTCCCCAGCTCCAAAAGGGTAAGATACGCATCACCAACAAGGAAATATAAGCAATTTCATTTTAATTTGTGACTTGAAGCCTTTAAAGGTAAACTTTTGATACAAATGTTGGCTTGAAAAATGTTGTACTAGTTTTCAGTAGAAAGCCAAATTCCTTGGAGTTGCTAATATTATATTGGTGGGAAAAATCTAAATGTAAAATCACATCTAAATTAGGACTCCCACAGATTTCTCAAGTATGCTGGCCCTCATTAAATTCATTATAGCATTTTTTACTGTCTTCAGGTTTTTGTAGTAAAAAACTCACTGTCGGGAATCAAGGGATAAGAGCTGACTGAGAAAAGATGTGATTCTAAGTCTTGTGGAAGACTTTTGAGGCTTTCCAATAAAATGTATTTAGAATAACAAACAGACAATTAAAATTATCTTTGTTTTAAAGGAGGGTTTCTTTTTGTGCAGTAATTTGTAGCTAGAATACAAGAATTGAGGGACTTACTTGAGGGCATGGACAAAATTATTCTTTTGCTGGGAGATTTGCAAAAGGAGTTTGTTTACATGGAAATCGCACCAAAAATTTGTCCCTGGCGGGGCTGTGCTGTAAATGAGTATTTTTACTTAGGCTGGTAATCAAACAGATGTGGATGCTCAGTACGTTCTCCTTTGTGTGTTGCTTTTACCAGCAAGTTATTCCAATGGGCTGTTTTGGCTCTGGCAGGGCCTGTTTGAAGGATGTTACAGAGGTTTTATTATACTTTTTGTCTAATTTTCACTGTTGAATCAGTTCTCTGTTCTCAACCACCACGCAACAATAAAATTACATAGATATTAAAGACACACACACCACTGAACCTGCGCTATCTTTTGGGAAATACTGAAGTAAGAGGAAGTCAGGTTGTCCCGTACTTGTTGTGAAATAAAAGTAGTTGTGTGCAATGGCAGCTCCACCTTGCAGAAAGTGCAGGGATAACTGCAGGTCCCGTGTCAGGGAGAATTCAGAGGCTTTCCTTCTGTGAATGGAAATGAGTCACAGTGGGGTCAGGATTTCTGCAGCAAATCAGCTGGCAAAGGCAGGCACTTATTGGGAGAAAATACTTTTTAATGTACTGTGTTCTTTCACTTGTGGTAGAAAATTCTGGTTCCAGAAAACACCCCTAGATGAAGAAGTCTGTCATCCAAGAATGATAAAGGGGTAGTGGTGAGAGACTTCCTCCACAGGAACCAGCTGATATTGTGATTAAATTATTTCAATTTAGTGAATTGTTACTAAACTATAGAAACATATATAGCTCCAATTCAAGTTTATCTCCACATTGTCAAAAGTATGAGGAAAGAAATCCATGAGCACTTCTCACATTCTTATTGGAAAGTAACAATAAAGCAGTAATGTTTTGTTTGCCTTTCTCTTCCCCGCTTCTCTCAGGTCCGCACCAGTGTCCTACCTGATCACAAGGAACCAAGAGCAGATGTTGGGGTAAGCAATTATCTTGATTAATTAGAGTTTTTTCAATTTTTTTTTACTTCTTCAGCAGACACAGATACCTGCTGCTCAACAGGAGCTGACAAGTTGGGTTAAATGAATAAAATAATCAAGGCAGAAGTGATAGTCTCAGTGATTGATGTAATGCCATTCACCTCTCTTTTTGAAAATCCTTTTCAATTGAAGTTATCCTGAGGAAACCACAACTATCTGAACTTCCTGCTACTACCATATGAGAAATTTGGATGAGGCTGAGAGCTTGGAATGGCATTGCTTCAGTAAGCCTGGCCTGTCACTTTCTGGTCTTCATGTGCAGGGTATAAAATGTTCTGCAATAGGAGCTGCCTTTGGTTTGCCTTTTAAGAAATTACAGTGGTCATTTTTTTATGTGAGTTGGTAGAACTTTTGACAAAGGTATTGGGATGTCATTTCTGGGTCTGAGAAGGCTGAAACCTCCCAGATGATATGGACACCTTGTGGGGGTGGGAAATGTTGGACCAAAAACCATTGGGTGCAGGTATCAGATCTATGTCTGGAAAGTGTAACATAACTGGGGGTTTATATTTTTTGCCGGAGGCGTTGTCTTATGTGCCTTTTCAGGGATTCCTTGGCATAGTTTGTAAGACTTCAGCTAGTGTTTGAAAAATCTGTAGCTTGGCAGCAAATTCAATCTTCCTGAAATAATCAATGTCTTTCAACTTTTCATGCAGCTATTCTAGAGTCTTTTCTCTTTGGGTAGCCGAGATTGTTCATTAACTACTCAAGCCACCTATCTTAAGATTTATAATTGTAAGTACAACGCTAGCAGAATTACAGAGGAACATTACTCTGCAATTAGCATTACAGCAGCAATTCTGTTTAAAGGCTACTTTTCAAGCCTCTCCTAGTCCCACGGGCAAAGTTAGGTTGGTTTGCAGACTGCCAGTTCAGGCCTCAGGGTAGATATTTGTATCTCTATCAGTATAGAAAATCATTCTCCAGCCTTGTTTGAGGTTAGACCCCTTGAGCCATTAGCATAACTCCCTTCATTTGGATCATGGGATCATTTAAAATTTTGATTTTGCAAATACCTCCATATTGTCAGGCAAAGAAAATTTTATTCTAATTAAACATAAAAATGTGAAACAGACAAGTAGAAAGTTTTAAGTTGATAAAGCTATTCATGTTTGATTTCATGACCCTGGAGATCTCAGAGTTGGTTAGTGAGTATAATGGCCAAAGCTCTTGGATTGTGTGAGAGAGTTGCTTCTTGGCCCTGATCACAAGAGGACTCTGACTTGGCATTCTTAAATGGATTTATAGTTCTGAAGTGCTGCAGAAAGAAGCCCCAGGTGACCCAACCTTAGACCAGTTTCATTCCAAATATCCCTCCCCCTTTCCAAATGGTCAGGTTTCAAATACAAGCACTGAAATGTCATAAAATGCCAGAGTAAAGGCTGCCATATAGACATTGTGCCGTGAGATGTGTTCTTACTGTACTAAGAAGGATATGCCCTTGTAGGAAGATAAATAATCTGAGCTAGCAGTGTGACCACAGAAATTTGGTGCATGTTGACTGAGCTAAAGGACGACAGACCTATCTGTGTGTTCACTCTGACAAGGCTGTGCATCGCTGTGTGTCGCACCTGGATGTCTTCCTTGTAAAAATACATTTCATTTTGGCAGTGAAAATTTACCGTGATCTTTGCTTGTATGGCTGCAGTTAGTGTCTCTGTGTATCCTATAGGCCTTTCTTCTTCCTTACTTCCTGTTCCAAATCCACTGTTTTCCCAGTCTTCCTTAGGCTCTCAACTCATGTCTCTTTTCCTTTGCTGCTTGCGTGTCAACAAAAGCATAGGAAATCTAAGCCTGTGTCATTGATGGGAACAAGCCATCACTGATAGCTTAGGTGACCAAATTGGAGAGCAGCGTTGGTACCTACCTAAGGTCAGAATTGTGATTTGAACTGTGCATTTCCTATGGAAGAAAACTCATCTTAGTGCAGATCTTTGTTGTTTGCATTCAAACACTCAATATCCAGCTGGCTTTCCCAAAGGAAAGCAGGCAGAAGGGTTTTCTCACTAGAGGAAGTTACACTTCTCAGTAGCCACAAATTCTTTTCTCTTATTCCCTGAAGGGTAAAGTTGTGCTCTGTGTGCAGCCTGTGTTGAATCAGAGTGACTTGATTCTTCTTTAATTTTTTTATCCAAGAACGTGTATAATTTAGCCTGGAATTTTACTTTGCTGTTCCAACAGTAGAGGAAAATTAGTGTTGTGTAATAAAACCCCAACTTCATGTAGTTCTTAGTCTTTTATTGCAAAAATTGCACATAATCTCACAATCTCATTACAGTTTATTCAGAGCAAGTGATATGGTGGTGTATATTTGAAAGATAAATGGGTGGAAGATTGCTGTTGGCTGTTACTTTCTTTCCTATTGTTCCCAAGGCAAGAATACTGCTGTCGGCCAAGTCAACCAAATGGGATTTTAGTGATGTGCAGCAGGATATGAGCAGAGGTTAAAAAATTAACCAAAATGCAAAAGAAGATTTAATCTTCTTCCTCTGTGCACTACTTTTTTTTTTTTTTTT
>VWZG01010263.1:479777-679376 GCA_013396735.1 Grallaria varia
TTAATGTATGAAGGTCACTTTGATAGAAGGAAAAGATGTAGTGGTATGGCTTAATTTAACTTTAGTCATTCTAGTTTCATTAGCACGTTGCTCTGCATGTGTACCGCAATGAATAAATCCACCTTACATTGGAAATAAAAGAAAGAAGTGCTTACACGCACTGCCGTAAACTAGAGAAATACAACATTTCTGTTAATAAAGTTGCACTGAACTCAATTTAAAAATATGTTCTTAGAAAATATATTTATATTTGAAATTCATAGATGGTAGTGCCAATGGCTTGAGGAAAAACCATAGCAGGAACAACTTTTTGGTAAGACACCAAAAACTTGTCATTGCTTATAATCTAGAAATTAGAACTATAGAAAGAAAAATATGAATAATGCAAATGCTGGTACTGACTGAAAATTTTCCTCTGGCTGTACACCTGACCTGTTATTTTGTCAGCTTGTCAGACTGTTCTTAATGGAGAAGAGAAAGGTTTCTGCCCGTAAAACCAGAGTTTTAGCAATTTATTGGTAGTCATACTATGGATGCATACAACATTTTTACTCGATGGCGTGTCAAGCTATTACATTGAAATGCAGTATTTTTCTAATATCTTTCTTTCCAAAGAAAGATTTCCAAGTAGAGAGAGAGAGTTGAGACCATGAAAAGTGACAATTAAAAAAAAAAAATCAATAAAAAAAACCAACCAATGGGTATGTTACCTTTTCTTTCTGCTTTGATTTGTAGCGAAGCTTCCTGGGCTGTGCAACTTTTAGAGTAGGAGATCTGGTAAAGTCAAAGGAGCAGCAGCTGACCCTTACCCTCAGGTGAGTGTTTTCCTCTGCTGTAAAACCACATGGAATTAATAACCCTTGGCATTTCTTATCCAAAGAAGGCAACAAAGCTGGTTGAAGGGACTGGAGCAGAGGTCGGATGAGAAGCAGCTGGGGGAGCTGGGAGTGTTTAGCCTGGAGAAAAGGAGGCTCTGGGGAGACCTTATCGCTCACACACAGCCCAACTGAGCTTGTGTGTGATGTACAACTCTAATTAGCGATGGTACGGAGCTGCAGGAGAGTCAGAGCCAGTGTTCAAAACCTGGGGCCAGGCTGGACAAATGCTTCTTAAAGCTGCGTACTGAAGGAAGAAAAATCAGTTTTCACCCCTGGTACTGTCTTGCGTGGCTTAAGATAAATCAAGATGCAAATCAAAACATTTTGAATGCTAGGGGCAACCTTTTAGGTGGTGGTTTTCTGAATAAAGTCATGGGACTTTATATAGTGCTGGGATTTTGCTGAGCTGATTTTTGCAAGCACGGTGGAGGTTTATTTTCATGGGAAAGCTTTCCAGAGCAAGTGCCCTAACTCACTGTGTGTCTGCACAGGCAACATTTTGGGAGGAAGGAAGCTGTGACTGGGAGTGCTGGGACACTGGTATTTCTCCTGCCTGGGATGTTATACGTGGGTTCTGTAGAAAAGTTGTGTTACATTCCTTATCCCAGGCGTATGAAGCCAGCCTTAATTTGGCTTAAGGTCCAAATTAGGACCCATTCAGTGATGCTGTGGTACTGCCACCACGTCAAGGACACTGCATTTTTTGAAATGGAAACTACTTGGAGTATTTTGGTTTTATTACTGTGCCTGCCTTCCTATTTCACAATAGCACTTGTGTGCAAGTATGTAGTTTCAGGGCCAAGTTAACAAAACGCTTTGGTTTCTCCCAAAGACAGAAAATGCCATGCCAAACAAGCAGATAACTTTGTTTAAAATGTGAACTGACTACTCTCTACTATTGCTAGATAAACAAATACCAGCTTACTAATTGTAAGAGTCTACTCATACAGGAATTCAAGTTATCTGTAGTTTTTTTGGGACAAACTTTGCCTCATTGACTGACATATTGAGAACTTGATCTGAAAGATTGCCTCTGACAGGTGCCACAGTAATTGACAGAATGCAAAGTTTCAGCAAAGTTTCCAAGTATTTTGTATGGAGCCAATCTAATTTGTAAGCATAAAGTTAAGATGGGTATCTCCTGAGCGATAGATTTGCTGTTAATTAATATTTTTAGTCTTATATGCCCTCTTTGTTCAGCTAGCACTAGAAGACATATATACCGATTAAAATCAATTTGCAGATACATTAAACGGTAGTCTTTAGTTAGTTGGATTTTTTTTTTTTTTTAAAAAAAGGAAAATTCTAACCTTTCAAATGTGGGATTGTTTCCTGATTATGACTATTCAGCAACAGAAAACCAGTAGAAATTATCCACATTCCTAGACTGGCAGTTTAACCACAGAAGTCTACTAATTTAAGATTGCTTTTCTCTAATCACCCTATTATATTTGTGCATCTCAGGAGGACACGGGATATGCCAAGAGACTTGTCAAAGCATGCAATTCCATTTAATTCTTGTTGATATACTTTGGGTGGGAGTTTACCAGGGAGGGCCTGTGATCGAGATATCCCCTTGTTAGATTTGAAGCAGAGATTTAAGGATCCGGAAATAGCTCCGTGGTTTGTCCTGTAAATACTGGTGTACTTATAGCATCTGGTTACTCTTTAACTGTTTTTGGTGGGGTTTTTTTGTTTCCTTTTTTTTTTTTTTTTTTTTAATTATGTTTTGCCATTGTCTTTCTGAGGTACAATGTAACAATATAAAAGTGTTTTTAAAGGAATGTTCTTGTATTTTTCTGGTATTTTGTGGAGAGCTGGCACACATCTATAATTCCTTATTGTTGACAAACTGTGCTCTGATTTTCCCTTTTCCCACTATTGTACTCTAATAGTGATTATGGACATAAGGTACAAAACCTCTGCAGAAGAGGTTTTTATTTTGGCGGTCCTTTCTCTGCTCTAAAGGCACCCTAAACTGGTGGCTGAGTTTTTCTGTTAGGTGTGTGCACCTCTGGCTAATCATCAGAACACAAACAGGTCAATTGGTAGAATTGCTTTGGTGTTGACAGTGCACACAAGTGGTGCTGGCAGTGGAATTGTGGGAGCTGGGATTGCAGCTCCCAATGTGAAATTTATAAAACCAGAATTGCCTCCTGTAGACTTGAACGGTTAATTTTGCAATGCCACTTGCTTCCAGCTTTCTCACAGGGTTGCGATGGTGAGCAGGATAAAATAGGCTATTGAATAAAACAAAAGCCTTATCCTGTAGGAGAATATTTCTTAATATTGGCTGTGTAATATAGTATATCCCTCTGTAAATGAGTTAAGTATGCTGACTGCTAGTTTAGTAATTAAAACTGATTTTTTTTTTTTTTTTTTTTAGTTGATTGAGGTTTTAAGCTCAGTTTAGAGGATCTTTTCCCCATACCTTTCCGTTAAGAGGAGCATAATGTGGGTATTTTTGCTTGGTTGAGGTCTGTGGTTTTTTTGTAAAGTTAGCAATGAGTACTTCCATTAGCTGCTTCCCTGTGGTGATAGTTTGCCTGTTTCCAGGAAGGCTCTCTTTAGCCTGGGTGATTTTGGTATGATTTCCAGTTAGTCACATGTAAGAAGCAGCAAAGTTAAAAAGATAATAGTGCTCTCTTGTGTTCTCTGGAAAAATAAGGTACATCTGTCGGATGTGCTGTTCTTAATAGACTGTACAAAAGTTGAAGAAGGGTACTTCAGTGTGAAACTAAGTATTACCAACACCACTTGGATCTTTTGGCCCCTGCAAGCAGCAACTTTATAGCAATGGAGCTAAATGAACAAGAACTAGGAGGGAATGCATGAATTATATAGTTTATCTGAGAGATTGTGGCTGTGGATGTCTGTCAGTCATGTATTGTACAGATTTTCTTTAAACACATGCCTGTGCTTGGCCTCTTGGACAATGTCTATTTGGTCAGCAATCTGCGTTTTTTAGTGGTCTTATTGTCGTCATTCTTGGAGAGGACCAAATTTATTTCCTTTAAATAAAGGAGATAAACCATAGTTGTTTTTGGAAAGTTCAAAAGAATAACTCCAAGACTTCAGTAAGGAAAGTCCTCTTTAACTTCTCTCTCTGAACACCTTATAGTTCAGTGGGCCAGAAAATACAGAGATGCACTTCAGCAATAGTTACATTGGCCATGTTTAACTAACTAGAGAGAATCTGAAAGGAGCACAGTAAGTTTTGCAGTCGTGTATGTACTCAACTTCCCTAGCAAATGATGGCTCTACAGTACTGTATCTTTAGCTGCTTTTCTCTATTAAAATTCAGTAGAAATCTGCCTGTAACTGGTTTTACTTGGTCTCCATCCTGAAATTGTTTCTTGGCTGCTTCATGTCACGTCATCCACCTCAGGAAGCTGGTGAACAACAGCTTGCCCTTATAAGCCAGGCAAGTCTCCAGTATAGTTGAGGTGAAACTTGTTTTGACATGAAGCTTAATCAAGTGTACATTAAAATGATGAAAACAAAAGGAATTGAACGTTGCAAAACTTTGTTCACTTACCTCAGAATGCAACAGGAGGTTGTTTACAGGGGGCTTGTTTAAAAGCAACATTGATTGCAGTAGGCTCCACTGGGAATTCACAGAATAAACATTTTTGTGCAAGCCCAGTGGTTTTGTGCTTGGGTATTTCAAAATATGTTGCATCAGTGGAGAAATTAATTTTATGGCAACCTGTATGTTACTCTGTGCTAATCACATTTATTTTGTATTGTGCACTGGAGAAAGGAGCTGCCTGCTAGACTCAGTCATGAAGTTTGCTTTCCAGGCCGTCACTCACTTTGTCATTTAAAATTAACGTAGCTATGCAAATACACAGAGTGCTTCCCCTTTTCTTTGTGTTTTTTAACTTTTTTTAATTTTTTTTTGGGGGGGAAGAAAGGTGTATGGCCTTGGGAACCAATTAACAGGCCTAAATTTGCGTATTCAACATGCAGTAATGCAACTTGATGAGATCAGCATTGAAGGCAAATGAATGCTGCTCATAGTTCATCTATGCTTTCTTTTCCACCTCTGTGCTGTTCCCTGGGTCAACCTGTTGTGGCCGGAACTAAGGTGGACACACGGTCTTGCAGCTCGTGAGGTTGCTGGCTACCTCCTTCCCTCACCTCCGAGGGAACTGATACTGACCTGGTGATCCTTAAGGACTTGGGATGGTAAAGAAATATATTTCAAAAGTAAATGCTCTGCAGACAGATACAAGAAGATTTCTGTTCCTTGTCCCAGGCTGCTGAAAAAAATCAGCAATTTTCCAACCCCATAAGCCCAGCTAGATTTTGTGCCATATGTGGGTTTCTTCACGCTTGTTAAATTCTTTGTGCTGTATTCCCCATCCCCACTGTCCCTGTGCAGATTTGTCAGGGTACAGTCCTTTGTTCTGTGGGGCTCCAGTATCTCCTCTCCGATGACCAAGCACTTTGATGAAGGGACAATCTTCACTGCGCCACGTGAGTGCAGAGTGAACTTTGCAGCTTTATTAAGCTACAGCAAATAGGCTGATTCTATCCTCATGCATTATGAACTATCCTAAACCCAATTAATTACTCTCCTGATGGTCTGTTGAACAATGTGTGCGCGTGTGAGATTCTCTTCACATCTATCTAAGCAAATGACATGAAGTGGGTACGTGTATGTGTGTTATCCTATTGAAGGGTGATCACCACGCTTGTTTTATTTTTCCTACTGTACCACCTCTATTTCTCACATTTAATTTTCTTTCAAGTGCAATTTTAATTTCACAATGCTGCTGGAAAGTTTTAAATGCATGACATGTCTGTTTGAAGACTGTCATGCACCAGTAGAGTTGTAAAATCCCAGTGTTTGACACAGTTTGCCCTGGGCATTTATAGAGCTCCTTGTTGATTTGTGTGCCTGTAGCATTCAAAAGAAACTTTGGGTTTGGGTTTGTTTCGGGGTTTTTTTAAATTATGTCTTCATATTTCCATGTGGGAAGATAAGAACTGGAGGAAGGAATACAGCTGCAATGCAACAGTCCCACTGTTTGGTTTTATTCTGTTGCGTTACCTTCTCTGGCAGATATGCTGCACTTTCTTTCAGATTGCAATATTACAGGAGCAATTTTGAGATGCAAGTAATTGAAAAAATTGATATCCAAGTGAAATTAGATCAATCATTGTTTTTAAAACATATGTGGGGAGAGCTTCCAAATACATATTGCTCCTCATGCAGGCAAGCAGTGCAGTGCTCACTGCCATACTGAGGCCCAGCCTCTAAGAACAGCAGCAAGAGGGAATATTTAGTGTTCTACAGAACAAGAGACAAGGACTGAAAAAGCATAACTAGGATTTCCCCTTTTATTTAACTGGAGCAACATGCCTTGTTAGCTTGTATCAGTTCACTTTCAAACTGAGCTCCGTTTTGCTCAACATTTGTTTATACCCTTAATTTTAAGTCAGAATGTAGATCGGTCTCAGATTTGCTCTGTGGCCTTAGAAAAATGTGTTCTCTGAAAAAAGAATGGGTAGGATTTTACTTTTGGAAGTCAAATGAATGCAACTTTTTCCTTTCACGCTAGGGTAGCAGCAAATTGTTGTTGCATATTTAAATCAGCCTGGTAACAATGTTGTCTATTTGGTGCTTCCAACAGGGCTTTTGAAGTTGTTGAAAAATTTTCAGTCTTATAAATACACGCTCTGATTTTTAAAGGTAGATGTGATTGGTTAAGATCTGTTGTATTCCTTTTCCTCTGGGGAATGCTATAGTCCATTTGTTGACATAGCCTGGTTTGTGTGCTGGTTTGACTCGAGAAGGAGAAAACAATTGAAGTCAAACCTCTGAGCTGTTGCAACTCAGAGGTATGTTCTTCATTCAGAAGACACTTAAGTTGTTCTCATGCATTTGAAAATTAATACATATTTTTGCTCAGAAACACCATTTAGACGTTAAACATTTCTTTTACTTTTCTGCATACTTTGTTTGCTAATGTAGGTATTCTTTGATTGCAATGCTATCTAGAATTGGTTAATTTTAATTGTTCCTGTGTTTTATTGTCAATACTTAATTTGGCTTAGAGTGACACACGTAAAATATGACTGATTACTTTTATTTTGCAAGGTTTACATAAGAACTTATTTGGATAGTTGCAAGAGAGGTGTATTGTATTGAGTGCCTAATTGTTTGCAACCAAAGTAATTATTTAAATTTGAAGCTTGGGGGTATAACTATTTTATGAAACTTTACTGTAGGACATGAAAGTTTTGATTTACCGTAGTAAATATGTATCCAGGCCTGAAAAGTCCAACATGTGCTTAGCTTTAGTCAGAGTAAAGATCTGGCATACTCTGATTTATTTAAGACCTTACACTCCATGCACAAATGCAGATAATGGAAAATTGTGAGAGCTCAAGGCCATGCAGATTGCTCTAGGAATGGGGGGTTTTAGTGGAAAACACTTTTTTCTAATATTACTGTTTCTGAAAGTTGCTTTTTCTATTTCCAGCCTTCTAATCACTTTTCTCCATATTCCTTTGCTCTGCTGCATCACGTTTCGTTTTCACTTTTGAGGTTATACACAATATTGCCTCAAACACGTTTGCTTTGATTCTCCTTCCTCTCTGTGTTTTTGCAATTCTGCTGAACTTATTCTCATCATTTCCTTTTGCCTATTTCGCTTGGTGCCTGTTGTTATACTTTCCTCGCTGTTATTAAATGGTCTGTTACCCTTCTTTCCTTCCTTTCAACAAATCCAGCTGTTCAGAGTAAGCCAAGGGAGACAGACTGTGCCATTAACCTTGGTGCTTTGTCACCAGTGAAAGCTAAGAAAGCATTCGGTATCTTTTTGGAGTTTAAACCCTTATCCCTTCCAAAAGGTAGTGAGTGATACTCTTTGAGATGTGAATCTGAATTGCTATTTGTTTTTGCTTAATTAGAAAATAAACTATTTGTGGAGATGATAATAAAGGAATTCACCTCGAGCTATGTTATCATCTTATATTATCTTTCTTATAATTCAAGAAATGGGATAAATTCTGAATAATTTCTCTGCAAAGGGACTACCAAAGGAAAATGATGTTCAGATGAGTTTAATTGTTTTGGTTTTGCAGGAGTTTTATTAATATACCGAGTACGTCCTTTCTTCCCAGGTTATGTTAGGAAACAAAGTCAGGTACTGTGCAGTGACATTGCAGGTCATCAATGCAGTATTGGTGCAATGTCACAGCCCTTTCTTTTGTGGTCCACAGACAGAATAACACCCAGAAGGAAAACTTGGTAGTGTTCGTGAATTCCTTTATAGCACTTACCCATCCTCAGTTTTCTGATGAAGACTTTCATTGCCATAAAGAATTTGCCTCCTTGTTAAGGTTTGGTTTATGATTGTCAATAAGGAATTTAATACAGGTTACTGCAGCTACACAGAATGGAGAGGGTACTAAATGTTTACTGCTGGTATTTTTACTGAAAGAACTTGATGCTAAAAATGACCCAGTGTCATGGGTTTTTTGTTTTTGTGGGGTTTTTTTCCCAGAACTTCTGATGGTGGGAAGACAGTTGGAACCATTGAAGTCAATCTTGTGAAGATGGGAGAGCTAGAGGATGGAGAAACAGACCACATCACAACCGATGCCCAGGATCAAAAGGTAGAAACTCAGTTTATTGCACAAAGTTAATTAGAATGATCAGCTGTACCAAATATCTAAAATACTAGTTCCCAAATGGGTTAAGGACTTAATAAAAAATTTCTGGGGTAAAGTACACAATTTCCCTAAGCTAAAAATAATTTTTCATGAAAAGGCACAGATTAATATTCTAATCTGAGTTTTCTACTCTCTCCCCTTCCTATTCTGATCTCAGCTGAATGTATTTAATCACTCCTGATCAAAAAACTCTCCATAGACATGCCATAAATATGACTTGCTCTGTTTTCTGCCCTTGAAGTCCTGTTCATGTTGAGTTTTATGTGCAACCTGTGCCCACAATAGTGAAAAGCTGGAAAGAACGACAGGCAAGGCAAAGAGGAGGTGAATTCCCAAGCAGAGAGGCAGGTTCAGCTCCATTTCACGGGAGCACATGGTGGTGGGGAAAACCACACAGGGGGATGGAACTGCTGTGGGTGCCTCAAAGCACAGGGCAGCGTTTACCAGTGCACGTATGTAGGGATTCTGAGTGGGGGAGTTCATGGTGAGGGACATGAGGAAGGACAGAAGGGCTCAGAAAAATCATTAAAGCTTTAAAGTAGGCAGCTTGTTGCAGGGAAAACTAGTGCAGACTGGGGCTGGAGATGATACAGGAGGAGTTGGGTTTGAGAGGTATGGAGAACCAACAGGGGAAGCTTGGAATGGATGTACTGTCTTGGTGATGACAAAAGGTTTGAGCTTGGAAGAGATTCAGGAATGACTGCTCAGAATGAGGAAATCTGGGTTTAAATGATTTGCATCTAATAGAAAAGTATCTTTAACTGGGTCCTCTGATTGATGGCCACTGACCTGCCTGTACAGAATTTCCTCCTCCTGGTATCTCTGTCTCTGCAGCCCCATTCTCACTGACAGAGAATGCACCCCCAGTATGATGGTGTGCTGCTTAGCACTCTGGTGCATTCTGTTCTTCTTGGAGGGGAAAAAATAAGATATTGCTACAGGGAATTTAAAATTAAGAACAGCATTTTTTGTTTGTAAGTAACATACAAGTCTGTATTTTTTGAGAAAAGGACATTGTTTTCAATGTCTTTTCTGCTCAGCCAAGCCGGTCTGATTTTACATTCTGAGGATAGATTTTACACTTTTTTTTTTTCACCATTCATCTCAAGGGACTTCAGTGCCCTTTTAAAACAATAAATGGTTAGAACCAGATCCAAAGAAGCCAATCAATGCTATGAAATCATTCTGGTTTTGAACTGTAAAACTTCCATGAGATATGCAACATGAGCTGTTTTTACAGCCTTCTCTTTCATTTTTCTTTTCTCTCATTTCAAAATGTGGAATGAGAGTCCTCAGAATTATTTGAGATGTAATTAATGAGCTGTGTCTAGCCTGGGGGAGACAGAAGGCTTTAACAGCATCTTTCCAGGGAGTTCTAACACTTGTCAAGAAATACCTGCCTTGTGACAGATGTATTTTCTGTGGTCTTTAAAAGAATCCTTGAGTTGTACAAATTAGTTACATTATAGAGTCATAGGTTTATATGTTCATAGTGAGAATGCAATTGTCAGAACATACAGTTATCAAATTATTTCAAATAAAGAAGATTTGAACTAGGTTTTCTAACTCATTGGATAAACTATGTGCAGATAATTTCTCATGGAAGGTGATGGTTAAATTCAATTTCAGATATCAGCTGGTAGAGACTACATCATGTGTTACTCCCTCTGCTTCAAGCTCTGCAACAGAACTTCTAGAACCCCGGGAAGCCTTGGGAACAGAGCTCCTCATCCCCTTTAGAGGTTATCTGAGGTTTTTGATGACTGAGGAGAGGAGGAGCATTAAAAATACCCTTCCTCCTGCGTTTAACATAGGTGCACACTGGTTGATTTTTCCATAAACTTTTTATACTTTTATAAGCTAATCTTATCAAAGAAATCTTCTAGTTCACTTGTATAACAAATTACTTTAGTCACAAAACACAAACACGTTGTAAAGATTTTTTTTGTGGTTCTTACTCTTCCCTTCTTTAAAAATTAATGGAGTGTTTTCTCACATTGTGCATGTGAAAACTGCCTTGCCTAAAGAAACCTCTTTGAAGGCACAAAACTTGTCAAAAATTGTTTTAAACTCTACATGCCTTATTCTTATTTGAAACATACTTACTAAGCTAAACTACTAGTATCTCTCAACACTTCTGCCACTGTACTGGTAGGAAACCTTTCTGGTTTATAATGGAATAGCTGATCATATTTTGTCATTTTCTCAGCTCTAATTTTCTTTGTCACAGGATATTTGACCCAGAAATATAAAGATAAAAATGTAAATTATAATTAAGGGCGGAGAAGTTATATTATCAGTGATGGATTTCCTACAGTTTATAAACAGCTGTGGATTTCTTAGGCAGCTGAATGTGCTACGTTTGTGGTTGCATTTCTTTTGCAGTGTGCGTTGGTTCGGGAATGTACAGCCACGGAAGGCCTAAGTGGCAAAGACAGCCTGCCCTCATTAAATGCAGGTAAGTTTTCTAACATCTGTAAGAGATGGCTATTGCAACACTATGTCAGACTCTGAAGAAATCACAAAGATTTCCATCAGACCTTGTAAAATGCTTTTCAAATACCGCACAGATGTTTAAGTTCAATATTTCAATGTTTTGTACATGTTTGGCGGTATCATTTCACTGAGAAACATGAGGAAATATATGTCAGTTATGCCAGCTGAAACAGTGCTAAAATCTCCATCTCCTCCATCTTTACCATTCCAGACTGTCAGTGACTTCCGTGGACATGAAATTACCTCATAAGTTTTTGTCATGTCATCGCATGACATTCTGTTCAATAATTGTGCATTATTGGTGACTGAACACCTTTGGAGAATTAATCTCTCTGTGGCTGATGAAGTGGCAGTTTCAGTTTGACCTGGAAGCTCCATATCCCAAAACGAAGGGAGCTGTTGGCAAGGCATTCTCAGTTCCAGGTCAGGTCTGGGCTTGAGTGTATGGTGTTCAACTGGATCTATTTCTCTTTCATTATGCTGAGAAATATTACATGCTGATATGCTGGGCCATAAAAGTTTTATTAGCCCAAGTTTATGAATCTCCATTACTCTGCAGTAACAATGTCACCAATAAGTTATATGGGTCATCTGAAACCACAGTGCTGCCAAGAATTCTGTGTATTTGGTGCATAGAGTTGAGGAGAAATGTTACTGGAGTTTTAAAACATTTACTGAAGCTTTCTCATATGACTTCTCTGATAGGACACACTTATTAGACTAGATTTGCAGTTTAAAGGAAACACTAGAAACCTCAAAAAATTAAGTTTTTCCATATATATTTGAATGCCTTTTTCTGTTTTTTTGGTGCGTGTGTGTGATGAGACCGGATCAGAAGCAGGGGGGGGGAGGGAATTCTTTTACAACTGCTATTTGTTTTCGTCAGATATGTTTGTGGAAAAGATGTTAGTTGAGAATTACTGAATGTACAGGAACTACATCTGGCTCCAGAAATGCCTGAACTGGAAATAGCTGGAGGCAGGGGAGGGTGTCTTGCACGTCTAGGTGTCTGTTCATGGCTTTTCTTGGAGACAAGATACAGAGCCAGTTGAATGGTTCAGTCTAACCCAGTGCATCCACTGTTTGATTCTGATTCTGTATGTCACTCAGATAAGTGGGTCTTAAAGAAATTACTTTTCTGTTCAGAGAACGTTACTGATTCGCCACTACTTTTTTTCCTATTTGCTGCCTCTGTTGTGTGGGTTTGATTTGGGTTTTTTGTTAATTTCTTTTGGATGGGGAAATGCTGTAGTTTGGGGAATGTGTTTTGTTGGAACTTCTAAGGGAGGTATCAGTTTTTGAATACTGAAGTCTCAATCACTTTGTGAAGAATATTTGCTTGTGATTTGACAGCATATCTAGACAGCACTTGGCATTTCTGTGTTTATTGTTCTCATATACAAACACACAGCATAAAGCCAAAACCTCACCCAACTTTACTAGGGTTTATAAAATCAAACATAACACAGAGGGGTTTTTTTGTAGGGGTTTTTGTTTTGTTTGGGTTCTGTTTTTTAAAGAATTGAGGGAAAGAGCAGAATTGCAGGTGCAGATGCAAGAAATGACAGCATGCAGGATATTGGAAAGAGTTTGCAGTTACAGGAAGTTTGTTCTAATAAATACTTGCTCATCAATCTGTTTCCTGAACTAGTGACTTTGTCTTCTCACCTCAGCACTGCCTCTGCTTTCCTGCTGACACCAGGCACTGGTTCCAGTTGTCAGTCCCACTCTTTTTCCTGAATTCCCAGTTTCTTTTCTTAGGAAACTTTAGCTCTGCTACTGTACTATCAGCCTCTTTGCCCAGCCCACCAGACTTCTTCCCCAGCATGTCTCTGTGGCTGGGCTTCATGTGAATTCAAGCTCCTTGTGTTGCCTGGAGGCTTTCTCATAGGGGTGCCTGTAGTGCCCTTAAGCATCTTGCAGCACGCACTGGCTCTGCCGGAGAGGTCTTCATCCACTCTGTGGGAATGACACATGTAGATTTGTTGGTATTAGAAGCTTGAAAGGATGCAAGAATTTTCACTGAAGGTAAACCCTTGGTGAGTGTATGAGATGTTAAGTTCAAGCTATGGGGTTTTATATACTGAGATTTCTTTCCCAAGGCTGATGTCATTGTCAGATCTGGGTGGATCGCTGTGGATATGGAAAAATGCACAGCTCTGTGAAAGATTTCCTGTCAGAATTCAAGCTGATCAAGACCAGCTGTATCAAGAATAGCGTGGGCAGCAGGACGAGGGCAGTGATCCTTCCCCTGTACTCAGCACTGGTGAGGCCACACCTCGAGTGCTGTGTCCACTTCTGGGCCCCTCAGTTCAGGAGAGACATTGAGGTGCTGGAGAGGGTCCAGAGAAGAGCAACGAGGCTGGTGAAGGGACTGCAGCACAAGTGCTGTGAGGAGAGGCTGAGGGAGCTGAGGGTGTTCAGTCAGGAGAAGGCTGAGGGGTGACCCCGTCACTCTACAACTCCCTGACAGGAGGTTGTGCCAGGTGGGGGTCAGTCTCTTCTCCCAGGCAGTCAGCAATAGGACAAGGGGGCACGGGCTTAAGCTCTGCCAGGGGAGGGTTAGGTTGGATGTTAGAAAGAAATTCTTCACAGAGAGAGTGCTCAGGCATTGGAATGGCCTGCCCAGAGAGGTGGTGGATTCACTGTCCCTGGAGGTTTTTAAGCTGAGAGTGGATGTGGCACTGAGTGCCATGATCTGGTAATCACTGTGGGGTTGGACTTGATGGTCTCTGAGGTCTCTTCCAGCCCACCTGATTCTGTGAGTCTATGATAAAGCACAGAACTTTCTATTGCAAATTTCTGGCTTCATTCTGCACAGCTGGACCATCTTAACTGAGAACTTGACAGAATATAATCTGTTTATGCCAGACAAATTTCAGTATGGCAAAAGTGGAAATGATTGAACATGAGGACTGAAGGGCAAAGAGCAGTAGCAATAACATGGTAGAAGTGCCAGGCAACCTGATAACATCAACTTTGCCTGTCCTCCTTTCCCTGCTGTGCACATTTAGAACTACCCACAGAACAGTACGTGTTTTATATGCATATATATTCAGTGTCTATGTACACTGTTGTAAAGATTTCTGGGACTTTCCGTTTCTTGTTGTTTATCAGGCCTTCGAAACGATGAAACTGGAAAAATACCCCTGTGTGAATCTCTAAGCCCATAGGCATAGATGCACATTGGCATTCTTCTGGAATTTAAATCTTAATAGAGGGAACTCACAGCCCTCAAGTGAGCTGTGAGATGCTTATTGAGTGAGTGGGAATGAGTGCTGTATTTCAGAGACTGATCACTATTCTGTTTGCACCCCAAGAGACTGAATTTGTCTTAAAATCCAGTTATTTATTTATAACACTGGAGGTTTTGCCAGTTGTTTGCATGTAAACAAATTGTACTTTAAAATAAAAAAGAGAATAAAAATAATTTGAAATGAAGCAAAAATTAAGAAAGCTGTAGGTATTCTTCCTGAAGGAATATTTGTAATACACCTATGCTGCAAAGGAAGATACAAATAGAAACACTGTTAGTAAATTAGTATGTGGCAGTGATATGCTTTGAGCCGTGTTCAATAGGGAACTAAAATAAAACCAGATTATTATCTTTTTTATTTTACTAACATAGGAAGCAGATTATTATTTTTTCATTTTATGTATAGGATATTGCACAAATTAAAAGAATGTGTAAAAATATGTATGCTTAAATATATGGCATTGGCTTTAGGGCTTCATTCTCTAGAGCAAAGCTCTTAAAATACATTTTTCCCTTTTTTAACCACTGCAGTTCAGTGGGTTTAATTTTTTCCCAGTGCCTCTTATTATCACTGTGTAAATACAGGAAGGGTTACCTTCATGAAACTTTCAGTCATTTTAATAATTACTTTTTATAAAAGCCAAATCTAATCTTGCCTTTCTTACCTTTTGGGTGGTTTTACATGTCTTCTAGAATTCTGTTATAGACAACTTGTTGCATTTATAAAGCAATTGCTGTTGTAATTGGAAAGGAAGACACTTCTGAGATTTTTATGGAGTCACATGATGGCGGTATATCTGTTTATAAGAAAAACAACAAGTATTGTGCAGCTTTTATTGACAATCTCAGTTTTTAACCATACTGCATATTGGAATTATTTGGATTCCTTGTGAAGAAGTCCTAGGCTTTTTTTTCTGAGCTTGTAAATGAAATTTTCTTCTCAAACCTGTGGAGAGATGTTTTGACCATTTCTAAAAACTTGCAACACTCTTGAGATTATCCCCATCTGAAAATTCCGACCAGAATCAAAGACATGAAAATTCAGCTAGTATCTGAGGTGTGGTTTAATAATTCCAACTATGATAAAAGCCACAACTTTGTATCCATATTTTCAGAGTGATTCTTAGTCTCCCTGGCTGTCATGCTGCAGTCCTGACTGATTTTCTGTTTTGTTTTGGTCTTTTCCTATGAAGGTGGTGGTGATAGTGGGAAGATGGGAGGAAAGAGACTGTGCTGCTTCATATGTGCATTAAGTTCTCACAGATAAATGTGAATTTTTTTCAATTTAATCCATCCTGAGTGCGGATTTCAGGGCTGTTCTTGGAAAAACATCCTTTGAAAATTTTTGTGGGAAGTAGATATAAAAAAGTAAAATAAAGAGGCTTTTTTGTCTGCGGAATCATAATTTGAAATGTCCTGGTAATAAGTAGCAGCCTGTTGTGGGTGTGTGTTTGTTTGTTTTGTTTGTTTGTTTGGGTTTTTTGGTTTTGGGGTTTTTTTGTTTGTTTGTTTTTTGTAGTGGAAAGTAGTTAAGTCTGTGGTGAGGATTCTCAAGCTTTAAAGATACTTGAACATTAAGGGATTTGGGATGTTATTAAAAAAACCCAAACTTTTATTCATTTGTCATAGCTACCAAACGTCTCTTAGGCTTGGTGCATAGCAGTAAGTCAGAGTTTAGTTTCTGAAACTAAAATCACTGATAACTAAAGGTAAAGTTACTCTAAAAAGGCTTCTACTTTTTCACTGAACACTAATTATTAGATACATCTCAGCGGAGCAATGGGAATAGAAAGCAATACATCTACAGTTACTTAAAACATGAATACTTAAAGCATTTCTTTGAGTGGCCGACAGTGGGTTTGTTACAGGTGTCTTTGCATCTCTGGCCTTGTTTCCTAAAGAACTTGTGTTAAAAGTCTTCTCTTAGATAGACAAGATGGTTTATGTATCCTTAATGACTTGCTCTGTGTTTTTCATTCTCTATAAATCAACCTGCATAAACATTAATGGTGGCAACGAGTTGTGAATTTGGAATTTGTGTTCATAGATGTCGCTTTGACCGCAGCAGTTTCCTCGCAGCCCACACGGGGAAGGCATTCCTTTGAGTTATAGACTGTTCAGTGGCAGGTCAATGCTGCAGGGCAGCTTTTTCCAGGAGGCTCATAGAAAGGTAGCACTGAAAAATTTGGATGGCTGTCCAAAGCCATTCTGAGTCAGGCAGCAGTGGATGTGTGTGTTAAATGACAATTGTTTGTCTCTAAGTAAGCTTATGAAAGTAGTCAATTGAACTCCTTTTTTTTCAAAGCTTTCCCCCCCGATTTGTTCTTTCTGGAAAATAAGAGGAGGGTTAAAAAAAAAAAGATGGAAAGGAGAGAATAGAAATTTCCCACCTTTATTATAGAGCATCGTTGTATTGGAAGTGTAATCAGTGTGTGAGAACTTTAAAATGAAACAAATCATGGTGATTTTTAAGCATAATCCTCCAAGACACCAAGTAACGTGATTTTCCCATGTCAAGTTACGACAGCGATGTGAGAACAGTGTGTGTAACGTTTTGACAGGACTGTTGTGTTCATTGCTACGGAGTGGTGGGTCTTGACCACAGCAATGATTCGGGTAACTCTGAAATAGGATCCACATGACCGTGCCAATGGTCAGGTTTCCTTTAATGTAGATGCACACACGCTGTTCGTGTTAGTGACTTCTGTGCGTGCGTATCCCGAGAAGGTGCATCAGATGCAGTCAAATTTGGAGTCACTCTTCATTTGTTCCGTGCAATTTATTAGCAAGGAGTGATTCCAGTGGGTGGTAAGCAATGGTGGGGTCTGTAGGTGAGTTCATAGTTATTTGTACATTCTCTTTTTCCCGTGTAAGAAAAGAGACTATAATTTACGTTCTCAATACACTGAAATGCTAAATTCATAGATTGCCTACTATGCTGGTAAAATGTGATTTATCTCCTGTACTAGTGATACTTTGTCCTCCACGTGCTGGTGTAATAAATTAAATAAAAATTAAATGTTTTTAATAGAATGGTAATGGTTCTAAAATTAATTCTTTAAGCAAGGGGGAAAATAGTGTATTATTTTTGCATGAAATTGTTGTCATAAATTTTCAGAGAGTCATATAACCCCAGTAAAGCAATGATACAATTTTTCCTCTCTGCAGTGTTAAGAAACCCCATCTGTAAGTTATACAGATTCCCTACTTCGGATAACAAGTGGATGCGGATCCGGGAACAGATGGCTGAGACCACCCTCTCTTTCCATGTTCCTAAAGAACTAATAAATCTGCACATAAAGGAGGATATGAGAAGGTAAGGAAGAAGAAAAAGGAGCAATAGTAAACACTAAATTTTATTTTTTTGAGTTGGAATCATGCATGTGATGAGCTAAAATAATAATTTGTAGTATGAAAGGGGCAAAAGATAGTGATCTTTCTGGCTGCTTAGAATTTACAGCTGCAACTGAACAACAGAATTGATGGCTCAGAATTTTTAGGACTCCAGTGACCTCGTAAGTTCTGAGCCATGAACTGTGTTGGAGTGCAGTCATGCCTTTAAATCTATGAAGGTCGACATTTGGTTAAAAATATAAGTAGTCTGAAGAGTTAACATTTTATGAGGAACCAGCTCAGGACTAGGGTGTGAAAAACACTGTAGTGTGTTTGGCTTCGTGTCTGGGTAGTGCCAATATCACAGACAAACACTCCAGCAATGGAAAAGGACAAGTTTGTAGTTAATGAAGGAGCAATGAGAATAGTGAGAGGAATGTGATTTTTTATTTTAATGTAAATTATTTGGCTTGAGAAAAGGATACCAAAGTACTGTGTATTTGAAATCTTAATTCAAATTTGGCCTTGTAACCAGGAGGGACATCTGAGAAATATTACAATATGTATGGCCTGGAAAAAAAGGAGGATAGGGCACACAAGTGTCCCAAAATCATTGTATGTCCAAATTCCCACTGCAGTGACTAAAATGACAGCTTGTCCTCCAGTCCTTGTAAGCTGTGCTGATAAAATGATGGAAAATTCCCATAGTTTTAAGCAGCCCAGGGCTTCCCTCAAAACAATGCCTTCTTTTTCCAATGATAGGGGATGATGCAGAAGAAGCTATTGCATCTTTCTCCATGAAAGTTGCCTTTCACATAGATGGGCATCTGATCTTGTGTATGAGGTGGTGCTGCATCCTAAAGCCATCCTGTGCACTTGCAGGAAATCCCTTCCATCAGAGGGGGCTGCCTGTTGTGGTTTACAGGGGTTGTTCGTCCTGCAATGAGGAGCTTCTTTTCTTTTGTATTCACCCCATCTGTTGCTTCTGTCTGACTTTTTATGCCAATAGGATGCATGTGGGAGACCAGAATCTTGATTTTAATAAAGTCAGTGGACTGATACATACTTATGCATGGTAATGATGGGTTATAAAAATCCTATGAATTGTTATAATGCTTTATTTTATTCATTTAATACTGTGTTTAGGCATTTATGGCCTCATCTTGTTTGAGAATACTAATGTGTAAGGGTGGTTGTTTTTTTTTAGTAAGCAATAAAAATAGATTATGCTGACTTGCACAGTTCATGGTACTTCCCAGATTTTCATTTGCCCCATGGGTAAATGCTTTTTAAATGTTAGAGGATTGCTTTAACCACTTTTACTATTACTGCATTATTCTCTCTGAAGACATAATGCAAGTAATAACCCCTGCTGTTATTTCATATTATAGAACTCACCTGTTTGGATAACCTCAGAGTACAGAATCACCATGGTGGTTTTTTCCCGGTGATTATTCTGTACTCACCAAAAGTAAAGAAAATCTTTGAGACAGAAACAAAAGATTGAGGCAAGTGGTTCTGATTTTCCCAACTGCTGATGTGATTAAGCTGTTCAAGCCTAGTAGAAAGTGTGGCTGTGAAAGACAGGGAGACAAGGTGATTGTCTGAGGGAGGAGATAGGAGCAGCAGCAACTTGTGATGGGATAGAGCAGGTGGTGGGAACAGGTGGGAACAGTGTCATCCAGCATCATATAAGCATGTAGGTTGGAGTTCCAGCTTTGCTTTTTTAAAGAATTACAAAGATGTGTGTTCTTGTGGAGTCCTTACATTTGTGACTCAGTAAAACATGTAAGGAGGATGTTACTATGTTAGTTATTAACTCACACAAAACTTGCACCATAGCGTTTCCAGGCTATTCTCTTCTTAAGTATTCTTCTCTGTGTCTTTTTTCCCCCAGTTAGTATAAAAGAATAAATACTTCTGTCTCAGAGGGCACTTCTTATCATCCTCCACCTGTTTCATTTTATTCCTATTGTGTCTTCAGTATAGTCAGGTCTGAAGCAATTACCTTTAAAAAATATGCATTAATCCCATTCATTATTGCATTTTAAATTGTAGTTTAAATTCCCTTTTCTCATAGCTCTTAAGATTGTTTATCTCTTGATAAAACTGCAGTATTCATTGTTAACCAAGTGATTTCATTTACCGACATGATACTCTGAAATATGTAACCCCTAAGGATCTTTAACTTTGGTTTTGCAGCATGAAATAATGCTTTTAAAGAGTTGCATGCATTAAAGATTTTATCATTCAAACCTCTCTGAAAGAACTTTTAATAAGAGTCTGCTCTGCTGGCTTTTGTTGTTAAATTATTCCTGTTTCCTCTTTGAGATGTTCCAATGAGTCCTTTCCCCTGATTTTAGTATTTCTTTACACAAACCTTGTCCAGATATTTCACATGGGCCATGCAAGATTAGCCAAGCAGTTCTTTGAAGCTAGTGATTCTAAAAAAGACTTAATTTACAGTAATTGTTCAGAAAGTTGGTTGACCCATATAATGGAAGCTTGCAGTTGTAGATGAAACTAGTGTGACTGGATCAGCACAGCAAGAGAATTAGGAGACTACAGTAGAAGCTGCAGCACACATCTTTCAACTTTTCCTCTAAAGCTCTTTTGAGGCTCTTGAAACCAAACTCAGAGATTTGGCTGAGAGGAAATTCCACCTATACTTGAATTTGGCTGTTGGCATTTGTGATCACACCTCATAACCAAGTTTCACAGATAAGTTACTGAACTTGAACCCTCTCTCCAGAGTACAAAGGCCACTCAAGCTTTCCTCCTACATCAGGAACGTTTGTCCTGTCCCATCACCAATGGCCTTTTGTGCAAATCTGTGCTGTCTTTTTTATTTCTTTCATATAACATTATGGACTGATGACAAAGTTCAAACTCTCTGAAACACGTTTGTTTTTCTACTTCCTTTTATAACACAACTTCTGTAGAGAAGTGGAACCCCAGGCAGGAATGCCATGTGTTGGGAGTAGGCTATGATTTTTCCAGACCTTTGCATCTTAGTTTTTACATGACTTGTTTTTGAGCAGTTTCATTGCAAGCCCGTCGTATTGATAAAAGGTAACAGCATTAAATAAAAGTATTAAAAGACTTGGGGTAAACTTGCGATGACTTCTGGAGCTGTTTGAACCAACCACATTTAGAAAAGGCACTGTTAATATGCCTATCCACTTAAGGATTATCAAAACATTACTTCTACTAATGTTCATACAAATAATCTTTTCAACACTTAAAAAAATTTCCCAAACCTGCCAGTAAAATGTAGCTCGAATATATACGTATGCAGTATTTATCCCACTGTGCGTCAAAAAGGATGTGACACCTTTCTGCTCTTATTTTCTATCAGTTACCGCATAAAGGGATATAAGCATATGAAAATAAGTATAACTTGAATTTTGTAAGCCCTCCTCAAACAAGATCAGTTTAAAAATAATTTCTTTATTAACTAAAGGATAAAATATTGTAATGTACGAATGCTACATAGTTCTTGGTCCTCTTGATTTCTCTGTTCACCACTAATTTTGGAAGAGATGGCCTCTGTGAAAGCCTAAGAGGAGTTTTCATCTGTGACTAAATCAGGTAAAAGTTTGCTGGATTTGACTTTGTTAGTGGGTGTTTAAAGTTGCAGGGCATTGGAATGGAGTAACATCCCCTGATTTGGTTTGTGATAGTTACCTCTACATAACATTACCTATAATTCAGCAGTGCTGAAAGCTATAAAATGTTACATTACGTTCTATGAGACTGTCCTCTCAGAGGTGACTATTTTGCAAAATCCTCACATGGTTTAAGACTCCAGAGAAATCATTCTGTACCAGTCAGCAATGCTCACAGCAACAGCCGCTGAGATTTCCAGAGGTTATATTTGTGCACAGCATGCCCTGGTCTTGAAGAAGTACAGATTGAACAAATTATGAGACTTGCAGGCCTTCCTAGAGCCTCCCACAATATAGAAAAACAATGCAAAATTGAAGCAAAAAATAGTCTTTCTTTCAAGATTGTAGTTATTTTAACACACTGAAATTCAGTCATCACAAAAGTCATTTGACTTTTTCTGTTGTTCAATAAAGACTTTGAACTTACCACTACTTTTCTGTGGTTCTAATAGCACTAACTTGAGTGTGATTTTGTCAGTTCATGTCAATTAAGGCACTGAGGTGATGAAAAAGCTTTGTACAATTTTTATGATGTTGCTCATGACATAGAGATCCTCACTGTGTATTTTGATTGAGGAACTCTGATTAATAAATTGTGGGGAAAAAAATTCAATTAATAGCATGATTAATCTTGTCACATGTATCATTTGAAGGGGAAAGAGGGAAATAAAAACTGTGCAAGTAAAATGTGTTTGCTCATATTATGGAACTGAAGCAACATTGTCTTAAGCTGGTTCCAGTGTTTTCTGATGAAACAGTAAGAACAACAAAAATACAACCAAACAAAAAAAAACCTAAAAAGATTCTCTGTAGTATTGCTAGATACTAAAATATATTTTAGGTTTAACATGTAAATTCTGATATACCATTCTGAGTATTACTGAATTTGGCAATCGTCTGATACAGGAGAATTATCCTCTGCTATGCAAATTGTAGAATTAACCTCAAATGGTCGTGCTGTTTGAAGATGTTGCATCTTTCAGAGATAAATCCAGGTAATAAATTATCCAAGGAAGGGAAAGAATTTTATGGCAGGAAGGAGGAAGTGGGTTTAATTTAGCTTGTATATATTGTCTACTCTTTTGGATAATACAAAGGGAATGGTGGTGGATAGAAATGAAAAAGGAACTTAAAAACTACAGGTCTTAGGAACATTAGAAAATGTTATCAAGTCTTTTCAAATCCCAGTCTATTCTCCATATATACATGGAAAAACAGGTTTAAAATAATTTTGATGTATTTGTTGGCTTGGCTTTTTTGGAGTGGGTAGTTTGCTCATGTGGTTACAATGGGATTTTTTGGTGTATTTTTTAGGACATGCAAAAGGTAGGGACAACCTACATTGTAAGTTTTAGTGGCCTGCCAGGTCAGGCTTACCAAAACCTGGAATAGTTTTAGGAAATTCTGTAAGAAGACAAACATGGCAACTGTTTTGAAGAGGTTCTAAATGAAAACTGTTATGAAAGAAAGAAAAATACGTTTTTGTTCATTTTTGTTGTAGCTTCCCCAGAAGGGATTAAATCGTCCTTAGTAATTGTTGGTCTGTTTTGGAAATGATATAGTGGAAAGGTTCTGAGTTCTTTATTTCTGGAGAGAATGTTGTATTGCTTGTATGGGGTTTATTGCCTGTATATCACAGTACCATAACTTGTGGTAAAGAGAAATGAGAGTAATCTTAGCTGCTTCTATTCCCAAAAAAAAAAAAAAAAAAAAAAAAGAAAGAAATGGTTGTCCATAGACATGCACACTATAAAGTGAATTTTGTTAGGAAAAGTAATTCTGGTGCTCCTTTCCTTCGAAGGAAACTTCTAAACTTCCTTTACTTTGGAGTGGTTGAGTCATATCCCAAAGCTTATGTTGTATATTTGCTCCAAAGCTCCTGTTTGATAAATATGCAGAATTTTGATGCCTTTATCATATTGTAAAATTTTTGCAAATATAATCTGCAGAAATTTCTCATCTTCTTTTGAATCCTGCTAAGCTCTTTGCTTCTGATGTTTTGTGAAAGTGGATTTCAGAAGCTAATTTTGCTTGGTGGAGGAAAAAATGTCTTCTTATTTTTTGTTTTGTTTTGAATTTATCATGTTTGCTTCAGTGGGATTTGCATCACTGGATTTTTGAAGCTGTATGTATAAAAAATTGGTACTTGGTCTTCATGCAGCGTTTTTGGTTTCTGTGCTTTTATCATATGTCCTCTTAATTATCTCCTTCTAATTACTCTGATCTTTTCAGCTTCGTCTTTCAATTTGTGTAGAAGTTGTGTCCTCAATGATGCTGGTTTTGCTGTTCCCTTTTCTGGAGCAGAGTAATCAGATCCAAGAAAGTTCTCTGAGGGACTGCCCCTTTTTCAACCATCTTGGTCATCTGGACATCTTGCTTTGCTTTATTTTGATTTATTGTCGCTGCCCACAGGTTTTCACTGTGCATTCCCACAGTTCATTGGAAACACAATTTCATTACAGGGTCTTCCTTCAAATAATTTAGTAACATGATCCATAGGACTCACTCAAAGTAATCCATATAGAAATCAGTGGTTTTTATTTTAGCATTGAATAGGCTTCCTTTAGACTTCTAAGCTGTTCCCATATCCCTGTATCCAAAGGGATTAGCAAGTCTCTTTCTGTTACTGCGGTCATTAAATTGCAAGGCACAAAGCAGGAGCTGTTTAAGTAGAAATTACCAACATGAGTCTTACAGGAATATTCCTTGTGCCTCTTTCAGGTGCTTTTAGTAGTTTACTATAATCACACACCTAAGATGTTCTAAACATAAAAAAAAAAAAAGGCATGAGTTGGTAAATCAAAAGGTAGAATATTAACCTGAGCCTTCAGTTCTCAACCGTGTTTCGATAATGGGCTTCTTTGAACATTTCCTTGGAACAAAATAATTGCATGTAATTTTCCTTGGAGTTTAATGGCATTGCTGGTAACGTCAGAGGTGTATGTGGTGAGGCAGCAGGCGCAGAGCCCCCAAAGCATCCTACACATCACTTTGTGCAGTGGCTGTACTTGCCATCAGCCAAGGCTGGGCAAAGCTTGGGTCTGCTCAAGGGCCATGTGCCCCCAGATTGGAGCTGTGCAAATCAGCAAATCGTTCTGAGGAGGAACAAAAAACGTTGTTGTTCTTCTAAGCAGGAGCCTGAAATGAAGCTTCACAACATTTCTAGCAGTGCTGTGGGATCCTGAGGAGTCTCATCACTTCTTGTTGGAGTTTTTCATCTCTTTGAACTTGTTCTGTTAGCATCAGTGACCATTATTCTTGATCGTAACAAACAGCCTTGTGTATACAAACAGATCAGGATCCAAAATGGAATTTTTCTGCTATAATGGCAGAAAAGCCTTTTGAAGAAAGGGTAACAGGGAGATTTTAGTGGTGTTTTTTTGTGGGTTTTTTTGTTTTGTTTTTTTTTGTTTTTTTAGTGGGGACCTGCTTCCAAACTTAATGAGAAGTGCTCAGTGCAAGCTGGTATAATTAATGTACTAAAAGGGAAGAATGGATGTGAAAAACAGTATGTACCTAAGGCAGGCTTAATTATGAGCTAATTAGATAATATTTGAGGTGGGAAATGAGAAATGGCACAGACAGTTTTCATCCACATTCTGGTCAGATACAAATAGGGCGAGATTATGCCAAGTCCACCAAGGAAATCAGAGAACTAATCAAGGCAAGAAACAATGGAAGTTAAGATTCACCCCTGGGTGGAGTTTCCATTGTGCAGTGACAGAAAATACTATCCAGGAGGCAGTTTGAGGAGCTGAACAGCGAGATAAAGGCAAACAGCTGTAGCCAAAGCTTGGATTTTGTTCTGTAAGATGAGTTGAAGTTGATGCTGAGCACAAGATCTGTTATGGTAATGAGTGCAATTATCTGGAAAAGGCTTTGAGAGGTGATTTGGAGTGGGGGAATAAGATGATAAATAGCTCTATTTTAACAACATGGAGTTTGCTCTGAGCTCACTGCTTGGTTGACTAGCTACTCCAAATCCCATGGCTACATTAAAAAGTTGAGTCAGTAACTGATTTGCCTTCCGTAGAACCAATATATATTATAAATATTAATAATTTTATAGAATGGTTGTTGTTTGATACAATTACTGATTGATGTGTGATTTTATGAAGGGTGTTTTAAAAATTATTCAATTAAATAAGCTCTGATATAAGTATTGTAGTATTATTGAAACAGATGAAAAATTTCTAAAATTGTGGGTATTAGTATGACCTATAAACTTCGAAATCTGAAAAGTATTATAGTTTTTCACTCCATTTACTTTTGGAAGAGGCCTTTCATGTAATGATAATAAAGCTTGGTACGGTGGAATATTGTCGATGGAGCTTTAGATATAAAAAAGATAATTCTTTTTTTTTCCACCTGTAACTCAGGACTGTGTTGAGTCAACAACAGCAGTGAAAAATAACACAAAATCACAAGGCATACATACTATGTGAATCCTGTGTCTTCTATAATTCCATCAGAAAAAAAATAGCGATATAAAGTGTACAACGAGGCTATTTTTTGAGGAGTAGTGTCTATGCCATATAATCCTGTTATGGTTTTGATTTTACTGTGTATTTAAATGAAAATAAACTCAGAAAAGGTAGTATATAAAGTTTCCAGGCTACATAGGCTCTAGATTGCTACAAAACTGTCCTCTTACTTTAAACATCTTGCAGTTAAGGTGTGTCTTCTATTGTGACCCAGTAGTAGCTAAATTTTTCCTTCAGCGCTGCATATGTATTTCTGAGATGAAACAATGCAAGGCTTGTTGATTTAACATTACTTGAAAACATGTTGAAGTTAGTATTGTGGGATTTGAGTCTTCCCTTCCCATTACTACTGGTGCCAATGGAGTTAACTCACTGTCAGCTTGTTAAACAAATTGTTGGTTTGGTTGGATATTTTACGCTGAGATTAATGGTTTCTACTCCTACTGTTGTTTGACTTGAGACCAACAGGTTCAAGTGTGGGTTTCGATAGAGGTGGGGATATAATTCTTAGATAGGATACTGTATTCCCATGTAGGAGGATCAGTAAAGTTTTGGAGATCAGCCAGGTCCAAACACTGTTGCTAAAACTATTAAATAAGACAATAAACAAAATTTATACCCTGACATATTTTACAAGCTTTTCTTAGAGGGAAGCCCTGAGATTTTCATTTAATGGAGCGTCTCATGTTGAGCTGCTAAAAACCTGTAAGGAAAGTGGTGTTTGAAAATGGTGGTTTTATCCTTTTGCTGCAGTTGATTCTTATGCCACAACATTGCGGGTTTATATTGATGGAGGAAAGTTGAATTGGTTCCTCTTCTGTTCTTCAGGTTGAATGAAATAGAAAAAAGTAATCCTACGTCATTAGTAAACTCTCAGTGAGTTTGTGTACGTTTGTTTCCATTTTAACACTTTCAAGGAGAAGTATAAACAAAATTGCCCCCAATGCAATCTGTGTGTTGTGTTAACCAACAGCAGAATTATGCTATATAGCTGATTCTAATACTGTTCACACTAAAGCAAGGCTGATAACGAAGGAGAAAACACCAGAGTCTGGCTATTCTGTTTAAGAAATAATTTTAAGGCTTTTCAGTTAATGGCCAGAACTTCTGTGTTAAGTGTATCTCTGTGTTCCTCTGCTGAAGGCTCATTGGTCTTTTCCTCCCTCTTCCTGCCCCTCTACCCCTGTTTTTCCTCAGTAATTTTTCTGTATGCAAGGGCTGTCCTCTGGTAGTCTTTTTGGAGACTCCCAGGAGTTGCAGTGAAGGAGTGGACTTGATACTTTGAGGAAAAATGAGGAAAACTGGTTGTGTTGCAAAAACTTTCTGCTGAGCAATTCCAAATGTTTGAAGACTCAAGTTGTTTCATTTTCAGTTTCCTCAAAAGCATGTCCCCCGAAGTAGCAATGGGATAGATATAGGATAGACTTACTTTGCAAGTGGGAAAACCAAACAGAAAGCCCAGTGTACTGTAACTGTGCTTGTTTGTGCAGGAAATTAAAGCAATCTCTATTTTGCTCGGGCCAGCTCTCAAGAGTGTACAGGAAAACTGATAATTTACTAAAGGATTTCCTTTTGGATTTCCAGTGACATGTTTGGTTACCATAGCACTGCTCTTTTGACCTGATGAACGCAGCTGTAAGGCTGGAGATTAACTTTTAGGGGATTGGTGGTGATTTGGTTTGTGTGGCTTGTTTTGTATGCTAAAGAAATGTGATGAGGGCTGGTGTGTTGGTTAAACTGACTTAGAGAAACACTGCTAGAAATGTGTTTATAATGTGTATGAAAGTGTGCAAAGAGTAGTGTATCAAAACAGCTATGCTGCAAGTGTTGGAAAAGAAGCAAGCTTTGTATTCTTTACAATGGTGTTTAATATTTCTTCACAAAAAGTTGCTTCCTGTGAACACAGCTCTCTGGAGCCTGGAACCCTTCTTACATCCAGGAAAGAAATAGTGTTCCAGTCTACAGGCTATTGCACTTATAGCAGATGAGTTTTGAACACAAATTACTGTATTATTCGCTGACATCCTTTATTGTGAGTTGCAAAACAGGGCTGAAAAGCGGCTGTTACAAACATCATGAACATAGATTTTATTTCAATTAGGAAGTCCTTTTAATGTTTTGTACCAAACTTGCTTTGGATTAATTTGGATGAATGTGAACAGATCAGTGAGTTAATTAGTAATACCTTCTCTTTTTGCCTTTTGGTAAAGGAATCAAGAACTTAAAGACCTGGGAGAACTCGCTCCTCACTGGGACAACATGCGCAAGAGTGTAATTGCTCACTGTGATCAGATGTTGAGCATGTACCAGGATACTCTGGCAGAGCTTGGGAAGCATACAGGTAGGAATTTGTGATTTTAGGGGGAAATGCCACTCTTCTGGAACAGTTAAGAATTGTTTCTTATTAAATATTGCCATATTTAGCAGAAATAAAACACATAGAAATCATAGAGTCGTATTAATGCTTTGGGTGAAAAGAGACCTTAAAGAACATCTCGTTCCAACACTCATGACCTGGACAGGGACACCTTTCACTAGACCAGCTTACTCAAAGCCCCACCAAACCTGACCCTGAACACTTCCAGGAGTGGGGCACCCACAACCTCTCTGGTCAACCTGTGCCAGTGCCTCATTCCCGTCAGAGTAAAGAATTTTTTCCTAACATCTAATGTAAACCTGCCCTCTGGCAAATGGTTGGAATCCATTTACTCTCATCCTCTCACTACATGCTCTTGTAAATAAGTCCCTCTCCATTAGTCTTCTGGGCTCCTTTCAGGTACTGGAAGGCCACAATTAGGTCACCCCAAAGCCTTCTCTTTTCCAGGCTAAACAAACCCAGTTCTCTCAGCCTTTCCTCATAGCAGAGGTGCTCCATCCCTCTCATCATCTTGGTGGTCTCCTTTGGACTTGCTCCAACAGGTCCGTGCCCTTCCTGTGCTGGAGACCCCAGAGCTGGAGGCAGCACTGCAGGTGGGGTCTCACCAGAGCAGAGTGGCAGAATCACTTCCCTTGACCTGCTGGCCACGTTTCTTTTGCTGCAGCCCAGGAATACACTTGACTTTTTGGGCTGCAAGCGCCCATTGCCTGCTCATGTCCAGCCTCTCATCCACCAGCACCCCCAAGTCCTTCTCAGCCCAGCTGCTTTTGATCTGTCCATCCCCCAGCCTGAACTGATACCAGGATTTCCCCAACCCGGGTGCAGCACCTTGCCCTTGGTCTTATTAAAGCCCATGAGTGCTGTTCCATTAATATCTGACAGGGAGTCCTGTGGTCAGGGTCTAGAATGTACCGTAGTGTCTGCTTGCCCGTGCAATTAGACAGCATCACAAGGCTGTAATCAGCACTGATCTTTTCTTCCTGGATTATTTCTTATGGAAAAAAGTAACCAGAAAAATCTGCAGAGCAAATTATTCTTTCTTTTGATTTTCTTGTTTTGTTTTGTTTTTTGAACACAAGTCATTCAAGGAGCTTACATAATTCTTTTCTTTTTTTTTTTTTTTTTTTTGTGAGACTTCTGGAATTATTTCCTGAATAGCTCTGTATTTTGAGCAGAGTTTCCTGTCTGCTTAGTGTGCGTCTTTCTGCCTCTTCCTGCTGGTGTGGTCTCCCCCTGCCCCGTTTGAGATTTCTGTAAGGAAATGGGTGTATTGGTTTAAGTTACTAAAAGGCTTTGTTGTTGTTGTTGTCGCTGCTTTATTGCTGGTGTCAGATTTTTAGCACCAGTCCTCACAAAGACCATCTCAAATACACGTTTTTGATGACCATGCTGCCATTATTGCTTGCTTATTCTGTTTTATTCCATTAGATGTTCCCACTGTGGTCTTGCTCCCACAGTTTTGGGTGTGTAGGCATTAGCAGTGCATGTCAGAGGTAAGCATTGTGCAACCTGGAATATTTCTGAGAAAGAGATACATTATGGTTATGAATATTGGTAAAAACAGAGGTTGAAATGATGGTAGCGTCTTGTGAAATATCTGGGATATATTTATGAAGGATTTGCAGCATTTTTTTCATTACTTCTGGCTTTCTACATAATTAAAAAAAAAATTGCATTGTGCCTCTACTGAGTAATGGAGCAATCAGGTTTTAGTTCATTATACATCTAAAAAAATAGAATAATTTCTTCATATGGATAATTGGATGCATTTGCTTTTATTGTAATGAATCTGTTGCATTTCGTAGGTGACACAAATCTGTCTCTTTCAAAACAGGCATTAAAACTGCGCTCTTATCCTTTAGCCATCATCATCTAATACAGGACTGAGCATGGTATTTCTTATTCCAGATTGCTTGGGGATAGTGTTCTTGCTTACAGGAAAGGAGAAATCTTGTTTAAGTGTATGGAAAAAACCCCCACCAAACAGTCCTTTACTAAACTGAAGCATTTTGGAAGCAGTTGATCACCTGCTTAAGTGTTTGTGGGGAAAAAACCCACTCATCTGTTGCACTGACATTCATAATTTGCATTTTGTTTGCAAAAGTGTCATTTTTTGTATTTATGAGTGTTTGCCATTATCAGAATATTCCAGTTCTAATTTTGGCAGACTACTGTCTGATCCAGTATGACCCTTCCTATGTTTTTTTATCAAATAGATATATTTTCAATGCTTTGCTAATTACTTTATGGAGTGCTTTCAAAATGTATCATAAGCAAGCCAATAAATACAGATTATGAAGGAATCAATGTGATAATTATAAATTGTGGGAAAACATTGAAAGGACCTTTTGAGATTAAAAAAAAATAGACAGTGTAATCTATTAAACAGAAATCCTGCAAGACCTGTATTTTGCCAAGTGACTTTATAAAAGGTTGGTAATATGGAATGACCTTTCTTAACTGGATCTTGAGAGACCTGCAGTGGCCCTGGGAACCTGAGGATATTGAGGAGGACAGAATCAGCACACATAAAAGAAAGTAGGGACATTTATCTGAAAACAAAACAAAGATTAAAACAAAGCAACTGCAGCGAAGGTGAGAAATAATCAGGAGGCCAACGGATACTTAAGTCTCATTTCTTCAACAACCCTTTTTCTGGCCCATACTGACAGTATTAGTAAAACACCTGTTTATATTTGGAAATCCCCTGATTTTACATCTTCTGTGTAAAGTTACCTGAGCATTTCAAGACTTGATTTCAGAGAATGCAAAGTATTTTTATTTCAAGGAAATGTATCAGGAATTTAGAAGAGTTAAGTAACAGTAAAAAAAAAAAAAAAAAACCCAGGTGAATCTAAACCACTGATTTGGTGATATTGGGACAGAGTAGAACTCTGAAACACTGTTTGTTTTAATCTGACTTGAAATGATCCCAAATTTATTGTTTTTTCCAGTTCAGTCATTAGACTGAAAAATCTATTATTCATCCAGCCCCAGAAGGAGTCAAAAAGACAATTGAGGTTAAAGCAATTGCATACTGCTCTTGAGAATTGGACACTCTCCCTGCCTCTGTCACTCTGCCACATAGTTCCTATCTGATACTAGGCAAGTCAGACTTGAGAAGTGGTTGGTGCGTGTTGTTCTTTTTCGGAAGCCTGGCAATAGACACAAGCTGTTTTGCAGAAGTACTCAGTACTTTAGGGGTGTGATTCAGCTCAGCCAGAGCTGGGCTTCCAAAGTGGAATGTGATATTGCATTATAACACATGCTCTGCGGAATGAAATCCTCTGTTTCTCATAGTGATGTGTTGTTTCTTAAATGCTCGTTCTTTGACATTAGGATGGGTAAAACTATGTCCGGTTTAAAATTATTCTATAGATATTTGTAAAGTCCACAGAGACACTTGTTACACACACAGCAGACAGGTTTGAGGAGGATAATAATAATACTGTCTTTATGTGGGTCTTTAACAATACATTGGAATCCAAATACTGAAGTAAAAGTTGGAAACAAAATATTGAATCACTGCTTCTAAAGTGAGCAGCAAAGACACTAAACATGCAATGAACTGCAAAAAGCTGGTATGCGATATGTTATTGAAATCCATTTCACAGTTCCTCTTCTTGCATCTATGTTCTGGTATCCCCTAACTTTGAAGAGTTTAATCTTGCCACAATAATAACCAGAACTGTTTTAATAGAGGGAATGTAGTTATTTTAGTACTTAAATACAACTATTTTTAGTACTTGAATACAATTTCCAAGTGACTTTAAAACAAATTACACCGCAAGTTAGTTTTATGGTATGGATGCTATTGGCAAATTGTCAAATGCATGGGTGTCACACCTGAGCAAATGGGATAACTGATGGCAGGTGAGTGTTTCTTACACCACAGGTTTCTGGCACTGGATTGGAAGGATTACTTTGCCTCGCAGGTCTTCCCTGAAAAGAGGAATGACAAGACTCAGCAATGCTGCATGTGTTCTACTCCTGCTCTGGAGAGAAGTTTAAATCAGAGGCTCTTCTCCTTTTCTCCCTCCTCCTCTTCTTTTGCATGTCCATTCTCATCTACTGTCATATTCTCCTCTTGGGCAGCCAGCGTTGCCTTGTCTCAGGTCTCAGTTATCATTCCTTAAGATTTGATTTTGCCCTCAGCTGAATTCTCACAAATAATCTGCCCCCTTTCTGTTTTCTTTCCTAATTACTTCCAATCTCCTCACCTGCACTACTCTCATTTCTTTTCTGATAGTTTGAGTTCCCTTCACTACTCCCCTAATTGTCTTTCTGTGCTTTCCAGATGCAGGTTTCCCACTGCATCACCAATAACTCCTGGTTTCAGTCTGCATCCCCAGGTTTCCTGGCTAATCTGAAACTTTGAGTGCTGTCAGTCACTTTTCTTCCTTCTTTTGCTCTTCATCTGTGTTAAATTAGTATTTTAAGTTACTAAGCTTAGGGAGCATCACTGGTGCCCTCTGGCAGTGTCATTTGCATCAGGAGGCTCAGTGCTTATTCCTATTGGAATCTGTCACAGTTTCAACAGATAATCCTAAGCAAGTCAAAAAGAAGAATTTCAAATATTTCCTTGACCTGATTGTTTATTTTGAGAAAAGGTTGAACCTTGACAAAAATTATTTTAAAATTCTATGTGAATCAGGAGTTTTAGTTCTAATGATCAATAGTTGGCAAAATGCAAGGATGCTGAAAAAATGGTCTAAGTAAATGTTGGGCTGCCTGAATGAGATGATAAGACCACCTCTCTTTTGTAATTTACACCCACTTATTTTATATATATATTCTGTATCAAAGATCTCCAGGTAAATTATGTTTTCATACTGTCACACTTGAATTATATTGCTTTATATCACCATAGAGCTACTCATAGCCTCATACTTTTGAAATATGTAGCCAGATTAATTTTTTTCCCCCAAAGCATTGTGCTTCTTTTGATACTGGCTTTTTAGAAAGAAATTTAATTGATAGCTTTCCTTAATATAGTTTGTCTCTTTATTTGAGCTTTCTAGGAAGAGTGCATAGTCTAGTCAATATAATACTTCTGTTTGAAGAAAAGATGCTGCTTGGCAATGAGGTAATGCCATCGTAGCCCTGTACCCTTGTGGTTTTAGCACAGAATAAACATAATGCACATTAACTGTGACATTGTTTCCAGCAGACTGCAGGGAAAAAAAAAATCTATCATCTAGAATAAAAAATTAGATTGCTCTGTGAATTAAAAGCTGGTTTGTTGCTTCCAGTAAGGATACATGCTGAGACTTGGTTAGTGAACCATTCATCTCCTGATATACAATTACACATTAAAAGTAAATTAAAGAAGACTCCTAACATACAAGTATTGTCCTCGCATTAAAAAAAAGACAAAGCATCTGTGTGCTTGAGATAATGATTCTTTAAACTTGTGTTTTTCAGGTTCTTCCTTCAAATCAAGCTGTAGCAAAGGAGAAAAAACACTAGAATTCATTCCGATAAATCTTCATCTGCAAAGAATGCATGTGCATAGTCCTCGATTGAAAGGTAAAGTGTATTCTGTGGAGCAATTCCCCAAGTATGACAAAGTCTGCTTTGAAATACAGTTCAATTTGCAGCTCGGAGGTTCGGCTTCTATTTTAGCCCTTTTTAGGATGTAAATATCTTTACATGCCCAGCTTCAATGGTGACCATTAGGTGGACATGCTTTCAGGTGAAATTAAAACCACAATGGGACTGAAAGGTCTGTCGTCTAGGGATTTGAATCCAAGTAATTTTGAATTTTCCACTTCATGGTAGAATACTGGCAGCAGTCTTTCTAAACTTTGTAAGTGGAACATAAAGATGCTGCAGATTAAAGGCATGGGAAGTAATAGTGTTAAATTGATTTTTTGAGATAAATTTATGTGCAATTTGGAAGAACGCTGAGGAGAAAAGAATAGTGACTTTTAAAGCAAATTCCTGGATTCATTTTGCGTTGAGGGTGTTTTGTCAGTGAAGTACTAGCTTGTTTGTAAGATTCTTGTAGTATGGCTTGGTACAAAAGGTTTCTTGTATGACTAGATTGCTGCTGGTGTTTTTTGTTTGTTTGGTGGCTGTTTTTCGGGTTTTTTTTAATGAGATCAAAATCAAACTTCCAAAACCATTGTTTAAAAGTCTGTACTGCTGTGCAGGCTTAAGGGTTGAATTTTTCACTTTGTTCAATGGGCTCTGTAAAGTTTCTTTGTGGATATTTCCTGCTTTTTGTTGATTTGTTTGGGTTTGTGTATGTGTATATGTATCTGGAGCCTGTCTGTTTTCCTGAAGGGTTTAATTTCATTTTCTCAGTGATTTCATTCTGTAATGCCTGAGAATCTTCTTCGAAAACTGAGGGTTTCAGTTTTGAGCTGCTGTTTGGCAGATTTCTAGAGCAACTGAGTATGTGCTCATTTGAGGTCCTCACTTAGGAGAGGAGCTCACGTAGGTGAATCACAGGGTCAAGGAAGTGACCAGCTTGCCCATCATCCACATTTCTCTACAAATTCCAAAACCTGCACCGAGACATCCTGCTGCTGAGATTGACCACAAGTCCTGAGGCTGTGCTGGAATTTAGGGATCAGGTCCAAAGTTAAAGCCGTGCAAGGGCTTTCTCTGCCTCATCTTCTGAAGCTGCAGGTTTTGGATACTGACTGCAGATCTTGGAAAACTAAGGAGTGGTTAACTAAATTTCTTTGAAGTTCTTTTCTAAAAATGAATTCCACGGATGTTGTGCTCATTTTGTTCCTATGACACTTCAAGCAAATAAGTAAATGCAGAATGTACGTTCACCGAAATGTATTAGTAACCTCTGCATGGTTAAAAATACTCTGTTGTAGCAGAACTAATACTGTCGTGATTCATAATGACACCCTGCACAATGTTCAGTAAGATTCACGTCCTTCTCGGGCATCAGCTTAATTTGTCATTGTGATCCATAATGTCAGTGTACTGTAAAAGCCAGTCTTAATTCCCTTGGTTTACGGTGGCTTTTTTTCCCCCCTCCCCAGTTTGCCACCAGATGTAGTGATAGAGCACGACAGAACACTTCTCCTGGGGATTTCTGGGATGAACTCACCAGCCTAGTTGATGCGAGTTACACAGTTCCATTAAGGACAGCATTACTTCTAAACTTAATATATCCCGTTTCTTAGGAAGCCGTAATGGACCCAGCGCTGCTTGTTGTTAAATTAGCTCATTCAGTGCCATAAAAGCATTTTCCTTGGTGTTGAGTGAAAGCATCTCTACCAATGCTGCTGAAAGTACTGCAAACTTCTAATACCTCCGGGGAAGGGGGATAATTTTCTGTAATGTTGTCTGTGATTCTTTTTAATATGGAATTCTGTTGTTGCTGCTGCTTGCATGTAATTTTAGCAGCGTCCTTATCAGATAGATTATACTGATACATACATATGGCAAATCATAGCGCAGTGAATAATTTGTTGATAAATGGAGATTGTTAAATTTGCTGCTGCTGTACAAACACAGAAATTACACTCTTTAAGGTTTTTTGCCTTATTAATACACTCTGCATCTAAGCAGATCGTAAAACAGTAGGTACAGTGATTATAGGAGTGTTATACTGTATGAGGCTGGTGTTCAACCACTTCCAAGTTGGAACACAGGGACTTCCAGTTATCTGTTGGATACTGTATTGGTTCAGTATTTTATTTCTTTTACTAAACAAACATTTTAACAAGATGGGGATTTATAATGACATAATGTGACAGCACAGTTTTTAATTTAATGTTTTCAAGATGATTAGTTAACTCAAAAGCATTTTTAGGTTTTTAATGGTGGCCAGAACCTTTATACTACATCTTTTCAAGAAAACCTCTCTGGGAAAACAACACTGTATATTTATTTGCTGAAAAAATGTGGAATGAAATATGCCAATTACTTAATGACCCAAAACTTTTACACTACTTGAGTTTCATTTTGGTTTTTATGAATTTGCTCCTTTCTCCTTCGAAACCACTTTTCTTGGGGCACATGGTTAATCCATAACCAGAAAGGGGTGCAGAAAGAGATAAATGTTAGAAGTGTCTTCTAAATTTTGAACTTTTTAAATTATAAAACTCTCACATTGTTATTTAACTAATGTTCACTCTGTCTTGTGTTAGATATGTAGAGTTTGCATCATTTTTAGCAATTGCTAATCAGCCTGGAGTAGGCAGCACTTTGGCATCAAGTTGGTCTTTCTCATCCCGTGCTTTGCTTGGCATGTATCAAACAGTACCTGGAATATAACCAAGAGACTGACAGGGAAGGGGGTAAAATGAAAAAAGAGAGCATGTAAACATTCACACAAGTGACCATTAAACAAGATGATGAGGCATAAAGCTGTCATTAACCCTTTCACTCTCAGATATCTTAATTTTGGCAATGCAAGGTAGGTTTTAATCCCACCTATCATGTGTATGCACATTGATATGTGATTTTGGGTGTGGTTTGTTTGTTTGATATGTTCAATAACAGATTGACTTTACTGAACTTTGATTTGGGCTGTTACTGGGTGCTGACATGGAATATAAAGTTCTTGTCTGTTTAAACTTTCAGTAGGAGCAGCTTTGAGAAAAACACTGTTTCTTTTAGGGATAACTGTCCCCATCCATTGTTAAACACCACATTTTGCTCTGTTCATTGTACTACAGAGGTTAAATGTAATATTGGCATAGCTCTGCTTTTGTCCCTGTTTATACATTGTGAGCCTGTTTTAAAAATCATTTCAGTTCACTGACTTTATTTATTTTGCATCTGGCCAGTATGAGACACTGACTCAGGCAAGCTGCTTTGCTTCAAACTGAAGCCTGAGCTGTCCCTGACAATATGACACAGCTCCTGTGGCTCTCTGTTATGTTTGAAACTCTCTCTTTGCTGCAGAGAGATGTCAGCAGTGGTTGCTCTTGCAGTGGGTGGTGGCTGTGAGCTGCTGGAGCACTTGTGTACCAGTGCACTGATGCTGACACTGCATGTCCTTCACGAGGATCTTCACTGATGTGGAAGTGGAGCACATCACAAGGCATTCTGCAGTGCACTGTGCTCTGGAAAGTGGCAGAGAAATTGTGCCCATTACCAGAGCCCAAGAGGCTTTCTCCTTCTTTGCTGTCCTCACGCTCTCGTGTTCTTGCTGAGAAGAGCCCATAGGATGAATTGAAAGGGGGGTAAATCCCCTGTCCAGAGTAACTATAAACAGGGTCACTGTTTATTTAAAACAGAGTCAGAACCAGGGTTTAGACTTTTGAATGTTCACTTGTAGTTTCATAAGTTATCTGTAAACATATGCAGAACCTGTTATTCATTTAACCTTATCTCTTACTTTGGTTTCAAGCCACTATTGTTTTAAGCAATAGGACTACTTATTGTCAAGTGCTGATGGAGCTCTAATAGCCCAAGATTATGTATTATGGATAAATCTCTATTAGGACCTGGAAGAATGGGCTATTTAAGAGTCTTGAAGCTCACCTTAGGCTAATGAAATTATGTCACTTCTCCTTTTAAGTGGAAATTGAGGAGTCCCCAATTCATTAGAGTTCAAATCAATTTGAGCAAATATGTTCTGAGATTCAGCTCTGGAAGTAAAGCGTAGTTCATTAACTGAATCATTTGTACAGTGCTCTTGCTTCTAGGGATATTTATCATCAGAATGCAAGAAAAGTTCTATTTTAGGAGAGGACAAGATTTTAATTTACATGGCAAGCTTCCTGCATGAATAAAACACTTCACAAAAAACATCCTTTAATGTTTTCTTTATAAATACATTTATGAATGAGGCTTTCTGAGCTGTATTTTTATACCTGCACTAAGCTTGGGTACAAAACAGGTACTGCTTAGTGCAAATGTAAGTTTAAACTTTGAAGAAATAATTGTTGTGGTTTGGGATGTAATTAAATCTTCATCTCTGCACTGACAATCAGTCAGGCTCTTTTTTTAAGGATGTTTCATCTCTATTCTGTTAGCATATATCCACACAAAAATTTCATCCCTGTGTGTCATAAGACATCTGGTGTGTATACAGAGAGCAACAACTTGTTGTTGTCTCAGGAAGAATTTCAGTAGTGTAGTTTATTTCCTATTTTGGTAGCTTTTCAGCTGAAAACAACTGACTTTGTGTTCATAACTACCTGAAGGGAGGTTATAGCCAGGTGGGGGTCAGTCTCTTCTCCCAGGCAGCCAGCAATAGGACAAGGGGGCACGGGCTTAAGCTCTGCCAGGGGAAATTTAAGTTGGATATTAGAAAAAAATTCTTTACAGAGAGAGTGATCAGGCATTGGAATGGCCTGTCCAGAGAGGTGGTGGATTCACAATCCCTGGAGGTTTTTAAACTGAGATTGGACGTGGCACTGAGTGCCATGATCTAGTAAAGGGACTGGAGTTGGACCAAGGGTTAGACTTGATGATCTCTGAGGTCTTTTCCAACGCAATCAATTCTATGATTCTATGATAAACATACATAAAAAGTTAATTGTATGTCATAGAGTGAGGCTTTTCAATTTAGCATTAAACAGCATTATATCTGAAAGTCCATTAGCATTACATCTAAACCAATTCAAAGTAGAAAAGAAGTAGAGATTTTTACTAGTCTGATTGAATTCTCTGGGAGTGCAGTGAATTCATTGTCCCTTTAAGTCTTTAAATCAAGATTAGATTCCTAGAAAAAGGGCTGCCTTCACTCAACTGGGAGACATAAGCTTGATGCAGGAATCATTAGCTTTAATTCTGTAGTTTCCATTATTCAGAGAGTCAGACAATTCCATCATAATGCTGTCTTTTGACTTTAAACTGCTTGATTCTGCATCTCAGCAGGACTACAAGTTAAATAATGAAAGGGGTAATAAAGTGAAATACACACAGGCCCAATTTACTTGGCAGTTTTGTAAACTGCAGAGCTGGAATATTGTTCTACGCTGCGACATATAATTTAGATGTGGCCATAAATCAGATGAACTTTCTCGGGTGTGCAGGTGGCTGTATGGAAAGATTGATTAGCTTGGGTCTTCTAGAGACATGGATTATCAATTATTTCTTGGGAATAATATAGACTTGCTGTCCCCACGTTTCGTGGAGTAGATGTCACGGTGTTGCTGTGCCATGTTCAAGTCTCTGTGTTTGTCTGCTCCTGTTCCAGATGCTCTGTATGATGTCATCACCGTGGGAGCCCCGGCAGCGCATTTCCAAGGATTTAAGAACGGTGGTCTGCGGAAACTGCTGAGTAAATTTGAGGCGGAAAGAAGAAAGTAAGTATTCTTTCAAGTGGCAAGGAAAATATCTTTAAAGTTGCATTAAAATGTGATGAGCTCACTGAATAACAAAACAATTTACCCTGCTCAGTGCACAGATGTTTAACATCTAGTGGCATTGACTCATGCATTTGTAAAATTATTTCCTTTATCATCCCTGCTTTGCTAGGCTACAAAATTAAAGCGCAGTCTATTTTCAGTGCTGAGACTTATTTTGAATAAAGGGAATGATATCAAACGGTGCCAGGGGAGGTTCACATTTGGCATAAGGAAGAATTTCTTCATGGAAAAGTTTGTCATGCCTTAGAATGGGCTTCCCAGGGAAGTGGTAGAGTCAGCAGCCCTAGAAGTGTTCAAGAAATGACTGGACCTGGTATTTGGTGCTATGATTTAGCTGATATGGTGATGTTCAGTCAAAAGCTGGACCCAGTGATCTTGGAGGTCTTTCCCAATCTTAATGGTTCTATGATTCAAAATTTTGATTCCCCCTCCTCACCACCACCCCCCTTTCCCCCCTCCATGTCAGGAAGCTTGAGGTGTATCAGTGCTTGAAAATGTGCTGTTCAGAGTGAGGTATCTCTTTGGTAGATCTTGTGCTAAGATGAATGTAGTTATAGACAAGTTTTCAATACAGAAACAGCAGCTTAAAGTAGCATCTTTATTTCTGACAGTCCTGGGCCTGTATTAGGAAAAAATATTTTTCTTACACCTATGAAATAAGTAAGACACTACTCTTATTCTTCAGCGAGCCAAAATAAGACTAAACAAGAATAAAGGTTTATAATTTCATTGCTGTACTCAAATGCTTTGTTAACTGCTGAAGTACAAAAGTGTTAGTTGCGTATTTTGCTAACTAAGAATTGGATGTATTTGTGTTTGTTGCTATGGCTGTTAAGATTTTTTTCAAGCAGCCACAGCTGTCACTGGCAGCACCCATAGTTGTGACTGCTCAACGCTTCGACTAACGGTGCCAACCCCAATCAGTGGCACAGCATCTGAAAGGGAATCAGGAAGTACTCGGATCTAAGTCATCAAAATGTGCCATAGAAAATGCATTCCGTTATGTTCAATGCTCAAAAAAAGCTTCGTAGGTACATTATAAAGGATTAAAAGGAAAATTATAAAAATCTACTGTTGAATTCTAGGTTGAATAGCACTTGGCATCAATAATAAAACCGAACAAAGCCCAGCAGGTATATTTGCTTTGAAAGCTGTGTTATTGGTTGTTTGGGGGGGGGTTCTTGCACTGTGTAACATAAAAATATATTAAAATCTTCTTAAGTCTTTCATTTCCCTGACCACCTCTGATGTTGAAACTTGCCAATGAATCATGGATATCACTGATCACATAAGACACCTCACTGAACATTGTGTTAATATTCTGCTGTCAGCAGCCTTATCCTCATATGGAGGCCAATGCAGTGCATGTTTTCCAATGAGGAAAATATCTGAAGACGTTTCTTAAAATATCTGCTTCTTTACTATCTGATTAATGTAGTTGCAATAGTGTTTAGTGAGTTTTTATTATATTACTTAAGAAGAAATTGGTAAGGCTTTGTGCAGGTTTTATCGAGGTATTCTGTACCCCTTTCATGTGCCTACACATTACCTTACATATTTGCCCTGCTGTTCAGATTCTCTTGCGTGCCTCAGAAACACCTGGAATTGGAGTGATTTTTAAGGGCAGGATACCAGACCTTTACTCTGACAGTGCAGTTTGCTTTGCATTTCTGTATTACCCTGGAAGAGCAAAAGTCTGTTTTTAGATGATGTAACTCCAAAATTCATCTTTCCTACCGTCTCTGAGGGTGGCTCAGGTTTATTTTTGTGGGTTTTTTTTCCCCCCTTCAAATAGAAGAGCTTGAGTGACCCGAAAGACCAGGAGCAAGCAAGCTCTCCGTGTGATCTCACTTACTTGAACATTCAGGGGCTGGTCTATGTTAAATGAATACATGAAAGGACTATTCTTATTCTTACCACAGATAAATTTATTTTGCTGTAGCAACAACAACATTATTTTTTGCACCTGTTTGTTCAGCTGTACGAGAATGATTTGAAGACACACAGCATTTCCAGGGGCAGCTTTTACAATTTAAATTTTCTGTTTTGCAATGGGGGGCAGCCTTTCTGAGGGTTTGGTTGAAGGGAGAAGTGACACCTCGAAATATCAGTCAGACTATGGAATGAACAGAAGGAAATGCAGATTCCACAGCCATTGGCTCTAGGGCTAAGTGAGCTGAAGACCTAGAGGAAGATGTGGGAAGAGATTTAGTTCTTAAGCCAATCCCAGTAGCTTTTGAGTCATGACAAAATGCCTTGTTTGCCTTTGGCCTTCAGTCTGATTGTTAGAACAGTTTATCAATGGTGTCAGCATATCACAAACTATTCCTTGCTCAGTCCTGGACTTGTGGAATTAACAGACAGGAGGAACTGATATCTGGTAGCATTTGCAACTGGCAAATCAAAACAAGAGTGAGATGTACGTTCTGTGAAAGTTAATCAAGCAGAAGAATGTGGGAAATGTGTGTCTGAAGATGGTTCTGGCATGTTTTCTATTACAGAGAATATACGTTTTTGTGCAGACAAAAGAGGGGCAAGCACTGTATAATATTTATAAAAAATGCAGTGTTTTTGCAATTCTTCTCTGATTTGTTACCATCAAGCAGGTCATACTAAAAGAAAAAAAAAAAGAAAAAAGAAGAAAAAAGGCATATTTCTAAAAATATGATCTGAAATAAGAGCAAGAAAAGCTTTTCTTTCAGGTGAAAAATACAATACTTTATGGTATGGGATCTGAAGCCCATTCCAGTGCTTTATAACCCATTCACATACTGTTTTTTATCTGTAAAAAAGAGACAGATAAAAGCCTCCTCCACTAGAAGCATCAGTCATGTCTATAAAGCATGACTAGTATGTCTGTCCCTTTAGTAGCCAGTACTGAACTTCATAAGACCAGTAAGAAAACTGATGCTTTATAAAAATTTCGTTTAGGTACGATAGCATTTAAATTAAAATAATTGAAATGTGATGATTAAGGTGTGGCAAATTATTGCAGAATATTGATTATGTGTTTAGGATATAGATTTATTTTGGAATATTTTTCTTTATGCTGCATTGGTTTGTTCTTTTTATTTTTTCCTTCCTGTTTCTAGGTAAAAGAGAAAGTCAGTTGTTAGTCTTTTTTTTTGGCCTGGTACTATAGATTATTTCTCCTTCTAGCAAATGAAAGGGCTTTTCTTCTCATCAGTGTGTAGACGGCACAGTAAATTATTATTTTTAGATCTCAGTTGTGCAGGACCATTTGAGGCAAACATTCTGTAAGTTATATCCATATAATCCTTCACTGCTTGAAGTGTTCATAAATCACTTTCAAGATACACAAAGTACTTTTTTTTCTTATTTAAAATCTAATTTAATCATCTTTGTTTTAACAAAAACACATAGACTTAGGATTGCAGATTTTTTTAATGCCCCTCTTCTAATCATCCAGAAACAAAGAGGTGTCACACAGGCTGAATTAGGTGCTGAGGTTCACTATGATTTCATACATAATTTCCAGCAAGCTGTTTAGAAATGATCCTGTCTTACATTAGCACAAGCTTAAAACTGAAAAGGATTTTCTGTTGTGTGTGGGTTTTTGCAGTTGTTTGTTTGGTTGGTTGTTTGGTTGGTTTTTGGTTGGTTGGTTTTTTTGTTTGTTTGTTTTTAAGCTATAATTTCATTTGGTTTTGAACTGTCTAAAAGCTCCCTTCCTGTTGGATGAGCCCTAGATTTTCGATCAAGATATGTGGTGTGCTCCTTCATTTGACATACCTGTTACCAGAGATTTTATTAATGCTGCAATCTCCTGGGTTCCTGTTATCCAAAATTCATAACCTTCAATCCATTGCCATTCTCTGAGGAAACGGAAATAGGATTGTTTCACAGAAAAATCCCAGAGAAGTTGGAATAATAATGACCTGTGTTTGATCTAATTGTTCTAATCTCTGTCTCAAAGGAAAACCACAGCACTTTCCACAGACATGTTACTCTTTGCACACTTTCCTTTTTTTTTGTGCATGTGTGAGAAGGAGAGATCAGGAATAGAAGAGCAGCAGGAAAAGCTCTGTGTGTGCAGCCTCAGCCACTGCCCAGAGTTAAGGATCTGTAGAGATTTGAATGCCACAGACAGAACTAATAACACCATTTCATTTTCCTCTGTATTTAAAATTAGAATTTCCAAGTTTGCAAGAGAACCTTAAGGAAATTAAAAAAAAATAAATTGATTTGAACTTCTGGTTTCTCTCAGGCCTGTTTTCATAACCTCAACACTGTTCATATGGTTTAGTTTTATCGAGACAGTGAATTGTCCAGGGATTTTTTTTATTTTTTGTCTAGCAATTTATATTTGATAAAACTTCAACTTTAGACAGAATCCATGGGATGCATGAGTAAACCACTGAATTGGTATCTTCAGTAACGTACCTAAGCTGGAAGTTATCTCAGGGTGGATGTACTTGCTGCCTGTTTTTTAACTGTATTTTTAATGTGAATGCCAGTGGTTTTGACCATGAAAATGCAAGGTCAGATGTTCATTGCTGGAAGATTTTCACCCAATCCCAGATGGTGGCAATTTAACTGCGTCGCACAAATTACGCAGTTAACAGCAGGAGTGGAGTAACTCAGAGTGTCATTAAAAATTAGTCGTTTAGCATATTGCAGTATTTATTCTCAGGAGAAACTTTGTTAATCTAGAATGAAAATTGCTGATGTAGCCAATGTAATATTTATTCAAATTACATGACAATGTCCTTAAAGCACTTTTAAAACTGAAATGACAGCAGTGTGTTCATAGTTAATGATGGTGCCAATATATGGAAATGATCAAGTGTGGTTTTGATATTTAACCCAGAAGACATTATTATGGAGTTTTTCCAAAGGTACCTGTGTAACAATATAATTTGCAAATCTAAGGCAGGTTTTCATAATGCTGCTGATTTCCTGCACTGGACCTACCCATGTGGCCTTGACCCCAATGCAGAAGTTTCATGTAGTTTGTGCCTTAGGACACCTGTGGGAAGTTTTACGTGCCAATAAGTTCTATTGGTAACTGCTTCTTCTCAGTGGCATACTAAAATACCATAGCTATACGTGTCAGCAACTCTAAAAGTAGTCATAGATGAGGAAACATCACTGAATTGGAAGTAATGATGTCTTTTCCTGAGCAGTAATGGCACAGAAACTCTCAGGCTAGTCTCAGATTCAACAGTGTTGAGACACGGCAATTAGAAACTTCAGATACTCCCAAACATGTTGTTTCTGAAAAACAACTGCACACTTTCCTAGGAGAGGCGAAGAAGTTGCCCTCAAATTCTGAAAGAAACTAAATATTTGAAGTTGTCTCATGCTTTTGGGGGTTCAGGAAATGTTAAAAGTAGCCAAATAATGAAGTCCAATAATACGCTGCATTCTGAAGAATGTGTCATTGTCTCCTCACTGTTCCCTGTATTTAAAAGGTATTAATTACTTTATTACAATTAGAGCTGCCCACAGGTTTAGTCTCGCTCTTCCCTCTGTCTTACAGCGTTGCCTGTAGCTTTTCTGGTGCAATATTCCGTGAGGCTCAGAGCTGTGGGAGATCGCTGGGAATGATCAGGGAATTAAAGGCTGAGGGAAATCCCAGAAAGCAGGATGTGCATGGGGAGCTCGATAACAGCATTATCCAGAGTGAGCCTGGAAAAAAAGGCTGTTTGAGAAAGGGAGGGAGACGCCTGAAGCAAGGCTTTTAAGGCTGTCTTCACTACAATTAGCATAGACTACTATTGCTCTTGTCCCTGCCCTGTCCGTTGGGTCTGACAGCATGAGAGCTGCTGTGTCTGCAGAGGTAGCTCTGACTTTGGAAGTCCATCTCACCAACACTGTTGCCACCTCAAAGGGACAGTTGTGGCTGTTTCCTCTTTTTTTTTTTTTTTTTTGAGAGGCAGAGATTTATTTTTTTCCCCCAATTCATTAGGAAAGAGAGTTTATATGTTTTGTTCTGCTGAAATACTCAGAATTCTGACCCCTTCACTCAGCAGCCTAGTAACTTAGGTAGTGGACTGTGAGTTGGAGATACACAGTAATTTTGATGTGGCTGGTGGTGTGACTGATCGTGGCAAAGCTTTGCTGTCTCAGATGCCGTTCATCCTGACTCTCCATTTTTAGATACAATTCTTTGTAAGCATTGGTGAAAGACAGAAAAACAGAATGGGTTTTGTGCATTTTGGGACTGTAACTCAGCAAAGTAAGCAAGAGGCTTAATTTTTAAGGCTGTTTGAATCTATCCTTATTTGCCAAAATGCTTAAGCGTTTTAAGTTTTATGGAAGTGACTTTGTTTGGACTTCTGAATTTGTTATATGTGTCCTTTATTGAAATTAATTTAATTTCCAGTTTGTACAAAACTTATGAGAAGGAACTGGAAGGGACTCTAGAAGACACAAAGGAGAAAAGGGGGAGTGAAATGATCTGGGAAAAGACAGAAATGAAAAGCAATGCACAGGATTGCCCAAGTGTCAAAATTCAGGTCTTGATCAAGAAATTTAAGAAAGAAATTAAAACAGTGGTGAAAGGGTTGAAGAGACTGAATTATGTATGATTAAAAGGCAGAAGAGGAAAGAAGGGAGATACACACAGAACCAATTAAACATTAATAGCTCATTTGGAAAGATTAGTGAGGTAGTTCATAATATGTTGGGGAGTTCAGTTGGAAAAATAAGGAGCCTTATGCCCTTTGTGATTACTGTGTGACTTGGTCAAACCTTTTGTTTCTCCAGAATTACAGTTTTTGAAAGAAACATTTAAAAATACGGTTTTCTTATGTTCAGAGCAGTTCACTCAAAGGAATTTTTAGGTTGAATACTGCTACTTGGATTGTTTGGTGGTGGGCACTCTACTGTTCAAGCAAGGATTTGATTTTACCCTTAGGGGAAGGTGCATTCGATGAAGTGAAGTTCAGGTATCTGGCATTTTTTTTTGTAAATGTAGTGGTAAGATTTTTAGCACATTAAGCATTTTTATTAATAGCAGAAAATTATTTTGACACTGTGACTCTGTTATTACAGTACTGGATACCAGTGCATTTACTACTCACCTGAAAACACAGCCAAGGCAAAAGAAGTTCTCAGCAACATCAATCATCTACAGCCTCTCATATCAAGCCATGCAGACCTGCTGCTTAGTTCGGCAAGCCAGCGTTCTCCAGACAGCTTGAAGAATTCTTTAAAGATGCTTTCAGAAAAAGTAAGATTCAAATCTTCACTGCAATAGAAAATGGAATAACTGAGTCTCTGACTGCTGGGGGTTTTTTTCTGCATGAATTGACTTTTGCAGCATCAGGAAATGTTAAAAAAACTCTGCTAAAATAAGCTTTAAAAAGTTGCTATTAGAAAAAAAAAGTTACTTAGCATTTCTGTAGGCTTTCCATATAGAAATTTAATGGAATATGTAAAGATTGTCTTTATTCAAAAGTGTAATTAATTTATTTTCATGTGCCTCTTTTGTCCTCTAGTGGCCACATCCTGGGGTTTATCAAAATAGTTTATTATAAATAATTTTGTGGTACGATAAATCATTACTTTGAGTTCTCTTTCTGTGGTACTTCAAGCTGCTGCTGCTGGGAGATGGTTCAAGGTTTGTGCATAAGGTTTAGAATAACAGCATGATCAGAAATGGTGATGCAGCCTGAAAGGAGAAGCCAGGAATTTAGCACCAGGAGGTCTCAAATTTTAATTCTCTTTCTCCTCTGTAGCTGTAGGCTCTTCCTCATCTTGGTTTCTTTAGTTCTAAATTAAGGAAGGTAATACATCCTCCTTGTCTCACAGACAGATATTGGAGATTAGCTGAAGTCTGTAGTACTTTTAAGCATATGGAATACGTTATGCTATAAAAATATTAAGCACTGTAGCTATGACCTGAGAGGTTGAAGAAGTTTCCCATTACTTCATGGGCCGTCCCTTCTGTAATGTGATCTCCGTGTGGCTTAATAACACCATCAATAACCATTCCAGGAGATCCTCAGCCCTTGGGAAGTGACAACCCTGGCATTCTGAGCACCATTGTCCCAGCAGTGCCTTGTTCCATGGGGGAGTTTGGAATCTGAATATTGAGCTCAGCCACATGCTGTGAAGGCACGGCATTGGAACCAGGGAGGAGAGAAACACTGTTCTCCCTTAGGGATGTGTAAATCCACGGTACCTCTGGGAGCACTGGAGTCACTATGAATGTCAGGAGTAATATGTCAAGTGTAGTCTGTGGGTGTCTGTCTGTCCTCCACCTTTTGCTCGTAAGAGATGAATCCAGTTGCCTGAAGAACTGCTGCATGAAGGGTTCAATACCTGCTTCCCTGTCTATTCCCAAATTTGCTCTGAGGAGGAGATGGATAGTGGAGAAATAACAGGGCGGGACCATTGCTGAGGAAGAAAGTGTGGAGGGGCAACAGAAGAGAGATGGGGAGGAAAGAGCAAGAAACAACTTCAGCGAAGGGAAATATCCTTTCAGACCCCCAAAGTGAGTGAAGCCACATGATACTGCAATGAGATCCCTCACACTTAAACAAAGTCCTAAATAATTTTATTTCTATAATCTGGTAGAGTATAGGAGAACCAAAACTGACCGTGTCCCTGGTTATATTTAAGATAGGGTGGCACATGCTTTGCTGAATAGAATTACGTGATGCCCACTTGTATTCCTGAGGCATGTGAAGTGCTTCTGCTCTTCCATCTTTCCTATGTTTTTATGCGTAAAAAAGAAAGGCTCTTGCACTTTAACTTGGGAGAAATTTAGAAATTAAACAGCTGTTTGAAGAAGTCATAAAATTGATTTGCCTGTTGATTCAATTATGCAAGTTTATTAAAAAGTATATCACCTTTTTTCTTCTAAGGTAAAGTTAAGCCTAATATATAGAACAATTCTTTCTAAAAGTATGAGGTAGTAGGGAGTATATCTGACCTATCAGCAATGTTAATTACGTTTAAGCATTTTTGTTAGAAATGGAAGAACTGACTGCATGGGTTGAAAGTGAAAAATTAAATAATTCCACTGCTGCTTCTTAAATTGAGCTTATTTCCTCACACTAAGCATGATTTTACTTCTCCGTATATAATTTGCAATTTACCATAGTGTTTTCCTGGGAGTAACCTTTTATCATCACTTTCTGTTAATTGATTAAGGAAGCCTTTAGCTGTTGACAAGTGTATCAGCATTTGCAGCTTGCAGAAGGCTTGATAAATTCATTTTCCAGCTATGCCTATCTTTGTTTGCAGAAATATTCCTGAGTATCTAAAAGAATTTGCAAAGTTTTCATTTCTTTCTATAGACTTGTTTTGTGATTTCAATGCAATTTTATAAATAGTGATGTTCTGCAAATTTAGCTGTACTGAGCTGTTAGAAAGTGCAGTTAAAATGTAAATGGCTGTTAAACCAATGGCATTCCTCAATAGAATTTAATTACAGAAGCATTTTAGTCTCTGCATGAAAAAAATGGAGGTTCACTGCCGTACCAATTTGCTTATACGAATTAATTTTCCCTATAAAATATTTATATTAAATTAGATTAGTTAAACTTTTCAGATCATTACCTAATATACATTGCCGTTATAGTGGGCATTCTTTGCATCAAATTGCCTGATGCTCACAATTTTCTGAAATTTAAAGCTTTTTTGAGTCAGCTGTGCCTGAGGTAGAGACCCGAAATGGTCTCAGGCAGACTTTGAGGGGAAGAGGAGGTATGAAACCTCAGCGAAGCCGTGATGTTGCCCTTTCTAAGGAGAGACAAGTGATGTAGTTTTGGCTTTTTTTGATATGGAACTTTAGACAAGTCTTGAAGACATTTTGCTTCTTGAGAGAAGAATGTTAGGGTTTGATAGCAACGTTCCCCAAAGACTCGTTTATTCTCCAAGCATGCAACATGTGAAGGCTGGAAATTGAGAAAACTGGAATTGTCCCATAGTGCAATTCAGGATTTTGGTTTAAAAAAGTGATAGCTTAGACATACCTGAGTTTCTTATTTTTAAAACTTTTGAAATTCAGTTGCAGCAAAAGTTTTCAGCCTTTCCACGTTAATTTTTTTTTTTCTAAATGTAATGAAAATGGGAAAAAGCAGAAAATTCTCAAGCAAGTACCTAACCCGGCAGCTGGAGCTTGAAGAAAACCATTGATCATTTAGAGCATTGTTGTCTAAGTTTCAGTAAACCTTTGAGGGGGTATTGAGGCAGGAAAGCAAGAAAAATTGAGTGGGAGTAGAGGTGTACAAAAGAGGAGCAAGTTGTAGGAAAAAGGGATGGAATAAGAATAGAAGTAAGAAGTGCAGAAACTGGGATAAAGACTCCCAAGAAGAGAGATGCTGACACTTTAAACTTGTTTGGTTGGGGGTTTTTTGTTGTGTTTTCTCCAAGTTATGCATTAGCAGCGTGTAAGGGCTGAATGAAGCTTGGCTGGGCAACCTTTATTTCTAGCATTTCCTGGCTTTGTGTGCCTGCTCGTTCAGGCTGGTTCCTCTGACTCTTATCTAAATACTTTTCACATGCCTGTTTAATTAAGATTGTGTGCACAAAGGCACTTCAGCATCCAAGTCTGCCTGCACGTGACAATCTGCTGTGCTCTGGGAAAATAGGAAGGCAACTGACCTGGGATAAAGGAATTCTGGCGATTTGTGATGTGAAGGAAATACAGAGTTGTGTTTCCTCATCCCCTGTGAATCAGGGAGAGGAGCTCTGGCAGCCCGGGTGGGATGTGGTAGATGTGGCACAGCAGCTCTCCCCACTCTGGCAGATGAACCCTGTTGTGTTGGTGGAGTGACCAGTCCCCAGGCTGTCTGTCACGGTGACTTTTCTGGTGGTTCCTGCCCTGTGGGGAAAGGCCATGTGTCCTTGCACTTCATCCTCTCCTCTTTGGTAGGTTCTGCCAGCTGGTGGAGTGAATGGGCCACAGGTGAGAGGAGCGGGGGAGATGGGGCCACATGAGTGTCACTGCAGGAAACTGGTGTGAGTGGCACGCTGGTGGCAGTGACACGTGCTGTTACATGGAGACAATCTGGTGATGGCAAAGACCATACACAGAAAGGATTCTCCTTTTCTTGTTGGGGTGGAAGGGAGGTGAATAATGCGGGGAGGCTGAAGGGTTTTAAAAATATGGTAAAATTCCAGAAGTGACAGCCAACAAGATGGATTTAGAAAAATCACATGGTGATTGAATAACATCTTAGGAGGACCTGAAAAAAAACCCAACTACCTCAGGGTTTTCTTTCTTTAAAAAATAAATAAAATAAAGCTAGAAATCAGATACCATTGCCTACCCTGATATCTGGGTTGATACTTGCAGGTACCAAAATACATCTCTGGAAACACTGCTTTTGTAGATACTGCAATCTCAGCAATGTAGTGTGGTGGGTTTTATTTAAGAAGATTCTTGAATTTGTTAGTCACGTTTTTTCTGACACTTAATCAGGAATTATTAGGCAGTGGTTGGTTACTCTTGGAACTGGTTCTTGTAGACATTCATCTCTGCAGGCAAAATTTGGAACTCAAATTAAAAGTGGAAAGGTTATGATCTCTATGACAAATCCTAACAGTGTTGAACTGTTCCTCTCTGTTTGTTGGCCTGCTTTGTTTTCTGCTTCTCGGGCCAGCCTGAAACAAATACCCACTCTGGCCAAGGATAATTAAGGGTTACTTCACTTTGGTTGTGATATTGCATTCTTTGGTCTAACCTTTCCATTCATTTGGGTTTTTTTCCCCAGACGGAGTTATTTGTGCATGCATTTAAGGATCAGCTGCTCAGAAGTGCCCTTTTAGCACTGTACACAGCCCGGCCCGGCTGCGTCCTCAAGAAGTCATCTCTGCCTAGAAACAGTGCAGAAGAAGTGAGTGATTCACAGCACCAGGATCATCCTTCTCAGATGAAAAGGCAGGACTCCATACCCCATCATTCCGAGTATGATGAAGAAGAGTGGGTAAGTAGTCAGAAACCCTTGGTTGGTGCTCAATCCCAAATCCCTACAAATCAGCATAAACAACTACGAGCCCTGAGTGTCCTTGTCACATGTTATTGCGGGGGGGGAAGGGAACACAGGACCGTGAAATCCTGTTTTTTGGACGCATCACAGGTTTTGAAGCTCAGTTGAAAAGATTTTGCCAAGTGTGATGTGCTGCGATGGGACTGTTTGCTTGTGCATGTAGGAGTTCAGACGATGAATATCTTCTTGCCCAGACAGAAAAATAGCTTTTCTTTGCTCTTGAGTTCTTCTGCTAGTTGGGCAGATTTATGAAGAGTGAAACAGCTTATGCTGTTATGAGGGAAATGTTCTTTTCTTCCCCGCTCCTCCTCCCTGGTCCCCAGTTTAAATACACATGAATACACCTCAGCAAAACAGAGCTTTTTTTCCCCTTAGACTCAGTTCTTAGAGGATGTCTGAGTTTGCATAAAATAATTAAACATAGCTTTTAGGTGTTAACATTTTTATCAGATTTTTCAAATAAATGTTATTTATATGGCCGAGATTTTGTAGATTAGTTATGTTGGCAGATGTGTTCATAATAGATCTGCTGCTTTGTTACATATGTACTCAAGCTGTTTTTATTTCGTTCAGGCTCCTACTTGAGTTCATCACTTTATTCTCATAAATGTAAAGGGTGCCAGTATATTCATCTCTATTGTAAATAATTAATAACTTCTGAGCCTCAGTACTTACACCTGAACCGTGATTTTTATCCACACCACAAATAAGGGAAGGAGCATATATATCTTCTAGAAAAAAAGCAATTATTTCCACTCCCATGCATTAGGTAGTCATGAGATTCAAACAAAAAATAGCTCATTCTTTTATTTGTTCTCTGGTTTTGGACCCTTGAATTTCTTGCTTTCTTAACAACCTGAGGGGATAGAATAGTGGTTCTTTCCTTGAAATTAAGGCCAAAATATTTATTTCCAGCTGTTGAAACATTCAGAAATATCAGTATCACAGTAGGTTTCCTAAAAGGGAGAAATTTTGCATTGGAAAAAATGGCATTTTTTTTACAAGTTGGGTTTTAATTTATTACTTCAACTTAGCTTCTCTGAAGACAAGGTAGTGTTACTGTATTTCATTATTGATGTAAAAATAAAAATAGTTTCTGCCAGGTCTTTGGTCCTCATCTACTAAAATATATAAGCATGTTATTTTAAAGTATATCTATATTTTTTTGTACTGAATTAGAAAGATTACCTTCTTGATTAAAAATTTAGTGTATCCCAGTATTTTCTGAGTTAAACTGAGTCAGAGTCACTTTGAAACTTGAGACAGTATAAATGTTAGAAAAATTTGGAGGTTTTTTTTCTGAATTTGAAAGATTAGGCTTCAGATAGTTTTCAGTTCTTTTTTTCAATGGAGGTGTTGAATAATAGGAGTTCTAATGATCAAGTTGTCATGAGCATGATGAAAAGAGACAGAATAAATGCATATAAAATTTGAAAGAAATGCTTAGTCCACTCTGAAAGTCAACTATAAAGCAAAAACCTTCACAGTATGTTGCTTTGAATGCACAGCGCTGTATCCTCTTTTTCTGTTGCGTTTCTCATTATCAAGTGCTAGAGTTACATTTTAATTTTGCCTGAAATCTAAATCTTTAACCAATTCTTTAAGCTGGCCCTGTTCCATCCACTTCCAATGACCGTGTTACCTTATGACCATCACAGAAGTAAATTGAAGGTCATGTTTAAAAACTGGGTGAGATTCACCCCCTTCCCTGGCATCCAAATTTATCTTTAAAGGACTAACTCCCAGAGAGTATCCAGTCAGCTCTCCAGCAACTGATGGTAAACCTGGTATCAGGGCAGAAGCATCCTGCTCAGGAAACTACGGTCTTAGTACTTCAGTGCTTATCAAGAAATAAGACCTGTTTTCCTCTGATGGTTCACACAGAGAGTCTGTAAGAATGCTTACTTAAGGGGCTGTATTTTGTCCTTTAACCTGCCCTGTGCTGCAAAATGATCCCTTGTGAAGTAGTTCTTAAGCAAATTGAAAATAGACCACTTAAGGAGATGAAAGGTGGGTGGAAAGTGTGCTAGGCTGCAGGAAAACATTCTGGAAGTAGTAAGGGATGACAAATAATGTGAAATAGATGCATTTCTTCTCATGGAGAATCAAAGAAAGCCACTTGATTTTCATTGATTGGAAACTGCATTTTTCACTTGAGGATTGTTCTGACCAAACTGCAGAATTTCATCAGCCCTCTCAGAAAAATTTGGCTGCCTTTGTGCAGACAGGATAACATTTCAGTGAATGATGGAAACATCTACTTTATCTGTCTGCCTGTTATGACAGCTTCTAATCCCAGGAACCTCCTACGTGGAGAAAAAGAGCTGTGGGACAAGGCCTTGCTCCCTCTCACTTGCCAATATGTAAAAAAAGCCACATACATGATAATAAGAATGAGCTTTCTGTCAACAGATGTTTATGAATTTTGCTTCTAAACCCTCGGGGAATGTTTGTGTCAATATCGTGTAGACATCGTGTCAATGCTGGGTTAATAGTTGGTTTGAAAGGGGGAAAGTGCTCCTTCCAAAACGAAACAAGGGCTCCTATTTGTGTTGTTTGTGCCATAACTCCAGATGCTCATTAAGAGCTCAGTGCTCTTTGTGTTGGGATTAAGCTCCCCCAGCAGACAGAAGGCAGTGAAATTGCATTGCTGCAGCCACGCTGAGCGACTTCAGTTCATGTACCTCAGTAACTTCAGTGACTGGAGCGTTCCCTGCTGCTCTCTGGGAAATCTCACTGGCATTTGGGCCCAGAATTTTTACTGTTTGCACTATTTCTTTGTTCTTCAGAGAATTCTTCTCCCCGAACTCACACTTGTGGGTGGTGAAAATCAGTCGTTTTCCCCATATTCAAAATGTCTTTCAGGAATGCTAGGGGTACATGTCATATGAAAATTTTGAAGGAATATATGCCTGTCTTTTGACCTTTATATCTTAGCACATGAATAGCAGATATTCACGTGCCTAATGATTTGTTTCATGTGTATGGGTGCAGGTATTTCCACATGTTGCATTGTGCATAGAGGACTTAAAAAATTTTTCAAATAATTGTGGACTAAATGCAGTTCAGCATGAGTGTATACAGCTTCTTGCCTCTTGCAAATCAGCAATATCTTTTCTATAGTGTGGTCAAAGCTTGAGTTTGCCTTACTAGTAATTCTTGACTTGCCTTCTCACAAATTCCAAGTGCTGCTATTGATATGGAACTATGGTATTTCTCCAAGTTTTCAGTTTTCTTTAACCTTCTCTTGTTGTCTTTTGCAACCCCATTTTTTGCACCTCAGGGCCTGACATACATGTAATGCTCCTGGCATTGTAAAATGAGAAACAAAGTAGTGATATTATCTTGTCATTTTTAAACATCAAGTAAATTCTGATTGCTCTGTATTATTTTCAGAATGACTCAGCATTAAAACATGTTGATGGGTTTTTTTTTTTTTTGTGGGTTTGTTATAGGTTGGTTTTATTCTGATTGCCAGCCTTGGGTACAGCCTCCTTTCTTGTATGGCTTGCATTTTTTTGCTTCTTCTCATACAGCACCACCAAAGTAGGTGCAAGAGCTTTGATTTTTTGCAGCACTCCGCACCTGAAAGATTCTTCCTGTATCTCTGTTCCACAACAGCTCTCTCTTTCCCTTGATGTTATCTCTTTTGTTCTCTGTTCATACAGAATTTCTTCTATCACTCCATCATTTTGGTGATTCTCATATTTATTATGAATTCAGCTAAGTGTGATGGTTGCAGTTTGTGTGAGAGTTGAGGAACAGAATCAAAATTGTGTTTCCTAGTAAACATGCCATGACAGCAAGTTTCTCCTTCTAGTCCTTGAATTTTACATTTGATTCAACAGAGTAACTGATGTGATAAAATATAGGGTGTGTTAAATTATCAAAAGGAGGTTGTTAACTACTATGACAAAACTGGGAGTTCCACACAAGGTTTGATTTGGCAAGGCTTTGAGTATCTACACTCTCATGGTATTATTTCAAATAGACAAACTTGTGTCTGGCCCTGAAACTTTGCATGTGTTTTCATGGAGAGTTTGAAGCACACGTTTCTCCAGTGTCTAAAAGCCCTAACAGTTTCAGTTCATTTACACTGAAAGAAAAAAAAAAAAAAAACAACCAAAAAACAAAAAAACACACCAACAAAACCCCATGGAAAAGGCTCAATTTGGTAACAGGCTGAAGAATGGCAGAAAGGGTAATATGCTGACACCTCATATTTCTAGCAATTTGCACATCTCTGTCTCCACTTTATGGTAATAAGTTACTGTTGTCTCTTTTCTTTTTTTTTCTTCTTCAGTAATGTGCAGTGATAATTCTGCTCTTTCCAGGACAGGGTGTGGGCCAACGTGGGAAAGAGTTTAAACTGTGTTATTGCCATGGTGGACAGACTGCTGGAGAAAGAAAACAGCAGCAGCAGCAGTAAAGAGGATGAGAGTGACCCTTCAGCAGCAGACTGCAAGGTGCTGCATACAGGTGGTAAGCAACCCTCCCCCCTTTCTTTAAATCGTTGACTAGAGCAAATAAAAATGGAAAAAGTTATAGGGAAATTATCTGGAGAGGGAGGACTCCAGAGCAGCTTTGATGCGAGTGCTGATGGCCAGATTTGCACACTTGTAGGAAGGCTGTTTATCAAAGTACAGATTCATTATGTGCTCAGATTGCTCACCATGCTTGGTCTTTTGTGCTGCAGTGTAAACCTTTTGAAACTACATTGTTTTCTTTTGAAGGCTGATGCAATGTAATTTAATTTAGATTTCACTTTAATGTACTATTTTGTGGAAAAAAAATTGTCGTGTGTCAAACCCTATAGGAAAATTGTAAGGAAAGGTGAACTTTCTATGTCAGTGTCATTGTCCTGTAAACACTTCCACTTCTCTGAGGGGATATACTGATTTTTGTTTTCTGATTTAGTAAAATTCATTTTTACCTGAACACACCTGTCAGTCTGTGTCAGTACTGAAGGCTAAGTAGAAAGATTCCATGAGGTGATGTGAAGAAGACTTTGTCCACCAAATCTTCTGATCTTCTCCAATGGCTTTGGTTGAGGTGTTGATTTTTAACGCAGCTACAACATCTGCATTTTTACCAGGAGGGAGATTTGTGCTGGAATGCTGGAATTCTTTTTTTCAGTGCCAGATGTGTTAGACTTGTTTTTGTATGAATAATCCAGAGAGTAGGGTATTCCTTACCTGTTTGCTTCTCTTAAGTTTCTGTCAACCAGCCATGTATCCCTGTTGTGTTGGAGAGATAGATGATACTGTCTTTGTTCTCTAGTGAAAGCTTGCAGGGGCTTTCTACATTTTTCATACCTTTCTCAGGCTGAGAAGAAGGTACAAATATTCAACAGTTATGTAGGTGTAGTTTTCAAGTCGAAAGCATCTTTATAAAGTGAACCCAAGCACACTGATTCTGGCTAAAAGAACAAAATTGAGTATTTGTTCTTGTCCCTCACTCTCTTCTCTTCCCACTGGTGCTAACAAGCTTTTCTGCCATTGTTAGCAGAAGTCCAGCATTAGAAATATTTTGCAGGTGCAGTAGTAGTGCCTTTTCACCCAAACTTTCCCCCAAATTACTTTGAGTGCACACATAAACATACAGGTTGTGGTTCTTACCTGTATTTCATAGTTGTGGAACAGAAGTTGAGATTTCCAGACCTCCCTCCTCAGTCTGGAAAAAGGTATGATTTAGGATACTTATTTTGGGATGGTTTCTGACACGTTTAACAGCACGAGTGTTTACGGATTTTCCTTTACTCTCTGGACCGAGGACACAAAGAGTATCAAAGTGCTATGATGCTGGAAGAAATTTTCCTCTTCTTGCCTCATTTTAGGGCCTTCTCTATTTCTCTTGAATCAGTGCAAGTGCCCTTCTGTAGGAGCAGGGTCTGTGCTTTTGCTGAGCTGTCCTGAAAGTTCTGCAGCACCCCATCACCTGAGAACTGCAGGATATTTGTGGGGCAGAGTGCTCTGTTTCCATGTTCTACTTATGGAGGAAGACATCATTTCCTAATGATGTTTTCATGAGAGCGTCAGGGAGTACCTTTGACAGCTTACAGGACTTTCAAGGTCATGTAGAAATGGAGAAGTTTTAAAAATTGCTTTCTTTTATAGGGCTATCTTTAAAGATGGAGCTTTCTGAAGAGCTCTCCAGGTGTGTGCCCAAGTTGGTTGCCTAATGATTTTCAAAGCTATTGCCTTTGGGGCCAGAATTTTTCATGCTTGACTTCTCTATGAGAGTGTGGGTTTATATGTTGTTTTTTCTCTGCATCCTCCATGAAATTTGACGTGAAGCACCTACGTAGAGGCTGAGACTCCAAGTTTAGAGTTATATGTAAATTTGGCTTTAATTCTGCTACATTTTACCTTTAAAACCTGGTTGTATGGATTCATAACATTTGCCTAGATGTAAAATCACACTGTGTACACCCACAGATAAGTTTACAAAATTACGGAATTTTATGCTACTTACAATTCACAAACATGACAAAAATGAAAAGATTGCCATATCTTGCCATCATTTGAGCATAATGTATTTCTTTAACACTGCAAATGTATGGGCACAGTTAGATCTTGGAGTCTGAAACTGCCCCAGTGCTGGAGCTGATCCTAAGGAAATTTGTGCTGTTGTTTGTAAGAAAAAAATAAAAATACACAGGCTTTTGACCAAAACATTGAAAAGCATGCCTTAAGGTATGGGATGAAATTTTTTGCCTATTTAGTGACTGGTTTAGTACAGGATTTTTTTTGCGCCACCTAGCAGTGGAAAGGATTTCAAAGAATTCACACACGTTTGTTTTAGAAAATGTTGTGGTAGAAAATGTTATGACAATAATTTGCTACAATAGCACATTCCTGTGACTAGAGCCGTTGTTATAACATATATTCAGAGCTTCCCTAGGCAGGTTCATATTTGCAGTTTCAGTGTTAACATGGTGTTATCTTACTCTTTTTTCCAAACATGTTTGTATTTATCATTTGGAATCTTTGTAATCGGAAAATACCGGTGGCACTTTTTTTTCTTGTACTTGCCTTTCAACGTGAGTTTACACTTTCCTTAGCCTTAACTTTTCATGCAGTCTGACCTTTGAGTGTGTTCTTAAGACTGAATTGGAGTTACGGTTACCAAGGTAACATGCTATGGTTTCATCAGTCGCAGTATTATGATTTCTCTGCAGGATAAATCAGAAAGAGTAGAAGGATTTTGAAGGAGAGGTTTTATTTTTTGTTGTTGTTCTTTTAACTCGAGACTGGTTTGCCTTGGAGAAATACGTGACAGCATTAAATTCTTTTTATTTTTACCTTTTCATTCTCCCTGAGAGCTGGAATGTGAAAGCCTGTCCTGCAGCATCAGAGGTGCCAGTGAAACACAGCAGTTTGCTCTTGTGCTTACACAGCCCCTGACAACCCCACGTGCTGCTGAGAGTGACTGTTATTTCCATCTGCTCCCTGTGCCACACCATCAGAGCCATCACCCAGCTTTCCTTTGCCAGCTCTGTGGGAGAACTCCCTCCTTTGCTATGTACAAGATCCACCGCTGTCTCCAACCGTTTGAGCTGGCAGTGTGGTTGCACCTGGATTTTGCCTTATGAGATCATAAGCTCTGTTGCTGGGCCAATGAATTGTCCAGGGATAACCTTCAGCATAAGTAGCAAAGAGCACCTGGGGAATAGTGCCATATTTCCCAGCTGGAGTAAAAGAAAACATCTCTTCATAATCACATTGCTAGAGGCACGTGTGGGTTAATTTTTCTTGAATTATCTATACCTGTTGGGTACTATACAAGTCTAGATTCAGCCTCTCTGACATTCAGTGCCCTAGGGATGGGCACTGCATCCTTTAAGTTCATCCCTCCCAAGGCAATGCTGGTAGAAATGTGAAATAAAGCCTTATTCTAGTTTTGTTTACATCTTCAGAAGGGCTTTTACTATAAGTTATCATTTAGTCAGGAAGATAAAAAAAAGATTCCCAAGGTCTGTGTTTGCTTGAGTAGCAGACACCATTTATTTTGAGCAAATGCTTCTAAAAAACTTTCTCTTCTCTTCCTTTTCTTCACATTTTTCTTTCCTGTTCTCTTAACCTTATCTTTGTATTAATTCAACTTATGCCCCTTTTTTTCCCCTTTTCCCTCTCCCTTTGTATCATCCTTTTCCTTTCAATAGGATCCTTAACAGGGCTGCATGTAGCCCAACATAAAAGGCAACCCCCTCAGGCATTTTGCCTGTGTAAGGAAGACTATTTAACTGAATCAACAAACTAAAACAAAGTGTCAGAATGTTTAGCTGCCCAGTGTTTATATAGCAAGGTTACGCCTATGTTTTGAGTGTATTAGATTTTTTTAGCTTTGTCTTCTGTTTTCTTTGCTGCCTTCTGTTTTCATTGTGACTAAACCTGCTGAAACACTTGTATGTGTATGGTTAGATGGTTTCAATTTTCACTGTTAATCCATGTGGCAGTGTAGAAAATCTTGGATGACTACAGTGGAATAATAAACCCCCCAAGAATTCAAAACCATTCCTCTGGACACCCAAACTGTGCCAAAGTAAGACTGCTATTATATTAAGTGCAGGAATTCTGGGAAGACTTATTCAGGTTTTTAGTGTTCTTGTGACAACTGCGTAGCATTATGAGCATAAAACCATATCCTTCTCAAAGAACTTAACTCTCATGGTAAAGTTAAATTGAGCTCTAAGAGCTGAGTGGCAAGATGAAGAAATAGGAAGCCAACCCTTTTATGGTGCTGAGTTGAATATGTGAACCCTTCTAAGTCAGTTTTTAACCCACTCTTAACAAAACAAACAAACAAAAAACAAAACCAAAAAAACAACTTTCTGTTTCTGTCCTAGGTGAGTAAATTCACGTTCTGAGTTAATTATTTCCCGTTGTTTCCACTAGCTGTTTATGAAGGATTTATTGATGTTCTGTCGTGGCTGGTTTGATTTGCCTGCCTTTTTCCTTAAAACAGTTTGTCTAATGTTCAATTTGTGATATCAAGACAACTCATTTATTTTTTTTGCCTCTGTTATTTCAATTCTATAGTGGATTATTTGTATGTTCAGGTGGTAGGGGAATAAGTGATTATTGAGAAGTTAATTCATGGGTAGCTGCTGTTGCATTCATTACCATTTGTCTGGAGTGTTCTCCGTTCCTTTAAAATTACAATGTTATGCTTTCTTCTGCTTTTAATTTCATGTTTAGGTTTCAGCTTCATACCATTTAAGTTTTGAGGTGACTTGAAGCACTGCACTGATTTGAGGTGGCACAGACAGAAGTGGCAGAATCAGCTTTTTTCTCTGTTGCCAGGGCAAAAGGAGACTGGAGCACTATTCCAAAGCATTAGAACTTTTCCTTTCTGGTTCCCAGCATATTTTAACAAGCCCTTCAGCGGGGCTGACTTTGAAAAGAGCAGGAGCTTGCTTTTCTGCCAAACCTCATCAAATTTAACGTGCAGTTTGACATACTGCGACTTGGACATGAGCATGCAGAACTGACTGGCTGAGTGCTAAGCAGGTCATTTGCCTGTGCAGGCGTGTTGATTAAGGGAACATGGGGCTGAAGGGCATTTTCCAGCAACCAAAGGGCAAATCCTGTCACAGACTGAACTGCCACATCTCTCTTAGCAGTGGATGCAGAATATTTACTCAGTGCTCTGCTGAACGTTCTCTTTTGTTTTAATCTCACGCTAACTGCAAGTAGTGGTACTATTTTTTTTAATTTTGTCCTTCCTTTTAAATGCGTTTGGTGTTTATGCCTTTAGATTCCTTTCCAGTGGCTGACTAGCACAATTTTTGGGTTGAGTTTCCTTGCTTCATCACTAGGCTTTGTCACTTTTGTTTGAATGCTAAATATTCCAAACTGCCCTTGGCATTTCAGCAACTTGACAGTCATCCTGGATTCTCCTGGTTGCTCCTAATGCCTTTTTTTGAGATGTTTACTCATTCACTTAATTCTTCATCCTTCTTCAGAGGATTTTCCACTGCGTTGTGGATACAAATCTTGCGATTTTAATTTAAAAGAAATTTGTCACCTGAGGCGTCAATATGTGTGTGAGTGAATGTGTTAAACACAAAGGCATTAATTTGTACAGCAATGTTGTGGCAGGTTAGATCAGGATAATCTAAATCTGAATTTTAAAGGATTTTAAAGTTCCCTTTACAAATAACATCTCTTTATGAATTGTATTAATATTCTATACTTATCCCTTGCATTTTCTAAACTCTACTGAGCTTACTTGTAGGCTTCAAAATAGTGTGGGTTGTTTTTGTTGTTGTTGTTTCTTTGTTTTATAAACTTCAGTTTCACGTTGCTCCTCAGTTTCAAGGAACAACTTCTAAGCTGCAGTATTTGCTTATAAGTAGGTGCTTCTGTTGGCTTTTTGGAGCTTTATGCATTATTAGTGAATGACCCTGATTTAATTTGCAACAGGATATCACGCATAACAAGTGGCACATGGAGATTTGAAGATACCAAAGATTAAGCACCTATATTTGTTTTATTCCTAGAGTTTTCATCTCCAAGACCTCAGTCTGTGATACCCCTCTTACTCTGATTTAAAATAAAAAGGATAAACATGAGCACATACTTGTCCATTCATAAACATTGTTTTATTTCAAGATGCAATTCAGTCCCTCTCAGATTTGACAACTGGCTCCACCTTCTGGGGACCGGACATCCTTATCAACTGAGTTCAAGGATTTTCAGGGTGAGCAAGGAGTAGATGATTTTTATGGAAAACATATGTAAGGGTTATCTTCTTGCCTTTTGACATGTACAACTCTATATTTATAGTCTACAACTATTTATCTTTCCTCAGTCACTAGAGTAAGGTTTTCTACAAAGTTACAATTTTTATTGTTTTCTAAAAAGCCAAATACGTATGTAAGTAAAGCTCTGTATTCTTTGGGACATTAAATACTCAGTAGGATTTACTTCTAATAAATTTAGTGTGAATGTTCTTTAATGAAAAAAATGGCCTTGAGAATTTCAAATACTTGAATTCCTTTTTAATGTAACTATTACAGAGAAAAATTACGTATGTTAGTAAGTTAGTATTCCAAACACGTAGTCTCCCCTCAGAAAAAATGTTGTGAGAAAATTATCTTGAAGCTACCACAAGGTATGTGCAAAATAATTTAAAAAGTCATAACAAAAAGTAGTTATCAGTTGTTTATTGCCAGCCTGGTAGGCTGCATGAAGGAGAATCCACTTACAGTTGTTCTGGGTCCAGTATTATTTAATATTTTCATTACTGACTTGACTTATGAAATATGGATGATGCTTATAAAATTTGCAGATGCTTAAAGCTGGGAGAAGCTTTAAGCACCATAGGAGCAGGATTAGAATAGATCTTGATGAAATAGAGTGCTGAAATATTAGGATGCAGTTCAATAAGGGCAAGAGCAAAGTTATGTTCCTAAAGAAGTAGAAATACAGAGTGCAGATAGACTGGTTACGTGGCAGCTCATAGAAACAGATCTAAGTGTTGTGTGACTTGTGGCCAGTATATGATGTCCTTTGTTCGTGGAATCACAGAATGGTTTGGGTTGGAAGGGACCTTACAGATCATCTCATTCCCACCCCCCTGCCATAAGCAGGGACACCTTTCACTAGATCAGGTTGCTCAGAACTCCAATGTGGTATTGAACACTTCCAGGGATGGGGCATCCACAACTTCTCTGGGTAATCTGTGTCAGTGACTCACCACCATCACAGTAAAGAATTTTCTCCTTGTATCTAATCAAACCTGCTGTTTTTCAGTAGGAATATATTCCTCCTTGTCCTATCACTACATGCTCTTCTTTTATGAAAAGGAGTGTCAGGAAAGCTCTTTAGCTCTAGCCACATAACCTGAAATTGTAACAGCAGGTTTACAAAGTGTGATTAGTTCTAGAAATTCAGCTTTTTCCTCTTGCCCTGGCTGTCAGAGTACTTGTAAGATCCTTGGCTGTGTCTGTATCCAGCTCTGCTTTCCCATAGAAGTGGAACAAACGTGTGTTCCTTGTACCTTCAAGTCAACTTCAAAGTGCCCGAGGATGACCTTTTTCATTATTTGCTCCAGTCAAAAGCAGACAACAAACTCTATTCTTATTACATATCGCCTGTTCATTGGTTCAGTATGCATTGCATCTTTTGGTCTTATTTTGCTGCAGTTGCCTTCATTTACATGTATTTATTGATTAATTTAAATTACTGTGATTTAAGACTTGAAAAGAGAGTTTAGATTGCCTGGCATGTGTAGTCTGACTTCTAATATGTCACACCTTGTTGTCTACTTTATTTCTGAATTCGACTGTGTCTTGCGGTAGCCCCTGGCCTTTGGTTGTTCTTAACTTTTATTGCCTCGAATAAACACCCCTGTTAGTACTTGTTATTTTCTCCTCTCGAAGAAGGGAAATCGAGTTGCTGCTCAGCCTTTTTCATCAGCTTAAGGAGATTAAACTCTAAATCTTGGTAGCTCTCCTCTGCAAGCTCTCCATTTTTTCAGCAGTCTCTTTGAAATGTGTACAGCAGACCTTGGCATGCGGTGTGTCAGCACTCCATTAGTCAATGGCATGTATAAAATCACCTCTTTTTTGCTGCACTACGTAACCTGGGGATGGTTTGTGGTCTGTTTTTTTCACGACGGCTCTCACTTGACAGCTGCTGTTTTCCAGGGAATGGTTCTTCAGGCTGTATTACTCACAATTAAATATGTATGACTGTGTTAAAACACATGTTGTCTGACCACAAAGACATTATTTGCAAAGGAGCTCAGGTTGTTCTCTGTGATTGCTCTATCCTCGTTCCTCTTTCCTGCACCTTTTTTTTTTTTTTTCAGTTTCTCCTGGCTTTCAAAGTTCTCTCCAGTCTCCTTGGCTGCAGTTTTATTTGTGTACATGTTTTTTTGGAGCTTAGCCAGACTGATGTTGCAACAGCCAGCTATGTCTTCCTGCCTGAGGAACCTGTTCAGTCCTAATGTGTCTTTCATTGGCCTGACTCAGAATGTTACCTGAAACAACCTGCTGTTGCACCTAATTGCAATTTAAATGGAACAGATTTTAGTTATCATTGATTCTTAATTACAGTAATCTGCAGAAAATACGAACCTGTGATGGAATGTATTAAGTCAGTTATGTTACCAATTTTTATATAGATTCTTCTGGAGTGTTGATTTCTCTTTCGTTTTAAACTGTAACTATGAAAGTGAGATGCAGATTCTGAAGGAGGCTGATTTGCTTGTTTGGTTTTATTATTTGCTCAGTAGGAGGTAGGCAAATCCATATGCAACTACAATGCTGGTCTGATTCTATTAAATTCTGTAAAATTTGGGAACAACTTGAATCGGGCAAGTTTGTGTAAGCTGTTCTGATTTTCCTCCATTCCTAGTTATCACTTTGTTTCATTTCTAATGTATTAAGGAGCCCCATTTTTTGGAGCATTTCACTAGTTTATTCTTTACAGAGCAGAACATGATTCAAAATAGTTTTAAATCTCTATTCTCCAAGTAGCTAAAAACTGAATTCAATATCTCTAAATATTTAAAGAGAGCAATATAGAGAGAAGCTAAAAGCAAAAGGAGTGTGACCTAAAGGTTATTATTTTTCCAGCCTGTACATTGAGCAGATAATATCCTTCCAGACACCTCCAAGTTATTCTGTTTTGCTTTTCAGCATCTGCTTTTTCTTAAATATGGGTGGTCATCCCCAATTTTTGTTTCTTGAAGCTATGTCATTTCTTATGTAGCCAGTTGTCAGTCCTGGAAAGAACAGGAGATCTTCACCTCCACTGTGTTCATCTCGTGCTAAATGAGTTTTCACATGTCTCTCTGTCTGCTCTGTTTATGGCACTTAAATACAAGTTTTACAGATTTGTTAGGACTGTTAAAAAAAGTTATTGTTTCAGGATGCAGTTGGATTCAGGCCAGGGATTTCATCCTACTTGTTCTCCAGTGGCATTTATTCTACGACAACGGTAGGATAGAGCTGTGGTGTCATTTTGAAGTGTAGGATGATCTACACACCCGCTGCAGCTCTTTTCTGTGTGGAAAAGGATTTTTCACTGCAAGTTTTCCATTTTGGAATGGGTGATCTGTCTTGTTCCAGGTGACTGGTACGAACAGCTCTATCCGCTGGTGGTGACGCTGAAGGACTGCATGGGAGAGGTGGTGACCAGGGCGAAGCAATCCATGGCGTTTGTTCTGCTGCAGGAACTTGCCTGTGGGTTGCCACAGTGCTTGATGCTGACTCTGAGGAGAGACATCGTCTTTAGTCAAGCAGTAGGTTGTCTCGTGTCACTTATTTCCTACTGTTGCTGTAATTAAGCCCACTGTTCATTCCAATGTTTATGCCTTTCTGTTCTGATGTGTTTTTTTCTTTTCCCAATTTGAGACAACTTTTTCATATATTTTCCATGACATTTACCTAAATATTTTATAATGTGATAGGACAACTAATATTAAAGGGAAATCCATGGTAATTGTATCACTGAGTCAGAGAATTAGCTCTGCAATGAATTGGAAAAAGTTGCCTTATCTCCCTTTTGCACAAAGAAGGATCCACGAAGCTGTTTCTAGACTTCCTAGATTATACAGGTCTCAAATCTAGCCATGAATATTCCTCACTGTGTTCAGAATCACAGAATTGTTAAGATTGTAAGGGATTCCTGGAGATCATCCAGTACAACTCCTCTGCCAAGGCAGGCTCACCTGGAGCAGGTTACACAGGAATGTGTCCAGGTGAAATGTCTCCAGATAGGGAGACTCCATGACCTCCCTGGACAGCCCGTTCCAGTGCTCCACCACCCTCAGTGTAAAGAAGTTCCTCATCATGTTGTCATGAAACTTCTTGTGTTTCAGTTTATGGCCATTGCTCCTCGTCCTGTCACTGGGCACCACTGAAAAGAATCTGGCGCTGTCCTTTGAGAGATTTAAAGGCATTAATGAGACCTCTTCTCCAGACTAAACAGGCCCAACTCCTACAGTCTCTCCTCAAAGGAGAGATGCTCCAGACCCCTCAGGATCCTTGTGGCCCTCTGCTCTCCAGTAGCTCCTTGTCTGTCTTGTACTGAGGAGCCTGGAACTGGACACAGCGCTCCAGATGTGGCCTCACTAGGGCCACATAGGGCCACATCTGGCAAGGCCTCATTCAAGTGAGGTATTTGTTTTCTCCTGGTCACCCTGGAAATGGAGAGCAGATTGTTTTCAGTTTGTAGCAGTATTTTATGTTTGAAGACTATGAGCATGTCTCTTCTCAGAACTGTCTTCTCTTGGCAAATAAGATCATGTTTTTTTCAGATAGATTCTTTCCTAGTGTTTCATCTAATTTCTGCCTTAAGTTACATGTTAATTTTATCATAAAATTAAGGAGTTGGGGTGCAATTGCCAAGGAGGTTCAGTTGATTAGGTGCCGAATCACTTTCAAATCTGTCATGATTTACAGCCTTATGTGTTTGTAGCCTGGCAGAAGAGGTTCTGGTCTCATTTATGGCAGTGTAAATAACACACAACCCCACAAAACAAATAAAGCTTATCTAATACAAAAGGACTATTTCGCTGCTTTATAGACTAAAAAATGCACCAATAAAATATTATTATAAAATCATATATATGATTGCTAAACAAAAATATCTATGCTGTTTTCTCAAATATCTAAATATTACCTCTGTTGTAGATAATGATAGCAAGCCTCGTTTTAACTATGTTTTAACAGTGCACCTCTTAATTTCTCATTTTTTACTTGTCTTTATAGCTTGCTGGCTTGGTCTGTGGGTTTATAATCAAATTGCACACAGGTTTACATGATCAAGGGTTTTTACAACAGCTTCATACTGTTGGATTGCTCGTGCAATATGAAGGACTCCTTAGTACATATAGTAAGTATTGCTCTTGGACAAAGTTCCTTATGCATCCAGGCCATAAGTTTATTCAGGAAGTTCTTATTTTAGCCTCTGCTCTGTTTACATTAATTTGACTTGTTGAATCTACAATTATTATCCTTAGGATTCAGTATACTTCCATATCATAGCACAGCTGAAATCATTGATACTGAGTTGTCAATTCTGCATCAAAAATTACTCATCTGTTTTATTCTCAGTTCCTCTGAGAACACTGGCTGCTAATAATTCCATGCAGAATGATGAACTGTGTTGTCTTTAATACAGGAGACTCCTTTCTCAGTGCAGCCTAGTGGAACTTCTGGGATTAATAAAAATTCTTTGTATAGGAATTTGACCTGACCCAAAATACCAGGTTTATAAAGCTAATCCAAACAACAGATTTAAACAGCTGCTGACTCTGTCAGCCTCTGCATTGACCACACCAGTGAAGATAGCCTGAAAACTGTTTGATTCCTAGATGTACTAAAAAGGACATTTGGAGAGAGAAATTGCCTTGTGTTTCAAAATACTTTGAACTAGATATATTGGAATCTTTCCCCAAACCAGAGATTTTGACCAAAGTAGAGGGATTTAGCATTTGTGCAGCTCTTTAATGCACAGGCAATTGCAGCTTCTCACCTGGAGATTGCTGTCACGCTCCCCTTTGCATGATGCTCATTGTTGTTATTCTCAAAACCTTTGTCCTCCATCAGCAGGACCGTCTTTAAAAACACTTTCAAAATGGTCAAAAATGGCTTTTCTGGTGTTATTCTAGGCACAGACAGAGCAGACTGATTTTGAGAGCTGCTTAAAATTCATCATTTAGGCCACAGAATTGTCAACAGTTCTAAAAATCAGCCTGTTTATATGTAGGGTACTTTAATGTGGATTTTTAGGGCTGTGATTTTTAGATGCACAGACTGGAAAATATAATCCTCGTATTGCTTTACTGTGACCCATACAGTGACTGATCTGTCAACTCTGCTAATAACCTCTTTAATCTTTCCATGTAGGTGAAGAAGCAGGAATGCTAGAAGACATGGCCGTGGGCATTTCAGATTTGCAGAAAGTCATGTTTAAAGTCATTGAAGCCAAATCAGAAGATTTTTTGCCTATTATAACTGGAAGACGGTAAGAACTTGGTTTCCTGGAGCCGGGGAAACAAAGCTGCAGTTTGAATCTCACGAAGCCCAGATAATGGTTTTCTTGTTGCTGAATTCTGTTATATGGGAAATGCAGCAGTTTTACTTTTCAGAGGGTGAATGGAGAGGTAATGAGGTAGTGGGGATTTTTAAAGCTAGTGAGTAAACTCTGGGTTACTTTCTTGATGGAAAGCTAAAAGTGCACGTTACTGATACAAATTAATCCAAGCAGTGTCTGGGTTGTGCAGAGTAGCTGGTGTGTTTTTCATACACAGATACTGAGTCAGAGACTAGTGCCAAGGTCATTATTTACGAAAGTGGCCTCTAACTGAGAAACTTTGGTTTTGAGGTGTCCCGGGTTTGTATTTCAGCGTGACAAATAAAACTGCAATTCTAAGAATTAGGCCTTGATTGTTTTAAGATGGAAACAGGAAAACTCGTATGCCAAAGCTTAGTGACCACTTTTGGAAAATTAAGCCTGTCTTAGCTACTGAAATCACACAGGACATACATAACCTCAGAAATCCTTGCATGAAGCCACTAATACTTCATGAATCTCACAGAAGTGCTGCTGAATATCAGGACATAAACTGAAATATCTTCACTAATTGTGGCTATTGGAGGGTTAACAAGATTGGAATGGGGTTTTTTTCCTCATTATTATTCTAATCTGAAGCTCCAAATGTTTTTACTGTTACAGAAATCACTTCCTTATTAGTATCATTATTCTTAAGATGACTGTAAATTAAATTCGGCTAAAAGCAGCAACTTTTAGAAAATATCTTTCCTCTGAAAGGGGCTTTCACCACTGATTTACTTAATTATTCAGGATGATTCACTCTCATCCTATGGGTCTTCCGAGAAAGGATTAAAATAAATAGCAGGAAGGCTGGAGTATGAGAGGCAACACATTGGGAATAATTAAGAATAATTATGGTGTGCAGATAAAACAGAAGAAATACGTCCTTTGTAAATCACAGCAGTCAAAGATCTTTAAAAATACAGCAGGTACATTTACTGGCTTGCTGCCATTACTGCTGTACCCTGAACTGTCACACCAGGAGGTCCCAGGTTTGAAAGAGACCTGGGCTTTAATGCACCTCAGGCATTCTGGATTGATGGAATAGTGAGTCTTTAGGAAGAAGAGTTATGGCCTGTGATTGCCGTACTGTACTTACTGGCAGGTATTCACTGCATGGAATTGGTATCAGAAAAAAAAATAAAATCTTTAAGGCTTATGATGTGGAAGAGCCCCATCCCTCTTAGAGCCGTGATGAGACTGCTCTATCAGACAGATAGGAAGTCAAGGATAAAAAGAGATGACAGTGAAAAACATAGTTATTTTCTAATTAATGTTTAAGAACCCCACAGTTTTTAGATCATTTTGGTTGTTATATGATGCAGCTTGATAAAAGGAGACGAGGAATTCTAATCTTGAAGAGTCAGGGTACTCACTTACAGGTTTTTTTTTCCTAGAGAGGTGCTTAAGCCAAAAAATCAATCCAAAGTGCATGTCATTGACTAGCAGTGTGCTAACCTGGTGTGGGTGGCTGACCCGGTCATCCAGTTGAAGTTCTGTTCAGAAACTCATGGGTTTTTTATTTTAGGAAAAATACGCACTTTTAGAAAATTCTTTACAGAATCACAGAATATTCCGAGTTGAAAGGGACCCACAGGGATCACTGCGTCCAACCCTCAGCCCTGCACAGGACCATCCCCAAGAGTCACACCATGTGCCTCAGAGAGTTGTCCAAGTGCTTCTTGAACTCTGCCAGGCTCGGTTCTGTGACCGCTGCCCTGGGGAGGCTGTTCAGTGCCCGACCACTCTATGGATGAAGAACCTTTCCCTGATATCCAACCTAAACCTCCCCGACACAACTTCAGACCATTCCCTCAGGTTCTGTCACTGCTCACCACAGAGCAGAGGTCAGTGAGTGCCTGATCCTCCTCTTCCCCACACGAGGAAGTTGCAGCTGCGATGAGGTCTCCCCTCAGTCTCCTCCAGGCTGAACAGACCAGGTCCCCTCAGCCACTCCTCACACGGCTTCCCCTCAAGGCTCTTCACCATCCTCATGTCCCTCCTTTGGACACTCTCTAACAGCTTAATATCTTTCTTACATTGTGGCCCCCAAAACTGCACACAATATTCCAGGTGAGGCCGCCCCAGTGCAGAGCAGAGCGGGACAATCCCCTCCCTCCCCTGGCTGGTGATGCTTTGCCTGATGCCCCCCAGGACATGGTTGGCCCTCCTGACTGCCAGGGCACTGCTGACTCACCTTCAACTTGCCATCAACCAGGACCCCCAGAGCCCTTTCTGTGGCATTGCTTTCCAGCATCTCGTTCCAGTCTGTCCATACAACCAGGGTTGCCCCATCCCAGGTGCAGAATCTGGTGCTTTCCCTTGTTCAACTTCATATGGTTGGTGGTTTGTATCATCTGCAAACTTGCTCCGTATCCCTTCCAGTCCTGTGTCCAAGTCATTTATGAAGATGTTGAAGAGCACAGGGCTAAGATGGAGCCCCAACTAGTGACAGGCCTGATGTCACCCTGTTCCCTGTTACCCTCTGCTCCCAACCTGTGAGCCAATTGCTCACCCACTTGCATTATGTGTGCACTCATTTTGTCCACAAGGACACCGTGAGTGGCAGTACAAAAGCTTTGCTGAAATCCAGGAAGCTCACATCAGCTGGCTTCCCTTGACCTGCTGGCTGGGTTAATTGGATAGAATGCAGCCCACAAAGCCAACTGTATCCTGAGCTGCATCAAAAGTAGTGTGGCCAGCAGATGAAGGGAGATGATTCTCCCTCTGTATTCCACTCTCGTGAGACCCCACCTGCAGTACTGTGTGCACCTCTGGACCCCCAGCATAGGAAGGACATGGACGTGTTGGAGTGAGTCCAGAGATGGTAACAAAGATGACCAGAGGGCTGGAGCACCTCTGTTATGAAGACAGGCTGAGGGAGTTTGGGTTTTTCAGCACGGAGAAGAGGCGACTCTGGGGAGACCTTACAGCTGCTTTCCAGTACCTAAAAGGGGATCTACAAGAGAGCTGGAGAGCAACCTTTTACAAGGGCATATAGGGATGATAGGACAAGGGGGAATGGCTTCAAACTGCAAGAGTGTGGGTTTAGATTAGATGTTAGGAAGAAAATCTTTACTGTGAGAGTGGTGAGGCCCTGGCACAGGCTGCCCACTGCTGTGGTTGAAATGTTCAGGGCCAGGCTGGATGGGGCTCTGAGCAGCAATGTAATTTTTAGAAACCTCCTGACAGAACTGCAAGTGTTTGTCTGTTTCCATATGCAATGATAACAAATATTAGAGAATAAGGCAAAGAAAGTTACAGGGGTATGTTTAGGCAGTCCTGTTTTGGTAAATCATATACATTTAAATATTTAAGACCTAAATTTATACAATTTGTTCTGAAAGAAAAGATGATTTATTATTTACTCTTGTAAAACATGCTTAATTTCTCCGCTCTATTTTCCAGAAAGATCATTAACTGTTAAAAATTATGTACTGATTTTTCCCTTCTCACTGGAAATTGTTGTAGCTGCCTCATCCATCTCATGCCAAAATCACCTGATAGCTCTGCACTGAATCTGGCCATAAAAGAGACAAAGCTTGGACAAGTAAATTTATTGCTCTGTAAATGCTTCTTGTTTAACAAGAATCATAGACCTGAAAGATCTTTGCTAAACTAGTGTCAATCGGGTCATCCAGATTTCAGTACTTTGACTTATTTGGTGGTTTTTTTCCCCACCTTAAGTTGCCACCGTTCCTGGACTTCCCAGACAGCTCTGTCACAGATTGATAGCCTTTTCCTTACGTGATTGGAATTGTTTTCATTGTGCAATTGGTAACAGATTTTTTTTTTAAGTTGCCAAGGTTTATCTCTGAGACTTCCAAAAGTGTTTTGAAAAATTAAAAAAGAATGGGAGAAGGGGAAGCTCTCGAATGGTCCTGGTGTTAATTTATCATGCCTAAAGGTCAGCATTTCTGAATGTTCTTTCACACATCGAGATTTGTAGTGATTTTAACGGTAGTGAAATGCAGCAGTGCAGTGATTTGGTGGCATTTCTGTTCAGCAGTGTATGCTCTTTGAATTACACTAAACCAACATTTCTTCTCAACCTCATCCAAGCACTCCATCACAGCAAAATGCTCTGGTAGCCCTCGGCAGCAGCCAGGAGTGCTCACGAGCAGGCTGAGAATGAGTGCAGACATCACTGGCATGGCATTCTTTACTGTCTTTTTGCTCATTCTTTTGTGTGGGTGAATTAATTAAAAATATGAATGAAACAGATTATCTGGGGAGTAGAACTGTTCTGGTTTTCCTTCCCCCTCGCTGAAATGTGTTCTCTGTTCAGAACTGATCCTCTCAGTAGGGAACATGTGACATTTGCTCAAAGATTGCACGCAAGTTCTAGCCCGTACAGAAGCATGTGCTGTTGCTCTAGTTGAATGCAGTAACACTGCACTAAATCCCTTTTATTTTGTTCTCAGGTATGTGAGCAGGATAGAGTTTAAACATGACCAGTAGCTCTTCTAAGTGGAACCTCTTTATCTGACTACTTGAGCTAGTGCCCTCAGGCTTGCCAGGGGTGTCAGAGCTGCTGCAGAAACTGACCTTTTTCATCAAGGTTTTCTGCCCTTTCTCCCCCAAATTCTCCATGCGGGTAATCCAGATGGTATTTTAATTCTTTAGCAAACACACAGTTGATTAAACGTAAGAGCTGTAGGGATTTTATGATTGATTATTTTAGTAGGTACAAACAGTTATCCATTTTAAATTTACTTTAAAAAGTTGTGTGACTTCCTTGGCCTGGTTTCTGTAGGTAGGACATGGATCTTCCTTCCCTCCTTTTGCTGTAATACTCCTTGGTGGTGTGGTACACCAAATGTGCTCTGCAGGAGAGAAAATTCCAGTCTTTGTTAGCAGTCAGCCCTCTGATTAAAATGCCAAATCCTGGGGACAAATGGGTTTGCTTCTAGTCTGTTCTTTTTTTTTTTTTTTAAAGACTGATTGCTCTAATAACAAAAAGGAAGCCAATAAAAACTAAGTTTAAGAGCATGCCCTTCTTTCTATTGTGGGGTCAGGCACCAGTCCTCAAACACAGAAGTTCATCTTGAGGCCTTCCCCGTGATCAGAATTTGGTCAGGCAGCCAAAGCAGCACATTTTTCATAAAGTCAGAGCAAGTACAAATGTAAAACCAGAACTGCTCTATATCATATCTCTTCTCCTAAAATAGGATTCATGTTTGTGTAATGAGCCTTCAATTATTATCTTCACAGAGTCAATTTTGTTATTGGTGATGCTTTCAATCCCCAGGGAGAAAATTCAGCCACTGAAGAAAATGGGAATTTTGCTTTGGGTTTTTGTAAGGGCTTTTGCTCCTATTACTTCCAAGTTGTTTTTAACTCTCAGCAAGATGCATTTTAAGGGTTGAAGTATTCTCACTGATATTTTGGTAGCAGAGGACTTTTTCGCTGCTTTCATTATTAGTCCTATTTTCACGTCAATAAAGAAGTCAGTATCAAGAGTGTATAGTTATATATACCTGCCTTTTTTTTTAAATAGCTTGGTTATGCTCTTAAAACAAGCAAGCTGAATCATCCCATTTTATAGTTCAGTTAAAGGAAAAAGGGAGGAACTGATTTATAAGTCCACAGTTCTCTATAATTTAGGAAGATTATTTTAAGCAAACCAATCAATATTCCCATCCTTATTCTTCCTTTAATTTTTCCTAGTGAACATTACATTATAGAGGTCCAGCTTCCAGCAAAGATGTTTGAGTTGCTGCCACAAGAGATTAAAGAAGGAAAGCTTCTTCGCATGTATCCAGTGCTCTTTAATGTTGGAATAAATGAACAGCAAACACTTGCAGAGAGGTAAGAAAAGCTCATGTTTCATTTTCTGTCCAAGTAATCCATGCTAGTACAGGATATCTCTCAGGCTTAGAAATAAATCTCTTTTGTTATTTGCTCTTGGACCGTCTCCCATCGACTCTGTAAATATTTCAGTAGCTGTTAAAAGGAAATAAACACAAGCTATGAAGCAAAAATGAAAATGTCCAAGTGCAGATATGACCATGTGAAGGGCTTCATATCCCACAGTCAATGCCAAGTTTGTTTTGGATACAGAGAGGAAATGGAATTCTCTTTCACAGATGTAGAATTTTGTTTGTATACAATACTCTGAAATTCTCAAACAAGAGTTTGAAAATTCAAGATTCTTGTATCTTCAAGGTGGGGTTGAAGATGCTGGACAAGTCATAAGCTAGACAGAGATATTTTTTCTCAGCTTTTTAGGGCTTTTTTCCCAGGGTTTAGAATGCCTTAATAGTATGTTTGTAGGAACATGAAGGTTGATGTGTTGCTATTACTCCTCTGAAAGGATTGCTGGAAACTAATTAATTAGTACGATAATAGTTAAAGTTTCACCAACCTCTTAATTTTCTCTTCCAAGAGAAGAGTATCTGTTGGTCCTGTTAAATTACCACGTTTGTGCCATGTTAAAACTGCAAAGTACATGTCAACAGAGAGCTGCTTTTTTTTTTTTTTAAGCTTTTGTTATTTAAATTTGTTTTATTAACAGAGCATCCAAAAGGCATAATACATATCTTTAGGTTGTGTTTACTACAAGCTTAAAAGCAGAAGTGTATCTGTCCTTGACCTGGACAAGGGGGAAGAAGTTAAGTACAACCGGAATTTCACCCCCTGTTCTTTGTAGACAGCCAAGTAAAATCAATCTTTTGAGGGAGACTAGTGAGTAATACCATCAAGTGGCTGTGTGGATGTTTATGAGAGACTTCTCGAAGTCGAGTGGTGATGTGCGAGAAAATTAAGGTAGAAAATTGGAATGGGAGACAAGTTGAACCAAAAGACAGTAAAAACTGGCATTTTACTGGTGAAAGAGTTGAGTAGTCAGTTAGAGACCTTAGAAGTTTATTGCAAATGGAAATATCTTATTCTTGATGCCATAAAAAAGAAAAGTGCTGAGAGGAGTGACATGCCCAAAACGATAACTTGTGAAAGCAACAGAATCAGTCATGACGATTGTGACTAGGACACACTCGTTTTTCCAAAATCAGAATAAAAGGACCATGCAGTAACCAAGAAGCAAGTTCATGAGAGCTTCCGTGGGTGGGATGGGCAGGAAGGATTGCTGTGTGTTACAAATGTTCTGATGAAAGATTTGACAAGATGTAGAAACAGCCCTGTTATCTGGGGACCTGTAGAGGAGCCGGTGTGAAAAAATGCATGACTTGCAGGTGAAGGGGCAGGAAGAATGTTCACAGTGGTGATTTCACATTGTGCACGAAGAAAGCCATGAATGAAAAAATAACATCTGCATATCTATAAATATGGCTATGTATTAATATCTATCAGGCAAATCAAGTTGGATTATTCAATGCAGAAACAGCTTTCTTGCATGCATTTACAGTCTGCTTTTGTCTTAACTCAAAATATGAATTAACTGCTAAAGTCACATATTTGTCTTTGAGACTGGAAACACTGCACATGTTTTTTGGTAATAAAATATGGAAGTTTTATGGGATAAAGAACATGAGACTAGAAACACATTTTTGTGGTAAATTTCTAGCAAATGTTACTCTATTAGATGAAAACTTTTTTTTCCCCAATAAAGTGCACTTGAGAATATATCTGATTTAAAAGAAACGTTCTCATGTGACACTGCAGCAATGGCTGTTGAGAAAGCCCCCTTTGGCCCATTTAAATGTTTGCTTCCCTTGTGCATGATGTAGCAGTACCTTTGGTATCTTCTGATTTGTGTTCCCTTTTCTCTATCTGAATTTCTCCCTTACCTCTCCATACCTCTTTTCCTTTTCTCCATTTTAAGGCTGTTCTAAAGATGAATTGCAAAATCTTGGCCCTAACTGCCTAAGGGACATTCGTGTCTTTACATTCATATCTCCTGTAGCAGAGGTACTATGAGATTTATTTGTTGGTTCTTTAGCCCGTGTGAAACTCAACTGTTTTAGAATTCTTGGTCTCAGGGAGAAAGCTCTTTGTTTCCATAGCTGTAGTTAGTTTGTGGATGAGTTTAATGGCATCCTGTTGTATAAATTAGTTCTTCAGAAGGTTTTCCATCAGACACCTGCATCTCTTCCATCTTGTATCGCTTCAATATTGTCCAGCTCTGGTAGGAATTAATATACCTAAGCAACAGCAGAAGTAAGAGGTGTACGAGTTCATGTTCTCTGCCTGTAGTGCCACTGGAAATTCCCTCAAAGTGCCTTTTCATTTAGTCAGGATTTTTGAAGGTAAAAAGAATATGTGCTTTATTGCATGTTTGTAAATGGATTACTCCTTTCATAAACTTTTGGAAGGACTATCCATGAGCGTTGACATTGTTCCCAAATATTAGTTTCAAAGCACACAAGAACTTAACAACTGTATGTTTCACAAAAATCTAGCCCATCCAACACTTAAAAAAAAAAAAATCAAAGTTATTTCTTTATGGAAAGAAATAATTCTGAAGGATAATTTATCTTTGTTTTAGTTTGTGGCTTTGTGGTTTTTATTCACAATTTATTGTGCATTTTCATAGGTTTGGTGATACCACTTTGCAGGAAAACATTAACCAGGAAAACTTAGAACTTCTCAAAGAATATTACGAGCTGTTTACGGAAAAAATGCCTCCTGATTGTAAGTACAAAATAATGCAATATCCAAATGGCTTTGAAAAGCTTTGGTGGGCGAAAGACTGTAAGCCAGTAATATGACCACAACATTAATGTGCAGCTTTTAGACCTAGGCCTCAATCCCATAACTTGTTCCAAGCAGTTTAACGTTCTGTGCCTGTGCACAGCCCTGCTGAAGCCAATAGTGACTGCAGGCCCAGTGCCACAGGAGAAACTACAGGAAGAGCGACACTGAATCGTGATGAACTAAACAGCTCTGTTAAGTTATTTTAATAATATGTTTCTTAGTATTTCAAGTAGAGGACGCTTTCTATCTACTGAATTTGTACAGAAATACTCCATGGGAATTTTCCTCAGTTTCAGTCATTCCCTCTATTCTTATTCTGAAAATGGTTTGGGGTGTGGTGAACCACTGCAGATGCAAATGCGAGCAACGAGCCACATCATAATGATGTGAATTACATGGGTTCATTAAAATAGGCCCTGTATGCCAATTTTGTAGAAATTTGATATCATGAACATGAACATTACTATGCTGTTGCTCTCATTGTTGAAAGCAAAGACTGAAAAGATGATTTGCATCAATTTAATCCCTTTCAAGTATTCTTAATGCCTGAACTGTAGGCATAGTCCCAAATGTTGCAGATTTTACAGTCTGCTATTTTTTTGAAATAATAATTTTTGAAATAGCTTGGGTTTAGGTCTCTGCTCCTTCTACTTCTCCTTTTTTTTGGGGGGGGGAGGGAGGAGGTGGGGAGTGGGACGAGAATCTTTTGAATCTGAACATCTATGTCCTACAGAAGATGTATGTAACTTCTCATGGTGAATACTGCAGCTTAAAATCATATGAATACATATTTATCTTTCAGGTTAGGATGATTTGAATTTGTTAATTTGAAGTGAAAGCTCTGTTCCTAAAGGGTGGGCAGTATGCCTGGCCACCCACCCACAGATCTAGTATTTCTAGGATTTCTACAGAGAAACTCACACAAGAAGTTAGGTCATTAATTTAGGGGAATCTTGCCAAGAAAATATCCTTGAAAAACGGACCTCATCTGGGGTTAGGCCTAAGGTAGTTCTGCTGCCTCATAGATGGATTTGATTATATAAAAGCAAAAATTTGCATGCAGATAGTATTGGCTGCTTTTCATTGACAGAACTTAGACTTGTACTGTCTTCCTGCAAGATTATTAGTGAGCCACATAATCTTCCTGGACTTTTCCCAGACTCTGCAGGCTTTTGAGCACTACACTTGTCTAATTCATTGTCTCTCTTTCTGGTTATTATTACCTTCTTGATTTTTCTCTACCTTGGAGATCAGAGTTTCTTCTTTGTATAAATTTTTACAGAACGCAAAGCACCTGCTGCTTCCATTGCCCTTCCCAGTAGCTGCCTGGCTACAGAATCACTCTTTTGCTTTGGAGGAATGTACATTTTAAACCAGCTCCCTGGGAAAAAAAAAAAGTGAAGCTTTCCAACTTGTTCATCTGGGACAGAACTTCAGTGTTTCCCCACCTCTGGAAGATAAACCTCCATAAAACCTCCACACAGCCTGGCAGCAGCCCTGGTAGTGTAGCCAAGAGAGCCATTCAGTATTGATGGCTCTTTGATGGTTTTGTCCCACCTTTCCAGAGAGTTTCTTGTTGTGCCAGATCTCTGCTACAAAATAAATGCGGGACCCAATTCCCAAAGCTGTTAGTTACAAATAGTGGTCATAAAACCCGATGGAATCTGAGGGCTTACAGCCCTGTTTGCCAGGCTTTGCAGCCTTTGGCAGCCTCACTGGTCTGCTGCTTCATTCATATATTCCATTTTAAGGAATCCAATTTTCCATTCCCAGGAAAGTATTGCCAGCTTTGCTATTAGTTTTTCTCTCATCTCTGTAATTCCACTTGCCAATAATATTCTAGCTTGTAACTTCATATCCCAAACACTCATTCTGTCTTCTCGTAGATGAACATACACTCTGTCATTCCCCTGTTTCTTGATATTTTTAATTCTCTTATAGGAAAGTCTTTATTTCCAGAAAGATTCCTACCGAAAACGCCAACCAAATACAACTCTGGTTTAGGCACCAAAATAGTACTGCTTTTATAGGATAGCTAATGATATTAAGGATCTGAAAATGTAAGATTGTTGTTTAGTAGTCCATAGTTAATTGAAAACAACAGCTTGGAAACCAATATAAAGAGCTGAAAGCATAAAATTGGTTTTGCTGGTTTTCTACCTAACACCCACAGCATCACATTGTCCCATGTGAGGAAAGGGATGCATGCACAGTTTGAAATCCTGCAAACAAATGAAGGCTTTCCTTCATAGCATCAGTGATGCGTGGAACAGTACACACATTTTCAACAGAAAGTCCATGAGTCTGTTTTTACTTCCAGGCTCCTCCCCCTTATAATCTGCGAGACTGATTTGATGGTTTAATACTCTTGGCAACACAAGGAATTTAAGCAATTGATCACTTCCAGCCAAGGTGCAGCTCATTTGGCACTACTATAAATTAGGAGACTCTTGCTTTACCTGCAGTGAAGGCACCTCTCTGAGATGTTGCATTTTCTGCTGTGAGCCAAAGGAAAACTGCCTGAAAGCAAAAAAAAATACATTACCTACAGATACATTCCCATCATCTGGAAGCACTTTTGTCATTGTGTGCTTTGTGTTTTAAAGAAACAGATGCAGCATTAGTATAACAGCCCAGCAGGTTGTGATGTGTCTCTATGTGCTCTGCATTATTGAAGTGTATAACACACAGATAAAACAATCCACATTAAAATTAGTACAAAACTAGTTTGGATGTACTTTTTCCAGCCTTTGTTTGTTTTGTTTTAGGCAGCACAATATGAGTAAGGCAACTGAGACATTTTGAATAGTTTTTTGAGTGTGTTTAAATTGCTTCTTACTAAAAATCAGGGATAAGGGCAACTACAGAATTTATTAGTTGTGAAAGGTAAAAACCTGTTGATAAGAGAGATCATTCCAGCTTTGATCAGGTTAGGAGAACAGATATTGACCTTCATTAGTAGCTGCCTTGTTTTTACTCTTTCAATGGAATGTCATCCTTCGGGCTCGGGTGGTTGTGTTTTTTCCCATTGGAGGAACAAATTGCTTTATCTTGTTGAAGAAACTGTATCCACTTCTCAATTTGGTTTCACTTTGTTTCAGCTGATTCTGAGCCTTTGTTTGGTGATAACTATAATTAAATTTCTATTTACTTCACCACCATAAGAAGAAATAATTTCAAAAAACAGATTTGGATTATTTGTAACGATTTTTCCAAACCAGTGAAGATAAAGGTAACATTAGAACAAAACCCTCCTAATATATACATATGAAACAAAAGAGGAAATTACATTGCCTACTCTTGAATTTTTCTAGAGCTTTATGGTAAATTAGATTTCAGGTCAGCTGCCATACCCAGAACAAGTAGTTAAAATTTTGGTTTTCAAGTGAACCTGAAATTATTTTGTATTTCAAAATTGAAGCCCCACTTCAGACTGAGCAATACATCCTTGGTTATATTTTAGAGGGGATGTTTAGTGCTGTTTGACCCTCATGTTGCATTATAAAAGGAACTAAAGCATCACTTCCAAAAAAATATGTTTAATTTTGAAAACAATAGCAAATTGGTTTGACTTTAAAATTACAAAAGAAAATCATCCCATCAAAGCAGGTTTTAATACACTGTTTTTGCTCTTCTGATTTCCACTGATTGTCTGTGATAGTTGATGAATAGAACTACAGCAGAGATTTGATTTTGATTTTCACCATCCATTTATAAGATAAAAGTTGAAGACGCTTTAATTTTCCATGGTGAATATCTTAAGGAGGACAACCCAATACTCAGAAAGACATAAGGTTTGCTTATTCCCTAAATATTTAGCTGGTAATTTCCATCCTTTTTTCCCAAACAAGGCTGTAAATAATAGACCTGTTCTTTACTACGGGCATTCTTTAGCCAGAAAAACCATATCATCAATCCCATCATAATGAGCAATCTCATCATCCTTTTTTCCCAGGTCTACCACATTTTCAAGAACAAACTGATTTAAAGGGATTGCTAGAAAATCTCCATCAAAACATCCAGGCCAAAAAGAGAAAGAATGTAGAAATCATGTGGCTGGCTGCAACGGTAAGCTCTCTTCTTTCCAATACATTCACATCAGGAATGAATTTTCAAATGCCTGCTGATGATGTAAGTGCAATGGATTTTAAGGGTATGGCTGGAGAACTCTGTGATTAAAGCAGGTGGACGTGTTGAAATGGCTCTCCAACATAACTGTTCTCATCGTTTCTCATCCCACTCATGAATGTATCTCTTCTTCCTCCACTTAAATTACAGACATTTTCTTTTTGTTCCTTTTTAAAGTGGTAGAACAGGCTAGAATTTGAGCAAGAGATGATCTCGGTTGCTTTGCCCCCTCTGTTCTCCAGGCCCTTTTGTGCAGAGCCTCTCCTGGCCAGGCAGTCTGTGGCCTGTGTTGCTGCTTGGGGTTGTTTTGTCCCAGACACAGCATTTTTCATTTCTCTCAGTAAGCTGTACTAACAGGGTAAGAGGAATCTGGTTTTTTGTTTGGGTCATATTTTTTTCTTCAGTTAACTGAGTCTGGTTTTGGGCAGAGGAAGCCCTTCATCCCCTGTATGGGCAGGACCATTTCCTTGGGTGATCACACTTAGCTGTAAATATATCACCTCATACAAGAGAGACAATTCAGTATTCAGTTACAGTATCTTTTTTTGTTTAAAATCTGATAATATAAAATTTGTTTATTCAAAATAACTTTTTATCTGATGTCCATGCACCTTGAGGTACGATGCTCTGGCTTTTGTTTCCTATCCCTGCATTCAACTTTTGATTTTCTGTAACTCGAGTACTTTTACAGATAGATGTTGCAAAGTATATGCAAAGGACAGACATTCAGACACAAAGGAGAACATGAATAAAGTTGTTTGTCAGACAGTGATTAATACTTACTTTATTCAAATAATTCCTTTCTGTCTCCCAATTCAGTGGGTTTTGCATACACATGTTTTTAAAAAAGCCAAGAAAACAACCCTTAGGTGTTTACAAAGAGCTCAGGTTTTTCAGGATTGTGAAATTCAACCAGGTAACTGCCTCAGATTTATAAAAGTACCCTTGGCATCCCCACCCATTTATACAAGCAGGGACTTGAGTCTTTGATATCTGCTGAAAGTGAAGCAAGACTTTGTGCTTTGGGAGACTTGCAAATGTATACACCCTTCAAGGAAAATAAATATTTGATACAAAATTATTAATAAAATTCTCCATGACTTTTCATTAACACCAGGGAAAAGACAATATTAGCTTTGTCTTTGTATTAATAACACTGCTGTAACTTTCATATTGCTAGTAACATTTTGCCATGTGGTTAATAAATATTATCACATGCTATTACAGTATAAATCCTTTGTAAGTAAAAATACAAGCTTTTCTTGCAGTACCAGCTCTACAGTTGCTATGAAGCATTGCTTTTATAAAAGGTAAAAAAATATACAAGATAGTATAAAATGAGCTACAAAGAATATAACGGACTGTGCTTAATGTTTGGATATAGAAAGATGTATTCTACCATCTACTCCGGGTTCCCTGAAAATACTTTCATGGGTAAAATGCAGTCTTTGGACATACAAAGTGTTTCAGGTTTCTCCTTTGCTCTCTTTAGGTTACCTTACTATAACCTTCTGAAACCACTGATCTACACACTGTTCCATTTATTTATTGAGAAAGATGTAAGGATATAACTTGGTTATTGCAGTAGCTGTGCTGTATCACTTTTTTATTGCAGTAGATGTGTGAGATTCTGCATGGATGTGCATATGTACCTGCACCTGCACGTAATCCCTGTTGCAATGGGACTGTGAGAATAAATCTAAAAAAAAGTCTATTTCTTCTCCTTCTGTATCTTCAATATATTTGGGAAATAAGTGAGCAAAACTGAGGATAAATTTCAGGTTGGACAGTTAATGATAAACCACCTGTTCTGATACAATGCTATTACTATATATTTGCTGTTGTCCTTTGTTATATTTCTAGAGCATCAGAGCATTGTGTTTGCCCATTTTAATTATTTGTTTTGCTTAACCGCAGCTGCTTAGTGAACCGAGTCATCCCAAGGATTTATCTGGACTAGCCTATCACCTTAACCTACATCTCTCCTTAAATCAGAACCTAAGGATTTTTTTTCATTTCATTTTTTAACATCAAATATTGTTTTCTATTTAATCTGCTTTAAAATTACTGAGACATTTGTACTGAACTCCAGTGCAAACCGAGCTTGTGGGTGGCTGTGGTTAAGTTGCTTGCTGTGCCTCGAATGCTTCGTGGTTGAAAACAGACTCCGTGGCCAGTGCTTTGTTAGTGTGCTGTCAGCCCAGCTTTGGGATTTACTGTCCCTTCCCTGCATCAGAGCCCACCACTCATCCCGAGTAATTACCTGGGCGGTTTTTATGGCTCATTCATGTCAAGTTGTCACGATGACTCATGGACTTCCAAGGAGACCTGTGTAAAGAGAATTAATCTCTTCAATTAAACAGTTAACGTCTTTCACAGCATTCTTTAAGAAAATTCTCGTATAGAGCTTTATTTAAATCCCAATGCAACTGTTCAAATTCTTAAGCAGATTTAAGTTTTAAAATTTAGAATTGTAGGATGGAACTCATAGGTTCTCCTTCACTACTCTTTACCTCTTTGGGTTCTACGTTAGATTTGATTAATTGATTCCTTGAATTAAACTTATGAGATCCCCCTTACCGTGGTATTGCAAAGACCTTAAAGACTGTAAGTATTTTCTGGACCATTGATTTTAATCGAATTTCTGAGAATGCAATTAACAGATTAAGAAATGCTTATTTGCTGGAGTGACATTATGAGGATCATGTTCCAGTTTCATCCTGTAAGCTGTTGCTTGATAGCCAAGCTGGGAGGTTCCTTAGGATGATTACTGCTGTAATTTATCGCCTTGCCCTATTATAATCATTTTGGGTTTTGATACTGTTAGATCTATGATCCTCTGGGGATAGGAGCACAGCAAAGTATTGCCTTTTCTTAGGAAAAATTAAATCAGGGGAAAGGCAGGCCCGCACTTGGGCACACCAGCTCTCCTTCAAATTTTTCTTTTTCTAGTAAAATATTGTTTGAACCCAGAGTATAAACTAGTGGGTTTGGGTACAACCACAAATTGATTCTTAAGGTGAGAAATTATCCTTCAAAATGTCACGTTTCCCTTATCCCTCGTAATTTTGTTGAAGTGCACAGTGAAAGCAGACAACCCCTGGTAGTCATTTGTATTCAGCTTTCATAGTTCTGGGTCACACATCAAACAGTTTATCTGTTGAAAATAAAGACTGTTTTGTTTCAGAGGTGTCTGAATCCATACCCTTAGTAAGAGTGAGTCTGCTGAGTTCATGTGTCTGAGTTAAGACCTATCAAGGTTTTTCTTTATTCATTAAGTGCTCATACAATTAAGCTTTCATTGTCAGAGAAAGTGAGGAGACAGTGAAACAGCCTTTCCTTTTATAGCCTGGGCTAATACAAATCCCTTTTGTTTCAAGTTCAGGAAATTGAATGTGGTGGTTTGGTAAGCTCTAGTATGTGTAGCCATTTTAGTGACTTGCTAAAATTGCTTAGGACTAAGTATGGTAGACTTTTTTTATTGGACCCCACCATCTGTTTTTTGCTTCATTTTGGGAGTGTTAGGGTGGGCAGGAGGAAGACTCAATTGCAACTGCAGCACAAGGTTGTGTCCATCACTCTCCTAAAAGCAGTAAGGGCTCCCTTTTCCTCAGTTATTTGTAGGCTCATCCTGCTAAGAAAAGCCCTGCACTTCTGCTCTTAAAATGTGCCGTTTGGTCACATTGGCATTGGGCTATAGATCTGTAGCTACAATCTTTTGGTGCTATTTTTGTAGCACGTTAGCACTGCAAATTTGTAAACAAAAGAAAAATTTTCAGTTCTTTTCAGCACAATATTTTTGCCTTTCATGGCACTGAGGCCAGCATGGGCATAACACTTAGAATATGAGCATCCCTGGGGCAGTGCTAATGACTGCAAAGACACAGGTCAGCAGCAGTGGAATCTGCTGGGTTGGAAGAGACCTCCGAGATCATCAAGTCCAACCCTTGATCCAACACCACTGTGAATACTAGGTGATCCAGGCTGGAGCTAGGAATTTTAATACCTATTTTCTCCTTGAGAAAGGTAGTTCTCTGTATTCGTTTTCCACGATTGCAAAGTTGTAGGACTTGAACAGTCTGCTTGGTGCGAAAAGGGCCAACCTTTGACGCCCGCCCCGTGTTTCAGATTTGCCGGAAGCTGAACGGAGTCCGCTTCACCTGTTGCAAAAGTGCCAAAGACCGGACCTCGATGTCGGTGACGCTGGAGCAGTGCTCCATCCTGAGGGACGAGCATCAGCTTCACAAGGACTTCTTCATTCGGGCGCTGGATTGCATGAGAAGGTACGTGGAGATCTTTGCATGCGCCTCTCTGTTTGAGCTAAGCCGGGAACTAACTGCAGTACTGAGCAACTTAAAGCTGGTTGTAAATGCATGAGAGACCCAGCCCTGACTTAGCAGAGGGCTGATCAGCAGCTGGTAAGTTCCTTTTTGCATCCAAGGTCTTTGCAACTCTGTGTTTTTTATCGCTAATTAGCAGTTTCGAGACATATGAAACTTCCTAAGTATCAACTCTCACCCATGGTAAACTTTGACCAAGGTAAATAGCAGATATTTTTCTGCTTTAAAAATACTTTTAAAAATGTGTGCTTATTTATTTGTATAAAATTTACACAAATACAGGGAAAGCAAAATATGCACTTGGTACAGTTGGTAACTCTTACTAGTTTGTGTTATTAAAAATGAAAGAAACATCCAAGTAGGTTTGGGCGGATGGTGACTGCCGTTAATACCTAGTAAAAATCTTTAAAGTAGCTACTTAAAACATGTTTTATTCTAAATTGCAACTATGCAGAAATTGAGGCTGATGTTATCAGGAATGTGTAATTAAAAGATGTAAAGATTTCTGATTACCAGAATCTTTGATGAATAAAAAAATCTCATGGAGCAACAAGTTTTGACCATAAAATGAATCCAGATACTAGATTCTTTAAAATAACTTCCATAATTGGTTTTAATGAATTTAATCACATGGATTTAATCGTATCATAATGGTTTTAATCATATTTTCTATGGGAGTTTAAAAAAAATATATCCACAACATTAGAATAATATATGACAAAGGTCACTACAAAGCTAACAGAAAATACTCTGGTCAGCCTGCAGAGACAAAGTGAATCATATCTTGCAGTTATGGGAAACACAAATTGTTTGTATGTCGGATTTGTGTAGAACATACTAAGTAAACAATCATCTTTAAAATCTGTAACGGGTAATGCTTGACCTTAATATTTTGTATTGTCAAATTAGGTGTTTAAAGTCTAGATTAATACAATAGGTTTACACACGTAGGGTCCTTTTTGTCTTTTGGCAAGGATAGATACCTAAAGAAAAAAGGTAGTTTTACAGGGGGTAAACAAGCAGAGGACTGAGATGGCTCAGGTGTAGACTTGGTTTACAAGGTGCTACTACAGTGTGATACATTCAATTGAGGTGTATTGTTTTGTTATGTCTCTCATTACCTTGCATAAATCCCTCAGCCCCTGCAATAATTCAGTGAGTGAATGACTTGTGTGCTGTCTTTCATAACTACATTTTATCAGTTCTGAGTTTTCTGTGTTAAATTTCATTTGTTGGCATTTCAAATACTTTTTTTTTCCTGTTATGTCTCCAATAAATACAAAAGTGTGCTTAGCTACAGTAAATTACCAGATACAGGAAAATTAATTATATAAAAATCATTATAATGGTAGAATAATATTGAGTAGTGGATTGGAAAAGCTTTGCAGACATAAATATAAATTTTAAAAAAACACCTAACTACTTCATACAAAAGTCTAGTAGGTTTTTGTAGACTAAAATATAAGTGACTTTGAGTGGTTTTATGTCACGTAACTGATTTGAAAATTGAGAAGATAAACACATCAGTGTTATTTGCAGATAACAGTAATTTGGAGTCTCAAAAGAATGGTGAAAAGCCAAAAAAATCCAGAAAAAACTGTAACAATAAATTAGCATATGGGTATATGAGGTAGGAGCACCTCAACGTTCTGTTGTTTTGCTGCAGTTCTAAACAGAGGAAAACTTTATCCTGCTCTTATCCTATAAATGAATTGAATTCCTCCCCACTGCCCAGCAGTTGCTGGAGGAGCTCCTGGAGCAGTGCCATTCCTTCCCCCCTGGAGCAGTGCCATTCCTTGCCCCCTGGAGCAGTGCCATTGCCCCCTGGAGCAGAGACGGATCCTCCCGCTGGGTGCTGCTCTTGTAGGCAGGTGGAGAAAGGTGGGCTGCAGAGAAAGGCAATTTGAGGGAGCAAATTGGAAAGAGCAGACAGGCAGAAGAGAGGGGAATAAAAAAAAGCTGTAATTTCCACAGCAAGAAATACAATGACGTTTCAGCTAAATGTGTGTTTTTTACCTGAGGGAAGTTTGGCAGCTGTGTTTTTGAGGTCTGTTCAAATGAGGTCAACAAACTTGTTTGCTAGTCATTGTGACACTTGCCTTTTTGTAGTTTCTTTTATTTGATTGCTGTGAAAGATTATGCTGTGCATTTCTAAAAAACCTTCATTAACTACTTGCAGAAGCTTTTAGAATGGTTTTCACATTTAAAAGAATCTATTTTGTTTCAAGAGCAGACAGAGGAAAACTGTTTGCCATTTAATTTACAATTTTAGCAGTTTTCCCCCGATGAATCTTCTCTAGATCACTTTGTTAAGCTTTGTCAATCAAATCCCTTTATGCTGATTGCCACAAATCACTTTTAGGCCTTTCAAAAGAAGGAGATGAGAAGAATTTGATTTTTAACATCCAGAATCCTAACAGAGTGGATTGATTCTTTTTTTTAAAGGCTTCTTTCAAGAGTTAACAGTTGGAGATGGAGAGTACTGTGAAACTAAGTGAGTTGTAAAAGCAAATGGTGATTCAAAAGCAGCCTTTATTGGAAATGCCATCATTTTGAGATATGAAAATTATAAAGGTGCCTGTGTAGCTGTAAAGCTTTTTCTTTTCCTGCCACTGCTGACACAGCTTTGCTGACTGCTGTAAAAGGGAAGCATGTGCTTATAGGTTCATGCTTTCTTGCCACCAGAAGTTTGGAAGTCTGGGCGTCTTGTGTGCTGCTGCTTTTCAGCTTCTTTGATGTCCCCAGAATTTTGAGCAATCCAGAAGCAATTTCAGATGTTTCAGTATATTTGCACCAGTGTACACTGCAGAACCCTCTTTTGAAAAATACTTCCAGTAGCTGTTTTTTAATGACTTAGTTTGTAAATGGAGTTGTTGTCTTGTAGAGATAAACTATACAGTGTTTATTGTTGTGGTGTTTGGGTTTTGTTTGTTTTTTTAAAGGCTGTGCAAAATCCTTCCATTAGTTCTTTCTTTAGCTTATGAAAAATGTGGTGAAACAATGACAGCAAGCTTTATCATTTACAATATGTAATAGATGGTTTTGTCTCCTGGTCATAACTCTAGCCATTACAATGCTGCAATTGGTGTGTACCTGAGGCAGCTATTCTATAAATAAATCCACATATAATTGCCTTGGTATAGGTATGTGACTTCCATTGATCTTAGTGACATGCATATTGCAGAAGGCGAAAAATCAATATATTATCCCCTCTGTATCAAGTGCTTGCCATTCACATCATATTAAAATAATGTTTATAATGTTGCTGCCACCTTCAATTCATTTTTTTCAAGCATCAATATTCTTATTTTTCCCTTCAGCAATATGTGAATATTTCCTATCATTCAATGTTGATTCTATTCCAGGAGACAGTACAGAGACAAAACTGATTTACCCAAGTTCATTGCAGTACCTGTCTCATGATTCTACTTTTCATCTTTAGAGCTGGCCACTGGTTAAAGGAGGATGGACTCTGGTGGGCAGCGCATAATGAAGCAGTTCTGTAAAATGAATTCCGTGTTTTTTTCCTTTTTTAAAGTTTATTTTGTTTTAACCTTTTAGTTTTAATGTTTCAGCAACAGGGTCCCTTTTGGAGCCCAACCTCAGAATCGCCTGGTCTTTGAGCACATTTCCTATACAACCTCAAAAGCAGAAACAAGCAAATGAAATGACAAATGCACTGTCTGTGGTGAATCCTCCATGGTTTAAGCCTTATCATGGCTCTTAGCAGGGCACAGTACCTGTCAGGTATTTATGACACCAAATACAAAATTCAGCTCCATGTGGGACACACTGTTTTCCCTTGAAACAGCAGTTAATTTCAGGTTATTTTGGATAAATTGCCTCATTCAAAAATCTGATTGAAGCCCAAGTACAGAGTACTTCTGTGCAAGAAGGTATTGGGCTTTTGATGGCCCAGTTATGAACAAAATATCTCCTTTGTAAAGAGCTGTTTGAGGACAGCTTTTCTTCAAGATGTGTGAATTGACCAGGAGAAATAGCTGTAATAGCTCTTTAATCAGGGACTTTCAGATATTCTGGGTGCAATCCATAGGCCCAGGCTGAGCTGGATCTTGGCCATGAAGGAGCCTGTACCAAACACCAGTGTTGTGGTTGCTGCATGGACTCAGAAGCAGGAGGAAAGGGACAGGGGGAGAGACGTGGATCCACATGCAAATCTCTCTGTGCCTTCCTCCCTTCACTCAGCTTTCACCCTGCCCTGTGAGCTTGTGGCAATAGATGCAACCTGTCAAGGCCCACATAGAAAAGGGAGCACAAGTTTGCCTCTAACCTTTGCTTTTTTCCAGCCTATCTGACCTTCTCCATCTTTTTTTTTTCCTAAGAGGCTAGTGTAAGCAAGATTTAGAAAGGAGAGCCTGACTTACAATACAGATTTTTACGTCTTTCCATGACACTTTAGAAACTTAACATCTATATTCTGAGGTACAAACTTTAGATGATTTGCATTACCTAATATATTGACAGAGGCCTTAGCATTAAGTAACGCTAAGGTCCAATTTAGTTTTCCAAAACTAAGCTGCTACTTTTTTTTAATAGCAGCAGAGTGCAGAGGAGAAGAGAATTAAATGGGGAGAGACATTCCCAAGATGTAACAAGAATCAATGCCATTGACACCTTGCTGGAGCCTTATAGGATAAAGGTCTACTTCTGACTATCCTTCCAGAAGGAGGGGAATTGTAGGCAGCCATTGAGGACCAAATGTCAAAGACTAGCTTGAAAAGGCTGTGTTAAATCTAAGGTTTTCTCAGGTAACTTCTTAATTGCACAGAACTGATCTTTCTAATGAGTCTTTAAGGCAATTTTCTCGGGTTTGAGACTTAAACAAAACAGAGAAAGAAAATCAAAGAAGGGAGACCTGCACACACTGTATTTGCACTGTGTCAGGCTCAGGGAGGTCATTAGGTCATTGGTGAGGTTCAGGCTTCTACATGGGCAAATTAAATAAGGAAAATTGGCAGTTGTTTTGTAATAGAATCTCACACATATTGTCTGTTTCACTGGGGTCAGATGTTCAAGTTCCTGGTTTGAAAGGGAATGACCTCTAGCTGACTACAGGAGTTTCATTCTCCTGTACCTCATTTCTCCAGCTTCTCCCCACGTGCTGTTTTCAGACCTCTGATCCAACACCCCAGTCAGAGTCCTGAGAACTCTTTCATGTGAACTTTCTCATCTTACTCTTTTTCACCAGTCTTGAATATTCCCTCTGGCTGCTCCTTCCTCCTTTATGACACGTGTGGCTGCCTTTGTCTTTCTTCTCACCTTCAGAGCTTGGGCTCTGGTCTCAGTCGCAGCACAGAGTGGGGAACTGCAGGGCCAGTCCCCTGCCTTGTGGCTTTTGTTTCACATTATAGCAGTCATCATCTGCTAGGGAAAAGAACAGAAGGAAAAGTCTTGTCTAGCCCCCTGACCTGGCACACATTCAGCATATATTGAATCCTCAGAGCTGCTGAAATTTAACAAGACTTTGTTAGGAAGGGGTGGTTTGAGAGTCTTGCAGGAGCAGGCTCTTATGGTAGTTACATCTCTCATATTTTTATTACCTCCTTGATGCCGAATATCAAATCCTGCTCTTCAGCCAGAAGGTACTAGTAAACATCTCAAAAAAAAAAAAAGAAAAAGGGAAAAGTTCAATTTTTTTCTTATTGCAATGACATTGTAAGTTTGAATTTTCCCACTCAAAATGAACTAAGAATTGAAAGTAGAATCTTAATGGAAAGCATTGTGCAACCTTAACTATAGTTGCCTTTCCCCAGAACCTATAATAATACCCTTGTATTAATCACTTGGGAGAAAGGGGTGTTCATGTTCATGCAAGCAATATTTAGAGATGTGACTCAGTCTATCACCGTAGCAGACACTAAATCAGAATTCTGAAGTGCTTAGTTTGCCTGTCAGTCCATGGGGGGAAGGTAGTACCATTAGATCCTCTATGTGGTGTCTAAATTTTGACTTTGTTAGGTGGGTGAGTCCTTGAAATGCACCTGTTTCTCCTTCAGTGACTACTTAGGAATGGTGGATACTTCAGGAACGTGACAGTAAATTTTAAATACTGAATAGGAAAACATACTAATATATCAATTGCAGTGTGCAATATTTTACTTTATTTTAAAAAAGTTTCTTTTCCACTGAAAAGGAAAATGTTAGGCCATGTTTAGGTTTTAGCTTTGTGACAAAAAACAAACCTTCATTCCCTGTGATCTCTTTGCTGAAGGGAAACCTTGCCCTTTTATTTAAGGATGTATGTGACAGCTCTCTGAAGGCAAACTGGATTTAATGGAATTCCAGTCAAAAACTTGCCCTACTCTGAGTTGTTTTGTTCTCATTTGTACTTTTTATTTCTCAGTGAGATGTTAACAGGGTAAACAATCTGATAACTAGCCTGTAGTATTTGCCATCTCTTGGTCCAAATGAGAGTATAGAGAATTGAGCTATGTTCTTTCCTCACTGTGAATGATTGAATTATTCAGTGTAGACAGTGAGAAAGGCGTGTATTTAGTTACCAGATGCACACTATGATCACTCAGTTTTCAAAACTAGCCAAACAAAAAAACCTTATCAAACATATTTGCTTTCCCATTTAGTACCACAATCTGTGTTTGGATCCTTATTAGCTCAGAAGTTAACTCAAACACTGCATGTTGACGAATTAAAAAAAAAAAAGGAAAAGGAAACTGTGTAGACTCCTAAAAACCTCTTCTAATGTCAAGTGTCTCTGTTACTTTTGCAATACATAGGTTACAGGACCATAATTCTCCTGGATTACACCTGACCTGGTCAGGCAAATCTAGCATGCAAGCAATCAGATTACCCTAAAATATTGTTTGGTGTTCACTTTTGAGATTCTTCTAAAAAATGTCACTAATTGTTTCATTCACTTGGTGGTGTTTTATTCCTTATTGAGAACTTCCACGAAAGACTAGGTCTTCCCAGAAATCAGAAATGAGATGTATTATAATCACCAGAGTGAGTTTCTTCCTGTTATATTTCACTTCTATTAAAATTTTCTGAAAGACTGTGAGGGAAGAACTCTGTGTGTTACAGCTGAATTATTGTGGCTTTGACCACATGCAGCTCAATTTCTCAGGATGAACAGCACTGCCAGGCCTAAAATTTAGATAAGAAAGAAGACGGAAATGAGAGTTAAGCAGGGAGTAATAGCATACAATAGCCCATTACAATTATCACACATGGTATTTCTGAAAGAACTTACAGCCTCTAAACCAATATTCTTCTCAGAATAATATGACACGGGCAGAGAGGGCTCGTGACTTTCTTCCTGCAGACCCTTCAGTCACGGTTGAGAAGTTGGAGGGGACACAGAAAGGAGTAGCAACCACCTGCTGTTCTTGAAAGGTGATTTTTGTTATAGGAGGTAATGTATTTCTTTGGGAGAAAGGTGATGCAGTGTCAGGCTACAGGTCTGGGTAGCTTATGTAGAAAGCAAGTAACACTTCTAGGTTTAGTTTTGCTCTAATTTTAGGCTTCCTTAATCTTATCATAAACTTAGTTTCTTTTTATAGCAGGGCTCCCTGCTCACATAATCATCTTTTTTCACCCACCACTCCTATTTCAGTTTTCTTCCGTAAGCCGCGTACCTTAGGATGCTGTGCAGGCTTGGGGCCAGCTGCCACCTCTGGGGACCAGCGTGCTGCTGGCATCAGGGAGACAATCCTCTGGTGATCCCACCATGTCAGGCCACTGGAACAGCCTGCACAGAGCTTGGAACGCTCTCCTGAACTGGGATGGCCATGGCTTGTGGAGAGCCTGCTGTTTGCTGAGGGCATGGGCTTCCATATGGGTAGGCAAAGCATGGCCTGGCACCTGTCTGCGTAGACCAAATCCCTGTGTCCTTGGGACAGATCTTTATCATTTTGTTCTTTCCCTTATAACATCTTGTCATTGTCGTGTTTCCCTTGGGACAGCTCTTTGTTATTGCTGTCTTCCCCTTGGGACATCCTTTTGTTACTGTATTCTTCCCCTTGGGACAGCTCCTTGTCATTGTTGCCTTCCCCTTGGAACAGTTGTTGCTCACTGTCATCTTCCCCTTGGGACAGCTTTTTGTCATTGTCATCTTCCCACTGGGACATGCCTTTGTCACAGTCCTCTTCCCCTTGGGGCATGTCTTTGTCATTGTCATCTTCCCATGGGGTGAATTTTTGCCATGGTCCTCTTCCCCTTCAGACAGGTTTCTCTTGTATTCTTCTTGGGACAGCTCTCCATCATTCCCATCTGCCCCTTGGGGCACACCTTTAATTGTCACCTTCCCCTTGAGACAGCTGTTTCTCATTGCCATCTTGCCCTTGGAACAGCTCTTGGTCTCTCTTGTATTCCTGTTGGGACATGTCTTTGTCACTGTCATCTTCCCAGTGGGAGAGCTCTTTTTCATTGTCATCTTCCCACTGAGACATGCCTTTGTCGTTGTTGTCTTCCCATTGGGACAGCTGTTTATCACTGTCATTTTCCCACTGGAACAACTCGTGGTCTCTCCTGTATTCTCCTTGGGACAGCTCTGTTTCCATGTTGTCTTCCCTTACATATGTCCAATGGCTCCCGGTGTCCTGCGAGCTCTCTGGGCAGGGAAGCTGGGGCAGCCTGACTCCATGGAGGGATGAGACCTGGCCCTGGCTGCCCTGTGGCACCACCTTTGGGAAGGAGGAAGCATGGGATGGAGGTGACTGGCTTGGCACAGCAGCAAGCTCACCACAAGGCCCCTAATGGGCACCTATGTCTTGTATATGAATTGTTAGTATACAAGATGTGAGATAGCCTTGCATTCCATCTCCATATTCTCCTCTTCTATTTAGTGTTATGTATTCATAAGGCCATCTGGCATGTTCTGTTATAAAATTCTCCTTTCTAATAGTTATGGTCCTGTTCCACTTTGGCCACTGGATCTGAAATTGGTTTTTTTTAGGGAAAGAATCTGCAAACAGGGCAAAATCATATTAGAAACTGAAATAGAAAGAGAGACATCATAATTTTCCCCCCAGATTTTACAACCACCCTTTGAGAAACTGTCTATTTTGTTTGGGGTTTCTTTCCTCCTTTGGTCTGCTGCTCTGTTTCCTCTTTCCAGTGAGCATTTCCCTGGTGCTTACTCTCCTGCAGTATCATATTGGTGTATGGTATTGTGAAGAACTCTTTGGACAGTAGCCTTTTTGAGCTTAGTTGACGGTGTTAGCTTAATAGTGGTTCCTAGTTGTTACTTTCTGTGGCAGCTCTGATTTGACGGGTGACATTTTTAAATGTGTCTGTATTATAGCAACGACCGGCAGACTTTCAGCGGCATAGCTGGCAGCAACGAGTTGTTTCCCAGAAGTACAAGCCCTGGTAGTTGTTTGCAGTGAATGATCAAAGGAGTTCTATTTGGAATGTACTTATTATATATTTCCTACTTCTGTGATGTTATCTGTAGTTGGCTGGAACTACACGCAGTAACAGAGCCAGCAGTATTATATTGCTATCCTGTTCTCTGGATCATTCAGAGATAAATTCAGGAGATAATTCTGGGAACTTGCTTTCATAATAGCCTAAGCCTCTACTATAATCTGTATGCACAGGAAGCATGTGTTTACGGAAGTTAGTGCAAGGAAAAGGTTGAAGTCCTCCCAAAATGCACAGCCAAATCACTCTTGATTTGACTCCTAATGTTAGAACGGTAGCTCCTGTGACCCTGGGACTTAGTGGTGTTGTAGTTGTTCTGTGATCCTAAACATAGCCTTAATGCCAGAATGCCTGTGCCCTGGTTTGGCTGAGGATCTGCAGGGCTGCTCTTGGGCCCTGCTGAGGACTCCCTGCCCTGCCAGCTTAACTTCTCTCCCCAGCCTGCATGTTGTGCACGTGTGTATTGTATTCCAGCAGTGGGAAAAGCTCCTGGCTTTTTCCTAGTTGGAGATGCTCCTAGTGCCTCAGGCAGGCGCCAGAGCAAGTTTGTACCTCTGCAGGGTCCTGTGATCCCAGGTAAGGCTCAGCCAAGGTTAAAGTCCAAGGTTAAAGACTGGGGAGGCCAGAGGGTGGGAAGGGATTCACTGTTCCCTGTATCCTCTGCCTTTTTTTGATGTACTTAAGCCTCCTAATTAGGTCACCTGTTAATGAGGCAGGAGGTGCCTCAGCATGTGGTACTCAGAAGCCTCACTTATCCTTATGTGAAAGTTGTGTAGTATATGGTGGTATTAGGGGTATGTTGGGGTTTTTTTGGTTTTTTTTTTTTAATTAGTTATTTGCAGCCTTTATGTTTTTATTCCTTAAAGGAGAAAATAACACTTTTGAGGGATACTTTGGTAACTCTGAAAATATTCCAGGCATCTGTTTCTTTGATGTGTATTCTGTTATGAACATGACTAAAGCTGATATACTGATGATACTAATAGAGTTATCTCAGTGAAGGAACATAAGGTCAGGTTTGTTTCTTTTTTTAGGCTGGTTAGAAGTTCTCTGTATCCTTTCATGGCTTATATACTTTTTTGAAGACTGATTGTCTGAGGCCCAACTGAAGGTGTTTCATAGTATGGCATTTATAAGAAATCTCTTTCTACCCAAATCGTATATAAACATCACATATCTGGAGCTTTAGTTTCATGCTGCAGCCTCCCCATTTGACTGTGTCTCTCTGCAGCTTCACTGTGTATTTCCTTACACCGGTGAGAAAATCGTAATGTGTGACGTTTCATGTCAATGTAGCTGAACTCAGCCCGAAGAGGGAATATGCAGATGCATGTTCCTTCCCCTCACACCAAGAATGAGCCTTTGCTTCTAGAGGAAGAGAGGCTAAAAAGGCACCATCTAATTATTATCCACAGTAGATCAATGAAATACACCTTGAAAAAAAAAAAAATTTACTCCCCAGCCACAGACCCACTCCAGTTAGTGTTGTCAAATGAGGGATTTGTTTACTAAAACTTTTTGTTTACTAAAATTTTGAAATGATTAAGGAGAAATCTGATCACACAATTGTGTATTTGTAAGAAAGACCTTGCTGTTTCTGTCTTGGATGAACTGACAAGTTTGATGAAAATGTATCATACCTGCCAAATAATGTTGGGGTTTATATTCATTTTGCTAAAAAAAAAACCTTTTTCTCAATGCTCTAAAGTCAGTGATTTTTTTTATTTAAATCCCTTTATAACTCATTCATAACTGTTGACAGCAGAGCATCTACAGAATACAAAGTAAACATCACAGAAAGGTTTGCAACTTCCAGCAAACTGCCTTGTGGTGGTGTGATAAGCAGAAGATGGGGGAGTTCACAGTAGGTTGTTGTACAATGTTTTTCATAATAGGTTTTAGCCGGGAAGTAAAAATCAACACTTAGCCTGCTTTGTTTGGGGTTTTTTGTTTGTTTTGGTTTTTACCTCACTTAGTTTAACCAAGACTGGCATGGGTTTTGGTCTAAGTTTATTTCAGCTAAAAAGACTGTTGTTACACTGAATGCCTCATGAAAGCAAATAAAAATTGCTGAACTGACACTGTGCCAAAGACATTATTGGCTGGTTTTGAAAGGATCAAAGTAGCATCAGGCAAAGGCCAGCAGTTACAGTAGCATCTTATTCTGAAAGGTCTGTGGATTCCTTCTGAAATTCCACAAGAGTCTGCTTGGATAATATTGATTATAACTGGTCAGGATATTTATACATGAAAAGTCTCTGGCACAATCAGTGTTTGCTGTTTCACCTTTTTTTGTCACCACCGTGTCCTCAGAATATGAGCTACCCTACTTATATGTTGCTATTAGTTTATATTGTTAGGTATTTCTAAGGTGTCTTCTCTCTCATTTAAGATCTCGTAATAAAAATATGTAACATGAGTTTGTTTCCAGAAGAAAATTTGGTAATTTCTAATACCTTGTAATTTCTTATTTGTATTATACTCTTCGCTTTCTCACCTGTCTTGCAACTGCTAACATATTAGGCTGTGGATGTGCTAAATGCCTTTCAGTTGATAATCTCTAGTTAAATAATTAGAAATAGGTCAGGAGCTGAGATCTAAGCAGATGTGAAGACACTTTTTAATGTCAGATGTTCTTGACTCAAAAGGACAGGTGAAAAGTAAAGTGTAAGATAAAGAAATACACTTGTATCTTTTTTTCACATTTAAATGGAAGAAAGATGGTATAGAGATGTGAGGTCACTTACTCATAAAATCACAGTCCTCTCCTTTGTTGGAAATCGAATTTGGATCTACTTTTTCTTTGAAAGAGTCTCTTCTCATAGGCTACTTTGCTTTAAATATAAGTCCTGTTGCTGTGCTTGAGTGTGCAATAGCAACGCTTGTAAATCATGTTCATTGCCTTATTGACATTCTCTATTCTGCACATTAATAATTCACTTTTCCCACTCCCTTTTGCTGCTTGGGTTCCTGCTGACATACCACATGCAGCAATGCTGGCTGCACAGTTCAAGCCTCTTTCCCTCTTGGACACTCCTGAACTGGTGTCTAAATGGCCTGAGTGTTGATGGATAGTCCTCCCTCAGCAATTTAATGAATAAAGTCCTCTCTTGCTTTCTTGCTATGTTGTTGCCTAGGGGAGAAAGTTGCTCCCTATGTCATCTTTCTCTGTCAAAATTTGCTGCTACAATGGTCTTATCAGCAAATTTGCAGATGATCACTTTATATATAGTTTGACATTTCCATTACGCAGATTAACATTTACCATGTGAAGATGCTATTTGAATTTATTCTTAAAGGGAGCTAGTACATGTCGGACCATTAGGATGCTGTTTATTTTCACTCTTGTCAGTGGAAGTGTCTCAAGACCTGTGGCCAAGCAGAGGGATTTTCTTTCTGCTTTTGTAGGATGGGTTTTACCCTGTTAACTTGCTTTGCTTCATTTCGTAAATGGTCTTGTCTTCTTGTTGCAACTTACATACTTTTGGTCTTTCTCAGAGGGAAAATTACTCTGTTTTGTGGACTCCCAGAATGGTTTGATGTCGTTGTTAAGTTAGAGGCAGGTCAAAGAAACGACATCGTATTGTTCCAAAAATAGGACAGGAACTTTATTGCATTGGTGGAATAATGCAATGTGTGAAAGAGAGAGAGTGTGTGTGTGTGAGAGAGAGTATGTATGTGTAGTATCAGAGGCTGCGATTCTTATAGACCTGAGTCTGGACAGATGTCCAAGGACCATTGGTTTCTCTATACATAAATAATTCCTAATTGGACACACAAACCGCGCATGTCAGAAAACATTACTCATCACTTTAGGAACCGGATATCTGTTCCAGGTGTTACAACTAATCCTTCCGTGCATATCACCCTGACGTGTGCAGAAGGTTCCTAGCATAGTCCAACTATTCCACAGAGACCCCAGAGCCAGCTGGAGTCTCCCCACACAGTTTGGGTTGGAAAGGACCTTAAATGTCATCTCGTTCCAACCCCTGCCATGGGTAGGGACACCTTCCACTAGACCAGTTGCTCAAAGCCCCATCCAACCTGGCCTTGAACACCTCCGGGGATGGGGCTTCCACAGCTCCATGAAGTCCTTAGGGTGGATACAGACTTGAGATTCTTGCTGACTTTGCTCTACAGAAGTATTAGAACATTCTTTTGTGACTGTGGTTGTTGTCTGTCTGACTGTAATTTTCATAATTTTAATCTAGTAGATTAAAGGTCAATAAAATAGTTTTCTGGGTAAAGGGAATTGAAATCATCTTCTGGTGGTGCTTTGGCCAGGCAGTGTTGCATATGTCAAAGTTTTGCCTCTCAGGTATGTTGGTCTTTGTGGTAGTGCACGTAATACGCACACACAGCTGTCATTATAGTCAAATAAAATGTAGAAATGTAGGAATTGGTGCATTTCAGTTTGTCACATTACTCATTAATTATGTGTCTTAATGAAGTATTTAAAATGGCTTACAAACTTTGGAAACATTTTTCCAAGGCAGGAAACAATTTTTGGAGTACTTTATTTCCACATCACTATTGTTTCTAATTGTTTCATGTGCTTCGATTGACAGTTAAAATACAGTTTAAAGACTTGAGACCTTCATGTCTTGTGCTGCCCTGTAGGTTTATTGTGTTCAGGTAAAGATACTTGTTTTTAAATGAAGATTTTTGTGGGATAGAAGTGCTCGGAAAATGTGGTGCCTTCATATAATGTTGTTCTTGATTTTCAGGGAAACTTGAGAGCTCTAACATTTTTTAAATTGGACACTTTTTCTCACTTTCAGATGAAGGGTATTCAATGGCAAGAGAGTGCTGAGCACAGTAGTCAAGAAAAATATTTGTAGTCTTAGGTGATTTTTAAAAAATATTTTGTGACAGACGTGTCTCAAATTTTTTGTTTTCTCTCCCAAAGGCAATAATTCTTCCTGCTGTCACAAAGAATCTTCTTCCATGCAGCACAATAGGGATAACAAAATTCATTTCAGTCTCAATTTAGTTCCAAAGTGAAGTTTGCAACGAGGTGGTAACGAATTTGAACACACAGTTTAGATTATCTCCCTCATGATTACACAAATGCTCAGACACAGTACAGGTATTTTCCAGACGTGGTTCTTCTCTGAGAGTGTTTGTCTCTTGAGCAGATGGAAAACTGAAATGTTCTGCTTTACTTTGTTACAGTTCATGTGGTAAGACCATTTGGAGTTCATCTCTTAGGTTTGAATCAGACCTACCTAAATACATGCCCAAAAGAAGAAAAGATGATCGTTGTGACTATCAAGATGAGATAATTCTAGGAATTAATGAGTTGATAAGGCAAAGAGACTGTTCCTCTGAAACCAACTGAAACCACCCTGAAAGCAAAACTCAAACGTGTTTCAGAACCCCAGCTGTGCAGTGCAGTAAGGACTGCGCTGATATAACAGCCACACTCTCCCTTGAATTCTTTGAATTTAGACATATATGTCTTCTCTAAAATACTGGCTTGTGCCCTATATGTTTAATACACTCGTGGACAAACAGCCTTTACCTGAAGTAAAACAGAAACAACTCCAACAATGTCAAAGGAACAACACCAGCAAACCCTGAGTAGAAATTTGCTCTCAGAGGTCTCTGGTGAGCCCTGTCCCATGCCTTGCTTCAAGCAGCCACACTAGCTGTATCGCAAATAAAGAAGGGAATGCAGGTCCTTATGATGCTGTGATCGGTCCTTCCTGGCCAGTCTGTTCTCCACTATCAGTCCACACCAACAGTTAAATTGAAAAGCGCACTATCCCACTGCGTTCGGCTTTTCCAGGCATGGATGGAGTGTCCAACCTTCCCAAACGTGGCTTTCCGTAGTGTGCATTTCACTATTTCTGTGGCAATGTGCAACCAGATGAGATAACAAGCCCACGATGGGCTAGCAGAAGTCAAAAGGCCTTTTTTTTTTTTTCAGACAGGACTGACACCTGATATTACTGTGGGCTGCTTTATGCAAATACTACAGCTTTGTTATTACTGCATTACAAAACGCATTAGGCATCCAATTTCCTTTGTAAATGAAGCAATGTATTACCTCAATAGCTCCTTTTGAAGCTCTCTGCAACTTAAAACACAGATGTTGAAACTGTTGGACTAAATGACCCCCCTCTGAATTGTAATCCTTGATTAGAGTAGGATTTTTTTTTAAATTTTTTGTTAAATGAAATGCATATTACAATGGAGAGGAAAAAGTCGAATGATCTTATATGGCAGAAATAAAAACTTGAAACTCGCTATCCATACCCCATTGGGTATGGAATGCCAAAAGAGAAACAAAGGTCATTTAATCTTGTTGCAAAGCTTAATGTTCTGTACCACATTGTAACACAGCCCAAACCAGATGTTTACTTGCTCATAAATCTTAGGTTTTTTTATTTTATTCACGTTACAGAGAAAAATCAAGACTGTCCTTCAAAAATACTCTGTTGTCAAGTGAGCTTATAAGTTTATGTTGTTAGCCATCATGTTCAACCCTATTTATGGTGCTGGAGACAAAATCTGAGGCTTGTGTGGTTCCTTTTTTAAGCAATGCACTGGCAGCATAAGTGTGGGCTGGAGATCATAAAGCTTTCTGTGAAGATGGGGGGAGGGAAAAACCATTGGGCAATTAGCCATCGGAGAATTTTAATTTTTTTCCCCAAAGCCTGTTGAATTCAGTGCAACATTTATAATCAAGCTGTTTCTCTCCTAAAACTTTAGATACCTATTGTATGAATACCTAGTTGAGAATTCATGTTCCCAGCGCTCTCCTGGGGGCATGGTTAGCTCCCTGATTTTGGGGCACTGAATCATCCTGTGGACGTTCTGTAGATGGATGGGAAGCCTGGGCTGCTAAATTTGGCACTTTGAGTTAGGAAGTGTATGACATGTTGCCTTTTGAAGGAGTTGTATCAGATGCTGGAAGTTTGTATTCTGTAGTTAACCTGTAAACTGATGGAGGTGAAATAAAGATAGGAGGGCAAAACTTACCATGGGGAAGATGATGCTGGCATCAACAAACTACTTCTTGTGCTTTTAAACATAAACTTGTCACTAGACACTAATTTATTTATTATTGTAAGGTCAAGGAAGCCAGAAGTTAGTTTAAAAAAAAAAAAAAAAAAGGAAGAGATGTATAAGAAGTGGAAAGTGCACCGTTCAATCACTATTTAAACTTCAGCTGTTCCAGTATGTGTACAGGCTGCTTCCTTTGTTTGTGCCCTTTGTATGATGGAATGCTTTGAAATAAAGGGGAAAAGTCCACTTTTGCTACTCTCCTTGTTTATATAGAGAACAGTAGGCATTATAGTGTCCTTATCTTAAATTTTGGGTTATTTTCTTATATAAACTTTTTAATTTGATAACTCTTCTGGACAAAGTTACTTTGGCTTACATAATTCTGGCAACACTGAATTCTGCAAATATTTATCCATTTTAAGTAGATAGATGTGTAGAAGTTGTTTTTCCAAAACCTTTTGCAGTGTTTCAGTACATGTTGCTCTAATTTTTTCCACAACTGTGATTCAATGTATTTATTTTCGAAAAAGAACTTACTAATAGTCAGAACTTCTTTGTAAGAATATGCAGCTAATACTTTGAATGAATGGGAGGGAGAGGAAGCTTTCTAACTAAAGTGTGCCCTCTTTAGTGAAGCAAATGTTTGGTAGAGAGCTCTTTTCCTTGTCCTCAGGTTGCCTGTTACTTCTTCAGTTGTTAATTATTCTGTACTTAAGAGAACATTATTGGTCCAATGTAAAACTGCTATTGTTCCGCCGACATTTCGATTATCTGTGAGCAATCCCAGTTTAGGATGGATTATCTTATTTGACATTTTCCACAGTGTTTCTGCATGTATTTCATTACTGTGTGCCACACCTGGGAAAATGTCATTTGTTGTTTTGTGCACCAAAACGTTCTGGTATACACTGATGTACATACTTGTCTGACAGGTGCAGTTGCTGGCCAGGTCTCACGTGCCTGTCACTTTGTTTGAATCTCAGATCTGCACCATTAAGGATTCCCACAAGAAGCAAAGCCAAATTAATTCAGTTTAGGGCATTTTTGCTACTTGTTTGCTTTAACCACATTGCAAGAGAGTAGAAAGGATGTTATTAAAACCACATGACGCATACAATCCCAAGCCAGTTCTGTCCCCTGTGTGTATATTAATGAGCTGAGACACCTGTAGCTTGGCAGTGATTTTTTTTTTAATTGCTTTTGCTGTTTAATTGCAGCTCTTGTGTTTTCTTGATTTTATTTAAGCCGTCAGTAGCAGTGCATTAATAGCATATTATAGAGTTTATTTTTAACAAATACAGAATTAAATATCAATAAAAGCAGACAGGCATGATTCCAGAATGCTTCCCATGTATAGACTGGGCTCTGATGAGATGATGTGAAGCTGATTTAGTTTTTAATAAAGGTTAATTTAGAATAAAGCTAGGAGAATGTTTGAGATCTTTCAAAAAAAGAACATTGCATACCTGTTCATATTTATTTGTGTTTGTGGAAGACGATAATTTAAGCAGTTTAAAAGTCTTGGGCTCTGCTGCATTCTTACCAGTGTAGTAAATGCATTCTAAGAGGGAAGTTGTTTAGTTACTAGATGCCTGTAAGTGCTGTCCAACAACCACAGAAATGCAGTATTAGCTAAAAACCAAGCAGAGCAGCAGCCTGCTCAGACTTTTTTGGATGGTGGCTGCACTTTTTTATGGTCCATTAGCCATGCGCAACTCCTAGAGAGGACTGTGAGTGCTGACACCTCTCACCCATCTGGAAAGGCAGCATCATTCCCAGTGAGGTTACAACATAATCAAAGGACTCTGCCTTTTATGAGAAATTAAAAGGGAAGCAGAATTCCTTATGGCCTGACATCGTAACAGGAAATTTGGGAAGGATGGAATGTTTCTAATTAACAACCTGTGTGCACTGTAGATTTTTCTGTATGAACACCTGGCCTCTAGCTCATAGTTATTGGAGCCAAACACCTGAGCACGTGAATAAATGTTACTGATTTTCACAGTGAAACATGACCACAAACATGAGTGATACCACAATATAATGGCTCAGACTTGACTGTGCTGAGAAATGCAATTCTTATAAAGAGAGTGTAAAATTGGAGGTGCTGAAATTGCCCCAAGCACAATCTTATTTAGCGTTGTGTTCTAAGAACACTGAAGTTGTTTCAAAAGATAGGGTTTTTCTGGGAGATTGGAGCAGTGTTTATCTAAAGTGGAAGCACCGTGAGATGATGAAACAATGAAATGTTTCTTAAACTGTTTTCCTTCAGCATGCAAATTAACCATTGTACGTAATAGAGTAGAAATCTACCATGTAGGTGAGGGAAGATTTATACCCTCTTGCTTACCTTCTGTGTTCTATCCTGGGGAAGGAAGAAAGGAAGGGAGGAAATAGTCTGACATTGCTACTGGCTTGCTGCTTCTTCAGAAGAAAATGATAGATGGATAAGTTTCCACAAAATCCTGAATGTTTCCAATTTTAATTGTTTCAGATTTTTCATAGTAAAACACCCTCTTTTCCCAGTTATAACTGTTTTTAAAATAGCATACCTGCTTGCTTGTGATTGCAATCACCACTGTTGATGGAAAGCCCCACTGCTGTCCTGCTTTGCAGCTGCATGTGTAGCTTGCTGAACATGTTCTTGGCAACCATTCGTACTTAAAATACCTGTCCCAGCAACTCCAAAGTTTTGGGAATTGGCAGACTTCTGTAGAAGTTCTCAAGGCATTGTAGCAATAACTCTGGTGAGAATGTTTCCTCACTACTTGATTGCACGTTTGAAAGAGCACAGTCTGAAATACAGAAAAAAACTGATTTAAAAAAAAAAATCAGTATGTATCTGATTGTTCAATCCATTTTTTTTTTTCATGTCAGTGACTTGGCTCCTTGTTAAGTGATACTGACAGTGCAGTGAACTCCTCTTCTGTTAGGGAGCTTCTGCTCGTAATTCACAGAACTTATCCTGAGAGCTGCACCTTTGATCTTTGGCAAACTCTGAATGTCTGTGACTGCACTGAGCAAACCTGCGTCCTTCAGTTCTTTGTAACAGTATGAAAAATGTAGTGTTATTATACAGAGGAAGGTATTTGCATCTGTGCTATAATTTATGTACTCCTTGCTGCTGACAAAGACTTAGGGATGCAGGAGGTAAATACATGGTTTATTGCATCTTTAGTGATCTCAAATCTTCCACAAGTAATTTTTTTCTTGATAGTAGGGGCAAAACGGTTATAGGATTTCATCTCTTCACCCTCCCCATCAGTGCAGTGCTATTTTTGCTTAAAAAGTGACAGTCTGTGCTAATTTTCTCTCTCTGAAATCTGCAGTAGCATTCAACATAAAAAATTCCCTTACAAATGGGAGTAGTGACAGCAAACAAAGAGAAATAGATTGTATTCAAATATATTGTTTAAAGGATTTCAGCTTCAGTCCTCCTCCTTGGCACTTGGGAAGAACAGGCTCCAAAAAACTGCAGTGGTCTTCTAAGTAGACACTAAACAAAAAAAGGTAAAGATTAAACAGTCACATCCACTCTCTTAATTTCCAGTAGAAAAGGTTTGTTGCTCAAAGTCTCTACTTAGTATCCATTACCTTTAAGGACAGCAAGTACATTTGAGGGACTTCATGAGAATTTTAGCCAGCCTTGTCATTTGCTCTGAAGGAAGTAGATGGAAAAGGTAGTCTGTTTGGGATTCACATAGAATTTTCCTTGCATTTTATAAAGTTCTGTTAAAATCTGTTTGCTCAAGAGAAGAGAAGGTTATTTATTGGTAGGACTTTTGGGGTGCAATCTCCAGGCTATATCCCAGCCTGTGCATTTTTGGGTAGGTTGCTTTGGTTAGCTGCCTACCTAACCTAAGTAGACCTGTCTTTTTTGTTTCTGGTACCAGCTAAATCAAAGTTAGGTGCATTATTTTTTTTTATTGGAGTATCTACATGTGCACTAATTCCCCTTGTATAAATATACCCATGTTCTGTGTGTGGTACTACTGCTCAAAGAGCAGCTGGGATCAGAACAGATCAGATCTCAAAGTGTTAATATGTTCTTTTAAAAGCTGTGTCAGTGTGTTTGAAAGTAATTAATGAACTGGCATTATTTAGTCAAAATGGAATAGTAGTTTTCAGATCTTACCTGTGGTTTGACTCCCACATCAGTTAATCCTATGAAGAGATTGTGAATCATTGTCATTAATCAGAAGCAGTCACATTCCTCCTTTTGTATATCTCAAACTGAGGGTGCAGGTAAAAAAACCAGTTACAGCATTCAAATTTATACTTACTGCTGTTCAACACTCTCCTCACTTAAAATGACCCAAATTACAAGTTTAACATAGATTAAATGATCTTTTGTTTACACCGGCAGTTCTTTGCCCTTAATTTCGTCATCCTACCCACAGATATGAACATCTAGAAATTAAATGCCAGCTTTTAAGCATCGTTCTTCATGTGTGACTGTTTACTTGTCCAGCAAAGCCCTTTTTGCCTCTTAAATCAGCTTTGCCACTTGTCCTTACCATGGGGAAAAAAGACTAAAAAAATCTTTGCCAAAAGAAAAGGGATGATTCATGAAGATTCTTTTTTATGGTCAACAGAAGGTACTTAAACCTGATTAGACATATGAAAGAGATGTTTTCATGGGTTTAGGTTTCATTGTGCTATGTGAGTTAGATGTATAATCACATCCTTAGCAAAACTTCATTGCTGTGACAGAGACAGACTGGAAATCAGTGTGACTCACTAACCAATCATACCAGTGCCATTACCTTATGGAAGAGCAATGTCGTGGGTATCCAAAACTTACCTGAAGGTAAAACCTGTGGTTTTCTGTTTGCTTGTTTTCCTGCCCAAAGACATAGATAACATTTGCTTTAATGTTGGTTGTACACTGGGCTGAATTTAAACCTTGCAGGAGAAGTTTGTCAGGAAAGATTTTGCAATTTTATCCTGAGAATTTCCCATATATATGTAATCCTAATACTTTATAGAAGAGTGTATAGGAAGACTATTAGAATCATATTTTTGATAGACAGAGAAACCTATGTAGAATTGATGTGTAATATTGCCCTACAGTATTGGTAAACAGCAGAATGAAACAGCAAATCCTTTGCTTGGAGCATAATAGAGGTGAAAATCATACTTCATATTGCTCAGCAGTCTTAACAGGTAATGAAGAGTCTCTCCTGCAAAACCATCACTTTTCAGCTCTGAAGCTTATCTCTCCCACAGTCCCAGAATGACTTTTCAGGACTTGAAACCTCTGCCCACAGCTGTAAATTAAAAATCACTGGGGATTTCTTCTCAAACACGATCTTAGTGATTTTATACTGGAGAATTATTAAATATTTCCTAGCCTAATTTTGGCAGATTTTAGTGCACTCTTAAGTGATTCCAGGGAACTTGGAAGTTGGTATGACCAAGGGATGGTCCCTTGTGGTGGCATCTGGTTGTCCATTTTGGCAGATATGGTGATATAGTCACAGAAAGTCAACTCGATTTTGCTGTTCAGCTGCAGTGACGGGGCGTTGCTGAGGGTGGATTTAAACTGCTTATGTAGGTGTCTTAAACACACCAGTGACAAAAATGGATTCTGTTTGTTCTGTTATTTTTTAAATATATATATTATATTTTCACTGTATGGATTTTGTCAATGTTACTTTCTACCACATCATTACTCTGATGTGAAGGGGGAAGAACATTCTTGCAGGCTTCCTGTATCAGTCACAAAGGAAAATACTAATTCCTCTGCAATCAGGAGAGATTTCTGAAGTGCTAGGGATTAACACTGGTAGAGTGTATATTATCAAATCTGTTTTGATGTTATGCATATGTTTTATGCATAGTAGATCTAAAGCTTAAAACTGCCCTTTCATGTATTCATCAGAGTTAAGTGTGTGTCAAAATCAGACACAGACAAACAGTAGGGGGTTTTCTCTGTGGTGAACTAACAATTTTGGGACAGAACGAACCAAACTGGAAATTTTTTCTGTGGTTTTTTGTTTGTTTGTTTGTTCTGTTTTGTGGTTTTGGTGGTGGTGGGTTTTTTGTTTGTGTGGGGCTTATGTAGGGCAATAATGAAACATAAATTGCTTTCATAAACAAGAATTCAAAATATTTATCTTAGACCTTCTCTCTTCTTGGTCTGAAACTGTCAGGTGCAATCTGATGTCAGGTACAGGTTAACCTGTACTATTTTTTCAGGAAATTTATTGTATGCCAAACAGTAATCAAGCTCTAGCTCTTTTCTCTAATTTTTTTTAAATAATAGAAGTCCTACCTTTGGAATTATTTTTGTTATTTTTTAATTGTAATCATGTGAACAAACAAATGGTTTTGTCATTGCATACCGGTAAAGAATAGATAAGCATGCCTTTTTGTGCCTTTTTTTTTTTTTTTTAAGCATGGATGTTTTCATGATTTGTCTCAGAATTAATTGAAGGTCTTACTCTTAATCTAGAGGAGACATATAATGAATTGTGAGTACCTGGTTCTATCTGGAAGACTCCACAGCTCTCAGGAAGGAGCAGAATTTCAGGGAGATGTTTCTGCAGCCCAAAGCTGGAGTGAGTTGTGCTGTTTTGTTGCCTGCAGGAGCAGAATGTGCCTCTCTTTTGCTTGTCCTGGGAAATCCCTGCATAGCTAAGATGATAAAGTAGGTTGGAACTTTGCGCATTTATAGTTATTTTGACTTCAAGGAGAACACATACACAGCAGAGGGAAAGAGCAACTGTGTAAAATGAATTTTGCCTGCAGCATTCCTTCCAAAGAAACCCTGTGTGTTAATGTGATTGCATAAGACAGTAGGGTTTTCCTGGATGTGGTTGTAAGACCAAGCGTCTCCTTGCCTTTTATTAAATCCCACTGCAAAGATAGTGTGTTTATTAATCTGTTGCTTCTTACTGAACCATTGCGGCCTGTCTGTAATGGTGCTTTAAATCTATACTCTCCCCACAGCTGAGTCTCCAGTAACTCTGCTGTTTCTGGCCACCTCTTAAAAATGATTTTTTTTCTCTGGATGGACTGAGAACCCATACTAATAATAAGTGGTATAGTTGTGAGCTCAAAAAAGTGAGTTGCTGTATCTTAGCTCTGTGTTTCAAGATCTAGTTGTTCTGTCATCATGACTACATCATGAATCTGCTCCTTGGTCAAACTCAGTGCTCAAGCCTCATGTTTTATGATGTTCTTTCCTTTTTATTTCCTAAACAATGCTTTAGAACAGTAATGTCATAACTAAACAAGGGAGACAAGAAAGGACTAGGGAAATAGAGGATGCCAGCACAAGCAAAAAGAACAAGGTAAAAAATTGCAGTACAAAGGGGGAAAAAAGGGAGAAGGGGCATTAGTGTGATAATTTGATAAAGAGATCGCATTGTTTGGTGTGTTGGTGTGTTTGAACGACAGCCATCTCCAAATCACTGTCTGAATTTCTCAGTATTCTTAGATCTAAGACTGCTCACCAGTTTCTGCAATACTGGCTGTTTGTTTTGAACCAAGATTATAGGATCACATAAGCAGCAAAAATTGATTTCCAACATATTTTGCTTTGTTTAATGCCATGTGGATATGAGGAAATACATTGTAAGTTACTGTCAACAACATGCCTCACAAAAGGAGTAATTGTAAAGGTTGTTGAGACAGAAAATGTCTCTGCTTGTTCCCTTCCTATATCTTCCATTTTGAAACAATGCAGAAATGTTTTATATTTTTTACAAATTGTTGGAGGTTTTATTGTATCGACTTTATTTTTCACCATAAAATTTTGTTGCCCAGTATTCCTTTATTGCATTTTATCTGAGTTCTGCTCTGATACAGAAATCCTTCAAGACTGGGCTGGGACCTGTTTATTTCCTTCTGAATCAGGTTTTATTCTTCTAGATGTTATAGAGCAGCAGCTTTGTAATGGTTAGGAGATGTTCACAAGGATCCCACCTTTTCTCTCTGAAAAAGTTAAGGCTGCCTTCTAGAAATGTAGCGCTGCACCTTGTAACAGTTGATTTTTTCACAGAAGAGTTTCAGTGAATCTAACGCAGAAATAAAGCTGCTTTCTCTCAAAAACATCTTTCGAGAAGCTCCTTCTTGAAGGAAAAAGAACAGGTAAGTAAACAAAGTTGTGTAGGATCAAGAACTATTAGAAAACCCTTCTATTTGAAGGAACGCCTCTGCCACCATTGTTGGATGGGATTCAAGAGAAGCATCTCACTTTTGCTGTTTTTCTGTGTCAACACTAGAGCAGGCCTAGAAACTGCTTGCTTGAGTCTATCTGCAAAAAAGAATTCCCATAAAATATGAATGTAGTAGGGCGTGATTTCAAACTGAAGTCACCACTTGCACATGGGATCCTGGTCGATAGAAAGCTGCCCATCTATTCTACCTGAAGAACTGCTGTAGAACAATTTACCATTTCCAGAATAATTAATAGCTGGGGCTGGAAAAGTTGCAACAAGAGAAGCATAAATCCCAAAGTGTGAAAATGCGTCTGCTCCAAAAACCTTGCACAGGGATGTCACTGTGACTGATAATCAGAAGCCAGAATGTGCCCTTGTATGTGTGCTTGGCTCTCTAAAGACTAGCGAGGCTTTTTTCCTTGCACCATTTTCATTGTCACTGCTTCGCTGCTTTGAGGTTCAAACAATTTATCATCTGAATTTAAAAACAACAGAAAATACCTGCTGTTTTGCCTTTGTCTCATTTGATAGGCATGCAGCATTATCCCAATAGGAGTTTAAGATGATAAAACATCAAGTGAGATAGAAACAGGCTGAAATGGTTATATTATCATTAACTTACAGCACCCTTGGCTTGTACGATCTATTTGTGCTGTGTTGTAAGTCTCAAATGAACAATTTGAAAGTAAATGAATAAAAATAGTATGATAGGCTAGAGGGGTGTTCATGACTCCAGATGTTACAGATTTAGAAGCTTTCACTATTCCTCTTAAAACTGTTTGTGAAACACAAACTTGGCGAATATTTTGTGAGTCTTCCCCCTTTCCTTTGGTGTGACTTCAGAGCTGTTTGTGATGGAGAGAACATCCAAAACTATGGCTCTAACTTCACGCCCTGACATACAGCACTCTGTTCTGGTTGTGCTGTCAGTCAGAAGCCAAATAAATCCAGCTGACGTGGCACCAGTGGAATTCATGCTGTTTGCAGCAAAACATCCACAGGTTTGGATAAGCCAGAGGAAGCAATGTTATGCTGCTAACAGCTAGGTGTAGGGCCTGCCTTTGTTTGACTACATGCACTAGACCCTGGAGAGAACACTTTAGGATACGTGTTGGAAGACATTGTCACTGCAGTGCATTGAAAAGTATTAGCAGAGCTTAGCAAGGCATCTGACCGTGATTAAATATTCCTCTGAAATTAAAAGCATGTTTTGCTATTCTGCTCAGCCTGTTCTTAGGTAGCTATTAATGGAGCTGGATCCTCTTGCTCTGTTTTGAGGATATCTTATTGAATCATGCATAGAGTGATGTGACTAATTTGTGGAACAGGAGTCCCTGTGCATCAGCTGTTCACTATCATTTTCCTGGGGGAAAGATAGAACTTTTTTATGTGAAAAGACACTGATCATTCTTTTCAGTGTATCAAAGAACAAATGTACTGTAGGCTTTTCTATTGAAAAAAAAAAAAATCATAGAACAAATGGCTTTTATCTGTGTTTCCATCGTTACACCTGCATAAATCTCACCAATGCTAATGGGACTTGTGGCAACGTAGATAAAAGACTGTCACGATGACAGTGAGATATGGAGCACAACAGAACAAGGCACGCTGCAGGAGTGTCCATCCCTGTAGGGGCACCTGCAGGTGTATAACTCAGCCTGCCCAAAATAAACCATTGGCATACAACGCTGAGGCTCTCCAGACTGATACGTCCGATGGTGGTTGATGCAGTGGCTGTGCAATCTTGCTGCAATCTCAGCTTTATTGCTGCCTAGATGGATTTTTTGAGAGGGGAAAAAAAGTTTGGTCTCTGCATCTGCCATAGGTGCATATGTGATGTCTGTGATGGAAGACACCAGGGGGACAAACCAAAAGCATCTGGACTCTGTGGCTGGGAAGGAAGAGATGGGACTGAGGGCTGAGCTGGAGCTCTCGATTGTAGGCAGGGTGGGGGTAAACTGAAACCACCAGGATTCTCTCAAAGAGTAGAAAAGGAGTGAGGGGGCAGTGCAAAAGGATTAAAGAGGCAGACTTGTGTGATCCTGCAGAGATTAGGAAAAAAAAGGAAAATCAGCAGGCAGCATGTTTTTTAAAAGCACATAGAAATACATGGTAAAGGAGAAGGTTAACAGAAAGCAATACAACTGATCACAAATGGTAACATTATCACTGTGAGCAGAAGAGGAAGGAAGTCCTGGTGGTGGACCCTGGGACAAAGGAATTAACTGCAGTGGTCTGATGCAGAACACAGAATTACTCATTTCAGTGTTGACAAAGTCAGTGTAACATGCAGGTAGCTTAACTCCTTGACAGTTTCTGGGAGAGTTTTGCCTACAATACAGTTTGTTCTCCCTGAATTCTATCCATGGACACTTGAAATCTGTAGATAAAAAGCAGCAGACACACTGCCACCAGTAATTGCTTTGACCTAGGTGCAAATAATAGGGATTTTATTTTTTTTTTCTGTATTTAAAATAGCATATGTCGTCCTCCTTATTAGTGTAACATAGAGATTGAATTCTCAAAGCAAAGAATGAAATTAAGAACTTATTATGGAAGGTTTGTTTGAAAGGGAAGTTGTGCAAGGTATATTTTTGCTCGGACCCTTGCCTAGGATTCCACCTGTAAATGCAGTTCTTGCACTTTCTTTGCTATCCAAGCTCAAGAAACTCAACATTGCCTTGTAATGTGTGAGGCAGAAAGGCAGGCGTGTTCTGTAGGATGAAGTGACACCCGCTGCCTTCGGTGTACCCTTCTCATTTTATCTGGGGCTGTGGGATATTATCTTTGCGGTCCTGAAGCTTCTTTATCTCTGGCGTCATTTTCTTGCTTGAAAAAAAGAGCACACTTGGGACACGTGCTTCTGAAAGAGTACTGTGTAGTAATCTGATAGATTTTGATATTCTTGGGCTCATGGAGAAAAACGGTGAGGGTTTTTTTTAATCGCAGGATATTCATAGCAAATTAAAAAATAAAGATCTTATCAGTTCTTACTGCCTAAAAGAAATCTATAAACAGGAGTGTATGCAAGTAATATTCAGAGGATTTGAAGAGGTGTAATTGAGGTATGTGTAATTCTACTTGTAGGGAAGCTGCCAAGACTACAAAAAAACCCAAAAAGATTGGCAGTGAAAGCAACCCTGCTGCTCTGGCAGGACAGCAAAACTTGGAGTGAATCACCAGAACTTCTCTGTAAGCAGATTAGTTCCTCCTCAAAAGGTTACAAGTCAATTAACTTACAGGAATGTAAGTGCAAACCTTTAACTAAAAAGGGCTACTGTTGACTTCAAAACTGAGTCGCCAGTAACTGTTGAATTTTTGAAGTGGATTAACTGTCATTTAAAACAATTTTAGCATAGCTGTTCATTCTTTCAAAAAAAGTGTGTGTGCCCTTTTTATTTCTGGCAGTAGACTTCCTAATAGATGATGAAGCAGGGCTGTGAACACCACGGAGACACAATTTTGTCAGCGTTGCATTGTGACATATTCATGATCTTTTTTTTCCTTTGCTTCCTTAACTTTTTTTTTTTTAAATTCCTTATTTCATTTCTGTTTGGTGTGTGTGTTCATTTTAGGGATAGTATAGCTCATCTCGTAAGTTATTTAATGTTAACTTTTGAATAATACTCCGAGGATTAATATCACGCTAGCCACCTAGTCATCCTGCTTCCCATATCAACTGGAGAACAAAATAAATATATTGGAAGTACTTAGCATGAATCTATTTCTTTGAAATGGCTGTGTAGTTTCACTTTGTCAAAATGCCTACATGTTGGCTTTCTTTGCTGTTTAAATGCTGTTCTATCTGTTCCTAACTTCCCCTGTTTAACAGCAGACAAACCCAGGGAGCACTGACTGAATCGGATGATCCCGAAACAGGCTGTCTAACTGATAACAAGCCAACTTCTCGACACTTCTATCCTGTCGCCTTGCTGCTTGTCAGCTCACACTTGCTGGTTGTGTGGCTTATTTTAAGTCTTGCTTTGCTATTAGCCAAATATCAATAAACTTCACTTGTGTTCCTTTCTTTTCTACAAACAGCAACAAACTAACTTTAGAAAAACGAATTATGTTGTAATATTTCTACAGTCTCAGACCCCAAGGATTCATCTTTAAGATACAAATGTCTGAAATGTACTGTGTTTTCTTTTTTTTTCCTTCTGAATTCTGAGAAGTATACTATGCATTGAGTGAATTGGTTTGCTCTCTCTGTCCATGGTAAAGCTTTCCCACTGTAATTGGCGCAAAGAAAGCGCACTTACAATGCTGTCACTGTATAGAAAATGTGGAATCCTGAATGCTTGAACCCCTCTTTCCAGAGTAATTAGTCTGACAAACAGAAAAAAAGAAAAAAAAAAAAGAAAAACATTAAAAGTGAATTTGCACAACACAAACTAACCCCTAGACAAATATGGCAGGGCAGTGGTTTGTGAGACTTAACTTTCATTGTGTTTTTTTCATTGTTACTGGCTGATGGGATTGTTTTTGTTTAATGGATGATTCTTACTTTACTACAACTAACTCCTTTCTGTAGAGTAACTAAATGGAATAGAATCGGTTCTGTTTTGTAATGAAATTAACCTGTTTGTAATTGTTGCTTTAGTTGCTTTTGCTTTCAAAACACTTTTATATTCTTTTTCACAAAGTCCTGTTTGTGTCTTGATGCACCACTTTGGCACTTGTGACTTTTGTACTGTATGTGAACGAACATCCTTCCTTTATAAAGCAGAGAGGTGGATCGGGCTATTTGAAAAGCCATTCTCTCTTTTTTTTTTCATTGCAAAGCTGAACATACAGGAAATGAAACAGAGATGAAACTTTCCTTCACAAATCTCTAGGGCCAGACTTAATAAAATGCCTTATTCCTAGAATACGCATTTTTAGGGCAATGTATACTCGCACATATATAGCAAACAAATTGAAAAAAAAAGTATGAAAATATTTAAAAGGCAAATATATTTCTGGAATTAGAACAAAACATATCATTAAAGTATTTAATTTTTTTTTACTAAACTTTCAACCTCAAGGGCAAGTATATTAGGGGGGATGGAAAATCTTATCACCTATTTCTGAGGGCAATAACTGTACTGGGCCTGGCCTTGGATTTAATTTTGTAAGATGTATCATCACTTGTGGAAAACAAAAATGTAGAGTTGAATCTTTGTTATTTTTACTTCAACTGTTGCTGAAACTCTGCAATGAACAAATAAAGCATATTTATTTATTCTGTGTTTCATGAAGTTGTGCTTTTTCCCCCCTTTCACTAGAGAAGGATGCCGCATAGAGAATGTACTGAAGAATGTCAAATGCAGAAAGTATGCATTCAACATGATACAGCTGATGGCTTTCCCAAAGTACTACAGACCTCCAGAAGGGACATATGGAAAAGCTGACACCTAAGCTTAACCAAAAGTGTAATCAGGAACATACATCACGCTAATTAGTGACTATAACAACCGCTGTTTATGACGTATTCATTGGGAATGTGTAACCAGTTGAGGTGTTATTTTTATCAGGTTTTGTCGTTTTACTTTAAAATAACTCTGGTTAGTTGTTATGAACTAAAATACCGTGAATAAGCAATGGGCTGGATGTTCTCAAACTCAAATCTATTCAAGTTACCTTTGGGAAGCTGAAGCTTACTATGACTCATAAGCCAGCTGGAATTAGTTTTTTGGGTCATTTGATGAAGATTAAAAAGGGAAACGGCATTTGCTGTAGGAACTGAGGTTAGCAATCTGGAAGGTGGTGTTCTGACTCCAAACCAAAACCTGGTGTTTGATTTAAGGGGTCTCTTACTGCTGGAAGCAGTGTTTTCTGGAACCAGAAGAGCACTGAGGAATTGATCACTAATTAAATCCTTAGCAGAAATGTTTATGAAAAATGCTAATGTTAATATCTGGGATAAATATAATTTTGGTAATTACACTTAGCTTCTTTACATAATATGTTTTTATTAATTGCAGCCTGTAATTTCAGTAATTCCATTCTGATTCCCTGCAGTTCATTTGGATGTGTCATTCTTGGATTTCTGTGCCACAGCAAATACCAGTTATTTCACTTTCATATTAATCACATTGAAATCAAGGGGATTAATTCTACAAGTAAGGTGACCTGAATTTGACATCCCATTTACTGTAAACCCTTAAAAGTAAATTTTCTTCACTAGTAGGGAAAATGAGTTGGTACATACAGGAGTTAATATATCTTTAGGCTATAAAAACATGTATTTTTTACAGAGCCTAAAATAAATGTTGTAATTGTGAGTAAACTGCTGTATTAGGACTAGTTAGCAACCACAGCTGATCTCTATCAAATTTGTAATGCTGCAGGTAGACACTCTCGGATGAAGAACTATCAGCTTTTAAAATTAATGTTAATGTTCTGCCAGCTTGTGTTAGTCCTGAAATTTATCTTGCAAAGAACATTTGTGTTTTCTAATTGTATTTATTTATTACATTCTTCAGCCTCCCAGAGAGAAATACGATTTAAAAACCCCAGTATTCACTGGCTACTGACCTTTTATGTAGTGCATTCATTTTCATAGCGAGAGCAGAAGTATGAGAAATGTATCCTAATGAAACTACCCTGGGAATTCGAGCATCTGCAGGAAATTGTAATTGCCATGGATAAAGAAGTTAATGTTTCTTTACTTCTATGGAAGTCAAAGAAATCTTGATGTACCATGAGTTATAATTTGTTCTTTTTAATCCATTAATGCTCATTACAGGGTATAAATCTGTAACCATAGTAGTAAGAATTGAAGAGCCCATTTCTGCAAATTCTGTTTGGGTGATCCCATGGAAATGATCTGTCATGTGGCTAAAATTAAATCCCTCTTGTATATTTGCATAATCAGGCCTTGGGACTTGTAGGAAAACATCAGAAAGAGATCCTTGTTCTAATCATCATTGACCTTAGTGGAGCCAGAAATTCACCTATACGATATATTAACTAATTGGAACTTTTAAAATCAAAAGTGAAGTAGTCAATGTAAATAGTGTTTTGTTGCATTCGTTTTTTGTTTGTTATATAATGTGCTGTCACTAGCTACTTTCTTGTTCTCATAATGTATTACTTCAGTAGTTGTCAGAAGAGCTGGCATCGCATCACAGATAAGCTCAGGCAGATGAGAACATGATGCCTTGGTTTTTTTTCTTGCCAATGTACTGGTAGAAGTGGGCAATATTTATTGGATGGATGGATTTGTGCATATATTAATGTTTGGGCCTTTAACTATAACTTAGCTGATCTGTGCAAGACTTTTTTGTGGATTTATGGGACATAAACCTTCCTAGGAAAGTTATGCTTTGTCCTGTCAGGTTGTCACACCAGCCCTCACTGTCTGCATGCTTATGATTAGCTTAAAGCCCCCTGCACGCACAGCTTAGAGATAGTGATAAATCCCTCCTACGTCTCTGAAATAACCCCTCAGGTGTACAATACAGCATGCCAGCCTTCCCACAGTAATTTTGAAACAATCCAAAGAAGGCTGTGCAGGGATGGTGTTCACTGGTTGGTACTATGGGTATATTTCTGAGTCCCACGGGCATTTTGTCAAGTTCAAAATACAAAATTATCTAGGTTTTCTTCTCAGGAAAATAGTCTTTCAAGATTTTGCCTCAGAATTTTAATCCTACTTGGGTTCTAAATTATCACTATGATGTTACTTTTGTATTGAAGAGGGCTTTCACACTGAAGCCAAGTTTTGGTGAGGAAGAAGAAAAATAGGCACTGAATTACTGTCCTTTTTGTTTTAACAGCCACTCACAGTATGTTCTTGTGACATTAAACAATATGTTATTTGCTACAGGTAATTAAGAAATAAAGCCCGAAACCCACATCAGGGGGCTGCAGTGAAACTTCACTGTGCTTGGGCCATTACAGTAGAGCAGGCTGCTAAATGAGACTGAAAATTTTCATGCAATTATTTTGATTGGAACGTCTTGTAGGTCATGAGACCCTCATAAAACCTCTTGACAGGTTTCCAAGTCTCCTGAAAAAGCCTTGTTGCTTCAGTACTGAAACAGGCTCAGGTGTTCTGTTGCTTGGCCATTGCCTGCCGTGGTCTGTTGCCGTCCCTGCAGGCGAAGGCTGTGCCCTCAGCTGAGCTGTCAGCTGGTGATGGAGTCAGAATTGTTGGGTTTCCTGGTTCACCTTTTATGAAGAAACAAAGTGGGTTTTGCTGCTGGGTGGTAGTTACATTGCTTGGGGTGTTAGTCACATTACTCTTTGTAGCAGCTGCTTCAAGCCCTGTGCATTGTTTGAATGCCTAAGAGAGGAGTTAAACCATCCCTGGGATCTCACACATAATCTTGTAGTTCCCTCTGGGTATCGGAGGAGTTAAATTAAACCAATTTTTATAATCAAACTGCATCATTTGTTTCGCAAAAGGTTAAGGTAAGCATGCTGGGTTTGGTGGTGGGATTGCAGAAAATGTTATATATCTGCTCTTAAAACATTTGTAAGATTGTGAGGTACCTTAACTTTTGTAAGGTATAAAATAACCTGCTTTGAGGGGAGGGCAGTTCTCAAGGGCTAAAACATGAAAATTCAAAAATGTGTCTGGTGTCTGAGGCCGAATCTTGTCTTACTCATGGAAGATATTAATTGTAGAAATAAGGTCATTAGGATCTGTCTTGAGGAATCCTGAAATAAGGGCTTCTGGCTTTGAATATTTGTACAGTGCATTGCACGCTTATGTGGGAGGTTTGTACCACAGACTAATGTCTCAATGGAGAGCTAGTATAAAATGCCTAAAGCGATAAGGAAAGTTAAATAATTTTTTCTCAGAGATGATTGTAATACTGTTACAATATATAGCATGCCTAGGCCTGACATTATTAAGCATGCAGGTCTTTTTTTCTGAAGTCTTCTTTTGGGGAGTTTAAAATATGTTCTTGTTAATGTTTATACTTTGGCTTTTAAGGAGCAATTAGGAAACAGAAATTTTTGATTGTTATCTGACTTTTGTCTATATGAAGCTGTGTATTTTGACGGAATACTAGCAATGTCTGTGGTATAAAGATCAAATCATTTAGGGGGACAGCTGGAAGAAAATACTAAGAGCCTTAATGAAGTCCTTTGCAATGTTAATTTTTGTATTGTCTGAATTTTGCCATTGCGTAAGTGAAATCAGGAAATTAACAAACATTTTCTGTGTCCAAATCAATCACTCGTGATGAAAATTCACTTATTTGCAGTGGAATAAATTGTAATGGTATTCTAAATCTCTACTAGTAATTTAGTTGTAAAGAAGTGCAATACGTCATTTTGAAGCCCACTGTATAATATGCCTATTAAGAGTTTCAAGAAAAACTTGTTTTTATTTCTCGATTAAACACAAGTTCCAGGAAATCCTATGGTCCATTTATAAAAGGCAGAAAATGCATTGAACATCAACTGGTGTAATAAAGAAAGCAATTGCATTAAAAACTATGCAGCAAAATTGCTTGCATGAATTAATGTATGTTATCAGTTAATAGCTTTAAACATATATTGTCAGTTGGCTATATTGTAAACTTGGAACCATTGATATCTATATTTATGGTCTTTTTTATTGTAAAGAAGTGTGCTGTATAGTCAATGCCACGAGATGTGAATTTGCTTCTTGCTTTTCACTTCCTTGCAGCTTAAAACCAGATGTTTACAATGGAAATGCTTTAAAATAATTTGCTGCCCTTCAAAACAGAAACTTACCTTGTAAATGGCAGGTTTACAAAAAAAAAAAACCCAACCACCTCACAAATGCTTTTTTTACAGGAAAAAAGAAAAAAAAGGGGAAAAAAATCCAAGACTTCAGTCTGTAGTACATTGCTTTTTTTCCCTTAGTCATGCAACACATGGATTGTTGCGTTGCCAGAGCATTCAACTTACACTCTGCAGCATTCAAACATTTACTTGCTCTTTCTCTCATAGCATCTGCTGAATAAGTAATCTAACAACCATAAATTTCAGCATGAGACTCATGATTCAACATTTCAGAACTTGCATTTGCTCAGACGTGAGACTTCAGACTTCAGGGTAAATAAAACAGAAGACACTTGTGAGCCAGTGTATTTGTATTCCAAAGAGCTGAAACATAAAGCACAGGGATTGTGACTGACTGGGGGAGACTTAGAGGAGGAGTCTGACTGTGATAAGAGAGTGCCCTGGATCTGTTGGGTTTGTGGTGGTGGGATTTGAGCCCTTACTTAGATCTCTGACTGTTGGCAGTGGTGTTTGGTTGCTCTTTCCATGCATGTAAAGTACTTTAAAAGTTTTCAGCACTTCTACTCTGTTGGTCTGACTTTAAAAATACCTAAAATCCCAAATCACTTTGGTACTTGTTTCCCTTTTGTGTAGCTGCCCCTTGTAATGTTCCTGTCTTATGTTCTGGAACACACAGGGCTACTTATAAGTAACAGGAACAGGACTTCAGTCCGTAGGATGTGTTTGTTCAGAGAAATGAAGCACAACTATAGCAATTCAACGCTTTTTATATTTCAGGATTTATCATTTTTTGTTTCATTGCTGTCTGTAAGCCATGTCCATTGAACACTGTGTATATATTTTTATTTAAATAAATGTAATGTTTATTTTTTATGTTTCTGACTTTTTTGTTTGTTATTCATTTTTCATTTCATTACGGTGGTGTTGCCCAGAGGGCAGGTCTTGCATGCTGATGAGAGTGAGTCCCCCTCAAAGGAGTGGGTTGAAGCCCACTCAGAGGTCTTTGTCACTGCTAGGATCAAGTATTTAAGAAAAGTTCAAAGATACAACAGTTAAAAGCTTGCAAGAGCCAGAAATTAATTGCTCCTAGTCTTACTGCAACTTTCACCTGCATTTTCTAGTTCAAAACAAACAAAACAGTCACATGCCCATAAGGAAATCCCTTTCCCATGACTGTCGATCTGTAGAAAGTTGTTCAGTGTAACAGGTGTAGTCAACATCTTTCACAATGAAGACAATCAAAAAGGTGACATGGCATACTCTGGCTGGTCTTACATCTTCACTGGACCTTGGGAACTAAGTATGGGTTGCTTCTGTGCTGTTTGTTTTGACCTGCTGTTGATACCTGGATTTATATGATCTGTCACCACAGTGAAAGGTGAGTTCCCCATGGTTGGCTGAAATGCAGCGAATAGACCTTATTTTGGGGTATGTGATAAAATGTGGCTCTCCTTCTGTTTTATCAGTACTATGAGTAGAAGGTGGTTGCCTAATTTATTGTCTCTGTTTATATGCTAACATTTTTAGTTGTTTTACTGAGGTATATTCAGTGAGATGTTAATTACCTGCACGGTTCTTGATAACCTTTAGAAAGCACCGGGAGCTAATGGTTATTATGGAAATAAGTTAAAAAGCTGTTAGCATTCAGCCTAGGAGTTTTGTCTCTTACTAATAAAAGTGACAGTCTTTTAAAATTCCTTTGTCTCACTTTACATGCTTCTGGATTTTATATTCTGTGTCAACCGGGGCCACTTTTTTCTCATGACAATGTAGGAGAGAAAAGGAGAAAGAACCTACAGCTGTAGTGAGATCACAGAGTAGTGTGATAGTGAAAGTGTGTTTTCACCAATTCCCTTTCCAGTGTTACTTCAGGACATGATCTGATGTTGCTGAGCCATTAGTGTGCAGTGTTCTGTGCTGGGCTGTCTGTTGTTGACACTAAGAGAGTGTACACAAATGCTTCTGCTAGGGAAGGCAGTGAGAGCTCTCCTGCGTGGTTAGTGATGAATCTTGTCCAGATCACAACCTTCAGTAGTCATGTGACAGCTGTAGTTAGTGGAATCAAGGGCTGTAGGGTTCTCCATGCGAACTGGACTGCATGCTGCCTGCTTTGCCCAACTCAACAGGCCCCGTGCATTTCTGTGTGCAGCCCTGCTGCAAGGAAGATGTTTGACATTATTAGAGGAGCAGATGTAAACTGCTTTTAAACATGTTTGGATAAGAAGTTGAAAGTGTTACTGAGATTTTTTTCATGTGTGTATATATTTACACATACATATTATATTTACACCTGCATATTTTTGTCGGATACAGTTTTACTATTGGAAGTGTTGCCACCAGAGAAAGGTCTACATGGACAAAGCTTTAGCAGGGCTTGTAGCATGCCTGGAGGGATTCTAATGGTAAAAGTTGCTTCTGGGGGAAAAGAAAAAGGAGAGAGAGAGAGAGAAACAGGAAAGGGGAGCTGTTTCCCAGACCAAGTCTGTCATTCCTGTCAGGAGTCCGAAGAGCTCCAGCCCTGGCTGGCTGTTCCTGCTCGTAACGCTGTCGTCACTGAGGGAAGTGGGGCTCGATAAGGGCAGTTCTGTCTGCCCACAGGTTGTGAGCCTTGGTGCATGTGTGTCTTTGAGTCTCTGTTGAAGACCAACAATTCAACCGAGGGCAGGAAGAGGAAGAAGGAAGGGCTAATTCTGTCCCAGCAGCAATCACTTTCCTACGTGCCTGCCCTGACAGCAGCAGGCTGCAGGTGCAAGGCTGGGAGAATAACAGCATAAGAACAAAGGAAAAATACTTCTGTGTTCATTTTATCTTTCCCCAGCAAAGTCCACGTGGATGTTCATTTTTCATGCAAGAATATTTTGTGATTGCTGTAATTTACAGGACAAAGCAGTTTAAACTGCTGACTTGAACAGAATTAGAACAACTGTCATACATAAGCAGAGCAGAATTCACCCCTTGGGTCATACCACTCCTTAGAAGTTTTCTTTTCGTATAAAGTTTAACAGACTTTGAAACACAAAAGGTTTAAGGTCTGATCCTGAATTCATTATTCACAAGAATCAGAATTAGAGCATTTCAGGTGAGAAACTTCAAGGATGAGACTTTGTGAGAGGATTCAGAAGCATTCACATTCCTAAACTTTGGTTCAGAGCTGCAAAAAACATTTTGTTTGTACAAGGCCCTGCACAGGAAGATCTTGTTCATGATCATGGTCTGTGAATACTCTTTTAGTACGCAAGGAAAGTGGTAGCAGTTTCCTGTAAATGATTATAATTCGTAGCTGACACTTTTAATGAGCTTGCACACAAAATAAATTTATTCCTTCAATAAGGTCTCTTTTATAAGGGATATGTGCAGTAAAATATTCAAAAGCATCTGAATGGGCTCTGGCATCATTAAGACAGAGATTTCCAACTTGTTTGGGCACTTATCAAAGGTTAAAATACATCACATAAATAGGAGCTTTAGTCTATTTTCCTGCTTAAATCAAGGTAGATTCTCAACACTTTCTGTTTGAATTTGGTTTCTCTTTGGTATGGTGTGTAATAAGGGGAAGCCTAGGGAAGCCCAGGCTAAGGAAATAGCTCAGTCTATCTTGTAGTATTTTTCAAACAATCGCAGAATATCAGGAAATAATGACAAGTTTTTGTCAAAGGAAGTATGTAAATTGGTTCATCTGACTTGATTCTGTTTCCAGAGTCTTTGTGACAAAGATGGGACTGATGTTACTGTGGTTACCATCAGGGCTGGTTTCCAGCAGCCCAGTTATGCTCCCTACCCTATAATATGGTAGCTCTCAGCCAGGCTTGACTATAGAGTCAGTAATTCCAAAAGAAACTTCTCAGTAAATCCCAGCCTTCTTAACACTCAGTTTCATGAGTGGTGTTCTGGTGCTGGGGAGCAATAGGCAAGCATAGCTGACCCCTCCCTCCCTAATCCTGCATCACTGGATTCTCTTATGATTGATAAGCATCATGACTCTGGATTCCACATCCAAAGATTTAAAAACCTTTCAGAGGTTGATTACAAGACCTGGTATAAATAGAAAGTACTTTCTTGTTTAGCTAAGTTAATTTTTTACACTTGACTATTTGATACAAGCCAAGCTAATTTTTACCCTGAAATAAAAACAAACCTCAAAACTCACAAAATAATATTAAGTAATATAAAACAGTACTTTTAACAGCTCCCTTTACCTTCTCATGATATACCACCTCCATGCTTTGTTGAAACAGAGGATATTAAAAAAGACTTAAAAATCAAGGCCTTTACTTTTTTAATATCAGTATGGGAAATAGAAGTAAGCATTTCTTATGAGTGGAAAGTAGTAGGTGTTAGCAGGGTTGTTATGCGAATTCAGTTAAGTGTGCTTAGCTAGAAAATGCCGATAAGAGTTAGTTTTAAAAATAAAAAGTGCAAAGTGCAGCACCCAGTTTATATTCACGTATTCATGGGCATAGTTAGTGGACGTCAGCAGGGGAGATGTGATCGCACACTTTTCAAAAATCAACAGGAAAGCAGTGCACACCACGCAATTCCCTTTTGCATTAAACTTATTAAGTCAAATCAATTTTTACAAGCACATAGGCCAGAGCTCTGGCACTTAATTCCTTTTGATCTTCCGCCTGCTAAATTCTGCTTCCCACTGCACTACCACACAGTTTATTTTTAACAGATAATTTGTTTGGACATTGTTGAAAAGTAAATATTACAACTTCTAGCAGTGCTAAGGCACTGAACCACCTGTCAAGTTGTAAACTGTCTGCACACAAACACACACACACAAATTGGCACAAGGGGGAATTGTAGAGTTAGGAAAATGCCAGTATTCTGTTCCAAGGATGAAGCAGACGACATACCTGACACTCACTTATGCAAAGCCAGCATTGCAAAAAACTCTAGCTAATTTCTGTGCCTGAGGTGCAACTTCAGCTACCGTGGCCTTTAGGTGTCTGGAGAAAGAGACTGCTGTGAGGTGACTGGTTTTAAATGGAAGCTCCTGTGACTGAGTCAATGGAACTACAATGCTGTTAACTCAAAACTATCCTTTCCTATGATTAGTGTCCTGAAAGGCACATTTCCTAATGAGGGATTCTTTTTTCAGCTGACTACTACTGATTGTTGGTATAAAGTGTTTTCTAGAAAAGTAATGCACATCTTTGGCAGTAGGGTTTTCAAACTGCTTACGTTTGCTGTTTTTTGTTTTGAGCCTCGTAAAGTGCTTTAAATATTTCAATTATTGATCGTGTTGTGACTATCCTTTAAAATTAATGGGGTTTTTTGTTAGAAAACTAGTAGTTCATTAATGTTTAGTGATGAGCCTATGAGCAGCAGATCTTTTTACTCCTGGGTGTGCTCTGCTTTCAGCAGCCAGACCAACATTTGGATCCTTGCATAGGTTTGAGTGCCAGGAGTTTCAATGCCCCGAAATACTGATGGATTGCATAGGGCCCTCGAGCCACTGATGTCATGGAGCCTCCGTAATGGCAGCAAACAAGATCATGTGCTCACATGCAGAACTAACTGCTCTTCATGCTCATCGTTCAGGGAGGTGGATCTGGGAGAAGGGTGGGTGGTGCATTAGCTGGGCCTGGAACTGTGTGGATCCAGTGGTCTTTTGTCTTGCTCTGACACCTCTTGTATCCTTTTTAAGTAATGATCAAATTAATAATTAATTGAGAATTAATGATTTCATTAATAATCTGCTTAAGCAGGTATGAGTTCATATTCTCAGAAAGGATGGTATTACAAAAGATACAAGAGAAGTTCCTTCTTTGGATAGATACTCTGGTAAGTCTGGACCTGAATCATCCGTATTTCCATAAAACTATACCACTATCAATAGAGATATGTAACACCACTGGAATATTCTAGGACCTAGTTTTCCTCTGTTGGAATTTGTTTACAGTCTACCTCCCTGCTTTTGTTGTTTGTCTCATAACTTGGGAACCAACCTGGACAGGGAACTGTTGCGCGAGCTTTGCCCTTTGAGCACCTGCAGAATTGCTCAGTGGAGTACTCTCAAAAAAACGTGAGAACAAACGTGTGGGCTCGGTGAATAATGTGTTTGAGTCTTCTGTGAGGCGACCCCTCAAAAGCAGGGATCAGATTCACCAAGAGAAAATTCTATGTGACAGCTTTGCTTTTGATATGCCTAGTCAATTGCAAATGTGGAGTAAATTCAGTCAAATACGGGCTTTTTGAATCAGTTCAGATCTTATTATGCAGTAGCGATAATATTGCAGATTAGCCTTTAGGGATGGAGGTTATGTTAAATAGAACACTTCCTTCAAGGTCTGGAAAATTTATGTTTTAAAATGAGTTTTTATTAAACTTTGATAAGAAGCCCAAGTTATGGTGTAGATTCCAGCAAGAGAACCAAAGCCTGGAACCCATAACAAAATTATTCTAGTCATGAGCCAAAAAGATCTGAAACTACCCCCCTAATCTTCTGCAGGATAATCAAATGCAGTTCAGGAAATGTCAGGTATAATTGTCGCTTAGCTTCTTCAAAATGCGCATTTGTTTTATCTACCAGGTATAGAACACATTTTGTTCTGACTTTTGTTCCATTTCTTTACCTTGGGCTTAAGTCTTGCATCCGAGGCAGGATGAATGTAGATAAACTTGACATTTGTGTGTGCACACTTCATTTGCCCTTTAGTAGAAAATGATCTGGTCCTCCAATAAAGTTTTGTAGTATCATAGGCTGTAAGATTAAAGTGTGCACCCACAAATACAAAGGTAATCTGTGCTTATGGAACACAAATAGCACAGCAAATATGACAACGGGAAAACAAATAATACGCTTTATAAATAACATTCTTAAAATGTCATTCGTAACACTACACAAAACAGAATTTTGGTGGTCTTCAGGTATATTTTAAAATCAGTTAATGAAGCAAAAAATTGATTAATTAGAACACAAGGTATGTCACTCTTCAGTATTCTGTTTCAGTCCTAAATTTCATTTTGGGAGGTATAGTTTGTTTTGATAGGGGCTGCAGCTGGGGAATGACTGTTACAGTTTTTCTCATCATCCTTATTTTCGATTTGTGATAGAGCCATTGTTCAGTGGAAAATTTATATCAAATGTACTTCTTATTTGGAAAAAACCCTACTTCTCATTCCATCTGAAATCAGATACTGAGCAAATGAAAAAGTTAGGAAAATTAGTGAAATCTCTCAGGAAAGGTAAGTATCTTGGGTGTTGGCGTTTTTGATCAGTATGCTTAAAACATAAAAACTAGAATAGCAAGCTCAACCCTCTTGCATGGCAGCAAAGGCTTTTTATTCCACTTCAGCAGTTTCCTCAGTCATTTTCTCCCAGTGCAGTGCTTAGAACATGACTAGGTTTGACAAGAAAATGTGTTATAATATCTCCTATTAATGTAACACATTACTGAAAGAGGAAAATGAAGATTAATAGCAATTAAGGCAACTTAAATTCTAGTTCAGCACACGAAGTGGAAGTGTATTATATCTATTCATATTTTAAACAGCTGGATGTTCGTACTTACAAATCTTCACTTCCCTAAAGCAATCCGTGTCACGGGAGCTTGACCTTGGAATGGCAGCAGTATGTTAAACTCCTCTATCTCTTTGCCTGGTATTTGCTGTAGCTTTTATTGGCTGATAATTTTCATCCTCTCCACTGGCTAGAAAAGGACATAAAGCAAAAGGGCAAAAAGTGTAGTGCACAGTAATACATATTTTTCTTCATAACTATGTGTGTGTGTATATGCGTATATATTGTGCACCAATGGGAATACAGACATCACATTTTTCTTTGTGCCTTATTCTACAGAAAATTACCATCAGTGTGATGATATATTCTAGAGGTTGCAATGTAGACTTTAGCAGTGAAACTGCTACTGATCACACTTTTCCAAGTTGCTAACTGTGTTGAGGTTTTGCAAATGATGCAGGATCTGGTACATTTCCATCACAGTTCTGAGACTGCAATCTAAATTTAATGCTGCTTCATTTCATTTGATCTGCTGGAGGAACTGTGATGAATTTCACACATCCATACATTTTCCAAAAGAAAATTAGAAATTTGCATTTTTTTTAAATGATAAATTAGGTATCATTAAGACTATCACATTTTAAAATTGTGGTTTTTTTAGGATGGATCTTTTCTTTCCCATATGTCCATGTTTTATTAGTTATATTTGTAGGTAGTTGATGACTCGTTCACTGTTTCCTTTCCCTGCAAAGACTTTTATAATGGGTTATTTATATCTGAACTTACCACAACAAAGAGAACAAGACAAACAGTAATTCAAATAGTTCAATATGGGAGAAATAGTTGTGCATTTCTTCTATGTCATGTCAGATCTTATCCCAGATGGTAGAAGGACATAAACTAAATGCAAAAGTGTTAATTTTACATGTGTATGCAGGTACCTTAGGCAAAACTGGCAGTTTTCTTCTATGTCCGTAAGTGACAAAGGTCAAAGAAAATACTTATAATCCAACCATACTTGTCTGGAAGTATACAGATGGCATAAAGCAATGATAAAAATCAAGAAACATTGCCATGATCAAACCACTTTCACAATAACTTACTGCTAGACCAAAGTTAAATAATAAAAGTAATCCAATCATTGAGTTCATCAAAATCTCCCTGAAAGCTGAAGACTTTGGTTATCTGATTACAAAATCCCACTGAAGAAAGTCAGCTCTTTTGATAGTTTCCTGGGATTTGAGGCCAGAAGAAATGATGAACAGCAAAGAAAAACAACAACAAAAAACCCCAAACCAACAATTTTCATGAGTCCCTTCGGCCCTGGCTGTGGTGTGTCATGGGTCAGATAAAGCTGGCCCAGATAATCCCATAATCTGATGGCAATAAAAATCCCAAGGCCATTGCCATCTTGTCTCAGGGAGCTTCCCATCTGATCCTGACTGAGACCCCACGTGTAAGTAAAGACTCAGTAGTGGAGCTTTCTCGTGAACTGTTCTCCATCAGCCATGGTTGTTTTATCTGGTGTTGACTGCTGAATCCAAACCCTTTAGCATGAGAAACAGTTGAAGCTTAACCACATTTGGGTAAGGGGAGGAGCACTGTAAAGCTTAGCTCATGTCAAGTTCATGTGAGCTAACCCTTGGTTTTAGGACAGGCAGTTCAAAACCAACAAGTTGAAATATATAGTCAGGGATTTTATGTTAAAGTGGAGGCTTGGGCTTTGGTTTGTATCACCTCTGTTGTCTAATTTTAGTCCAGTTGCCACTTACATTCCCAGAACAGAAATGGCCATAGCCAGAAATATCATAAATCCAACTCTTGAAGGAATGTATGAACTGTCCTCTAAAGATGCTGATCCCTTTTTAGTTAGGAAGGGACTAAATGGGAGATTCTGAAAATCAGTTTAAATGGAGACACCTATAGTCAAAATTAGGATTTCTGAATCCTAGCCACAACTGCTGCCAGTGTTGTTCAGCTGAGAAAAAGGAAAGCAAGTTCTTGTTAAAAAAACATGGACGAGCCTAAGATGTATTATAATAAGTATTTTCAAGAATCCTCAAGGTATGGAAAAGCAAGATAAAAACTGTTTTAAGGAAGTGAATGTGGAGTTGTCTGGATATGTCTGCATTATGTTGCCAGTCTGCAAAAATTCAGTACCAAAAATCTTTTTTAATAATCAGGAAGCGCCTCTTGCATTTAGCCAGCAACAATATTTACTCTGCGGTGACATTGAAAATAAATAAGTAATTTATGACTGTAGGTCTTAATCCATTTGCAGACAAGCCAGTAATATTGAAAGTTAGCTATTGGTCAAACTGCTTATTTACTTAAATTTTTTACTCAGTGAAAGGAAGTGTCGAAATGAAAGGCATAAAATGCTTTCAAGTTTCATGCAGGGACTCTGTTGACTCCTTCTCTGGGTGCGAATTCAATGGCAGAGCATGTGCTGGGCTGTAAGAGCAAACCTTTTAACCTGCAAAGGTTAAACCCCATTGTTATTGAAAGGCAGGCAGGCAGCACAGCGGGTATGGCCATCAGAGACCAGAGACCCGAGCAGCAGTGGGAGGGCACACAGCAGTGCCATTTTAAGGGAAAGAATGAACAGCCACATTGCCTTCAGCGTATGGATTACGATATTAAGCCGACAAACAAAGCAGCAGCATGAATGCCACATAGTGAATCCCTCTGCTCAGAGACATGCTTCTCGGAGCTTGGAGGAAATATAAGTGGTTGCTTAGATTTGCACTGAAATTGCAGAATAAATGCAGCAATGCTGACAACAAATTTGTTGGCACTTTTCCCATCCGTGCAGCGACGAAAAGCGGTGGCATTCAAATGCGCAGCAGCACTTATACTGCCCTAAGTGCCCCTTAGTCTGAGCCCTGTCAAAACGGCTTCCCTTTGTGCTGAAGGAAGAAAGATAAATGAGGAGGTTCGCTTTTCAGAGGTTGCTGCCTCCCAGTGAAAATAGTGAATAGTCAGCACTTCCAAAAAGAAAGCTCTTTTAATGATACCTACTTCTCAGTCATTGGAACGGCAGTGGATTAGCTCTTTAAGCAGAGGATTTTAGCTACGATTCCAGAGAAAATCAGTTCCCCCTGGGAATATTAAATATCTTGGGATTGAGGGTTGAGGTTTTTTGTTTCTTTCTCAGCCCTTTGAGATCCATTACAGATGTAATCACTAACCCCAGTAACCACAGTATAAACTCTCCCATGGCGAGCAGAGCAGAGCGCGTTGGGTCGGGCGCCAGAGGAAGCAGCACCACGAAGGAAAAGCATCAATGCAGGTGCTTTCCTCAGTTCCTCTCAGAAAGACGCTTCATCACAGGCATCATACGTGGGCAGGCGGGAATCTTATTAATATCCAAAGAATCGGTGCCTTTCAGATACACCTCAGTAAAAAGCTCCCAGCAAGAGCTGCCATCTCTACCTTCCTCTGCAGTGCCCAGCCCGTGGCTGCCATCCCACAGGAAGCTCCAAGAACCACCTTCTGCAAAGACGGACTCTCTGTGCGTTTTCCGGAGAGGGTTTTCCGAAGCTCCTCACGGCTGTTTTGCTGCAGGGGCAGGAGAACCCTCTGGAAGGCGTGGGGAGACAAGGGGAACCTTTGGGAAGCTCTGCAGGGCGTGTGTGAGGGCGGCAGCTCTTCCGGGCGATGTCGGAGCCTCGTGAGGCGCTGCAGGAATCCTGGGCACACGCAGCGAGAGCCGCTGGGGCCGTGACAGCCACCAGGCCTCTCTCTCAAGGGGCCGGAGGGTCTGGGTGGTGTTTTCCCTGCCCGAGAAGCCACTCCCTGTCAGTGAGGTGAGGAGAACCCTCCCTGAGGGGAAGGCGCCATCTGGCAAGGCGAGCTGGGCAGGAAGGGGTGATCCGCTATCAGCGTTGTCTCCTCCTTTTGCCTTAAAAATCAGAGCTCTAACTACTGTCTAAAAAAGAAAACACAAGGAAAAAAAAATAAGAAAAAAGACAAAAATCAGCTTTCTCTAGGGAAACTTGTGGTGTAAGGTCTTTCTGCTCCTGCTGCTTCCTGAGGGGAAGGCGCCATCTTGGCAGGGCGAGCTGGGCAGGAAGGGGTGATCCGCTATCAGCGTTGTCTCCTCCTTTTGCCTTAAAAATCAGAGCTCTAACTACTGTCTTAAAAAAAAAAACAAAAACAACACACACACAAAGAAAAAAAAAAAAGAAAAAAGACAAAAATCAGCTTTCTCTAGGGAAACTTGTGGTGTAAGGTCTTTCTGCTCCTGCTGCTTCCTGAGGGGAAGGCGCCATCTTGGCAAGGCGAGCTGGGCAGGAAGGGGCGCTCCATTATCAGTGTTGTTTCCTCCTTTTGCCTTAAAAATCAGAGCTCTAACTACTGTCTTAAAAAAAAAAACAAAAACAACACACACACAAAGAAAAAAAAAAAAGAAAAAAGACAAAAATCAGCTTTCTTCCCATGGCTGCCCTGCACAAGGTCTTTCCACTCCTGCTGTGGTGTGTGTGGAGGGAAGGCACAGGTGGTTCCTGAGGGGCTGCAGGTGGGGCAGGGTGTGCTCCCTGAGCCGACTGTGCCTTCCCAGTGGCCATTCCAGCAGGGAATTGGTATGGCATCAGACCCGCTCGAGTGGCACCATCAGGGATGGCAACGCTGCGAGGAAAACTTGAGAGCTCCGCCACGTTGGGATCCTTCTCCTCGTAGCCTAACAGCATGTAAAGGTGAGTACCTCTGATTCTCTTTCCTTTTTCAAAATCTGCTTGCAGAACAAAGAAGAACAATCCAGAACCTGCCGCCTGTGGCAGATTCCAGGGTATGTAGTGGTGGGTGGATGATTTTTAAAACTTTGCTTTATCCGCCAAATACTAGATGCAAAATGGTAAAGGAAAGCATTGTTAAGAATTTATAACTTTTTTTTCCCCAACCTGATTTCATACTCTAGAGTCCGCAGGAGCACTTATTCTGGATGTTATCTGGATGAACCTTTTTTTGTTTGTGTGGGATGGTCTGATAGCATTTACACATCCAAGGCTGGCAAGAGTTAACATTGGGCCAAGACTTTTCTGGATCAGACTGTTGTGTGTTTTTCTTTTCTTGCTGTCTGTAACCACTTGTTCTGTATCTTTACAATATGGCATCATGTTTCAGCAGGCTTTGTAGGGGACAATGTTACCTTATTGTCACTTTCCTGATACCTTTTGGTCAGGTTCCAGATCAGGGTGTGTGGGATTTGAACACCCTGATCTGTCCCTTCAGGCAAGGGTGATCCTCAGATTTCGGTTCCTTACAGGCCTGGTTATAAAATTAAATGATGCCTGATAAAGTGTGTGGTTTTTGAACACTATTATATTGTTTTTCTTCACATTTCCTGTACTTACTGCCTCAGGTGAATACGCATGTGACGTATCAAATGTAAAACTTATAAAAAATATTTGTTCAGGCACTAGAATTTAGTAAATGCTCACCTCTGTGCAGCAGTGCCTTTTCTTTCACATGTACAGTCTATTAAATCACTGTATGACATGCAGGCTGTAATGACCTGACAGGTATGGGATCTAAAACAAATACTTAAAGCTTCATGTTTGTTTTCTTGAAGTAAGATGAACTTTTGCCAGAGCTGGAGGCTGGTTTGTATTCTAGTGAACAAATACATGCATTGAAAATTTCTTACACTGGCTGTTGATTGTTGTTATTCCCAGGCCTTGAATCATGGTTGCATAAGGGCAAATAATTCACTGTAGTCAGACAGCTGTTAACATACAAGTTAGGCGCCCTCACAGGTTAAGGTTCCTGTGTTTCAAATCATTGGACGATGTGATAAAAATGAATTTGCAGTTTGATGGTTCTATCTATCCTTTTCTGCTCCCTTGAAATGAACATAAAACCCACGTGATGTGAAAGCAATGTTGTCTTTATTTTGTTCCAATGACTTTGATGTACTGAAGACTTTGGGTACTCCTTTGTTGAGGAATTTGAGGCTGCAAAAAAAGGACAGAAATGCTTGAAAAATCTCCTGTTCTTCAGTTAGCTAGGATCAATTGATGTTTGTTACTGCCAAGGCTCTGAAATGGCTTTCAGTCACTCCAGGACTCCAGGACTGTGGTGCTGTCAGCAGAGATCACCAGAGAATGAGAGGGTTCCTCAGGTGCCCTTTGTCTGAGAACAGTGTAACACCATTACTTTTGATGGGAATGGAACAGTCCCTTAATGCCATGAGGTTTATAATGCCAAGTCAAGGGATTTTGCAGTTAGCATGTCTCAATTATTTTCTCCTTTTGATGGCGTCACATGCCTAGCCAACCTATGAGACAGAGCAATTTGTTGATGTATGTGCAGTGAAGACAGTATGTGCTGAAATTGCTGGTGTGCTGTGTGTGCCCGCGCTGACGTGATGAGGGTGAGTTCTTGCTGCTGTGCCTGACATAGACACAAGTACCACTTCTCTACAGCACTGGCACTGTCACAACCGGATTTGGGGCTGAGGATAGAGCAGCCTCAGGTCCCGAGATGCAAACCAAACACAGGAATTTATGATGGCTAGTTTTTTTCGAGTGGAAATAAAGAAATATCGGTAAAGTGAGCACTGAATTCCAGACGTGGCTTCTGTAATGTCAGTTCTGCAGAATGTATTGGACATGTCGGTGCAGCCTTGGTTTTGTTCATTCTCCATGCTCTGTGAACAGAATAGCCTGAGACTGCACAGCCAGGAATTCGTGGAGCCTGTGCAGAGACTGGTTAAAGCATTCTGTTGAGTCTAGCAGTGCAAGACTATTTTCTGAAGCTGCAATGTCTCCTGAGGGGGCACTTTGACTGTTTTTCTTATAGCCTTTAAAAATATTTTCTGCTTTTCTCAGAAGAGTTCTCTGTTCTGCTTATCTGTACAAACAAAGCTAAATTCCCTCTCATTTAATTTAATTATAGATCAATATGTGTGACTGTACTTAACAGACAGTGCTGTGTAGATGCTTGTTCAATTATCAAGTATAAGTAATGGTGAATTTTCTCTTAGCCATGGAGAAGAGCGAAATTGAGAACCAGTCACCTGAGCTGTGAAATTTAACTATTGCATTGTATTACAAGGCAGTGAAAACGGGAAATGCAGTGTGAGTGTAGGTAAGTGTTTGCTGAGGAAAACAACTGGAAAAAATTGTTTGCAACCCTTTAGAGGGTGTATGTAGTGACATATGGGACAATCAAGCAGGTAATTGACATGCAAGGTAGTTTGGTATTGACTGTTCCTCCTTAGAGTGACCTGTTATTAAGGCAGTGGTTTCTCTGCCTCCTGTTTCATGGACATGTCTTTAACAGTTGTGATCATTATTTTTTGCTCCACTAGCTTGAACTTTTCTGTCACCTGGTTCTATGGAGCTTATATCCTCCAACACTGCACATGAGACAATTTTTTTTTATCTAGAACTTGCACTTTCTCCTTTTTTTTTTTTTTTCCCATGGCTGCAGTCTAGTAGCTAATTTCACACCTAAGACCTAATTACGTTACCTTTCCAGGCATTTCTTCCCTCCTTAAAACATTCATAAAGACCGTGTAACTGTTTCTGTAGTCCTCATTAGAGTTGAAAAAAAGTATCCTGGCAAGGAAATCCTTAAAGAAATAAATGCGAATGTGATATATTTTAAATCTGTCGGGCTCTTTAGTGTTGATAAATTATATAGTGCTGTTTTAAACAGCCAATGCTCTATTGCACAATTCTCTAGTGCTCAAGCAGAAGTGGGCATAATAACAATGATGGACCAGCAGTGACCCCCAGAGAGCTGTCCCTGTCTTAACTGAGATTTCTTTCTATTGGGGGAAAAAAATAGATCATATACTATTAAACATGTTTCTCTCTTTTGTATAATCCAGTGTCTTTCCAACTGTTTCAACCGAGAACAATGTGTAGAGTCTCCACAAGTCTGACTTTGGAATCCTTAACTCTGGCAGTCAGGATTTTCATGGTTGTCACTGGCTTCACACACTTCTCTTGTCCCATGTTAGTGAAGATTCCAATGCTGATGAACTAGTCAGATTTCTTCTGGGAAGCCAGCATTGATATTCTGCCACTGCATTGCTGCAGCTCTGATTTCTAAGCAGTGTGCGCTGGCATGTTGTCACAGGCAGAATGGGAGATTCAGACAAAGCCCTCTCATTCAGTCACGAGGTGCAGAAAGAACCCCCTGGCTTTCTAAACTCCTCAGAGAGGAGCCTATGTGCACCTGGATCCCATCCTGGCCCCACATTTTGTCAGTGGTTTACATCTGAAGGATTAATTGTGGCGAGCCAAATGTATTTATAAAAGAATAAATGGTTTATTAGGATAACGATTAGATTAAAAGATCTTAATCAGAATTATTTACCCCACAGTACAGGTAGCTATAACTATCACTATAGTGCACTATTTTTTAAGCAGTCTTGAAGCAATTATAATGAAGTGATTATATTGAAGCGATTATATTGAAAGAATTATATTAAAGCTAGCAAAAACAAGTGTTAAGCAGATATTGATGTTACTCGCCCATAGCAATGATGGGGGGCAATCTTTTTCGCTCAGCCTCGAGGAGTAACCTTGAGGGGTGTCCCTGTTTAAGGGAGGAATCTCCATACACACTCTGGGATGGGGTTTGTTAGGAGACCCTGCCATTAAAAGGTGGGATTGGGCGTTCAGAGTATCAAGTGACTGACAGTCTCTGGGCCAGCAGTGTCAGCTTAACATCTTTAGGTAAGTTACCAGTAGTTTAACTTGTTTCTTCCTTTATCAGGTATGTTGCCAGGTTTGCCGCATCTTCATCTCGCTATGAGGATGTTTAACTTTGGGATTGATGAGTCAGGCTGGTTTCAGCATTATTCAACACCCCCTTCTCCATTCACCACTGATAACGTGTGCTCCCATTTTTGCTCCTCTGCCATCTGAAAGCACACCCCACTGTTTGCACCAAGTGGTGGAGCAGAGCAGAGGTGCAAAGTGGGTCTGTGTTTTGCAGAGTGAGAGTTGGGTGGGAGAAAGATTTTTTTTTCCTGACTGATTCTCATCTGGCCGTATGATGCTGTGTCCTGCGGAGATGATGGAGGGGTACAACTCCAGCCTTTCAGTATGATCAAATCGGTTGAGAAAGAGACATTAATGGGAAGAGGAAAAATGAGCTTCCTTTTGCTTTTCCAGACCAGCAAGCTGAAATGTCTTTTTCAGTGTCTTAATAACAGTGAAATACTTGGTGATACTTTGATACTTTCTCAGGTAACACCATTGTGGAAGGTTCAAATGAAACTGCTCAGCACAATGCCGCAAGTGAGCATTGAAGTATAGTAAAAACATAGTGAAGTTTAATTTAATTGTTAAAATACGTGTTAAAACTTCCAAAAGATGGAAGAGGAAAACACATTCCTATGTAATTTCCCCTCCTCTTTTTCCAGTTCATAACCAGATCTCATCTAGTATGGCATACCCAAACTGGATGAAATTCTTCAGTCTTTCAGTTCCAAATGATTCCATATCAAGAGGTAAATACGAATCTGTTTCAAGTAAACCCACAGTCTAAAGCATGTCAGAATAGCTCACTTCTTCACATATTTAGATTTCTGTCACCTGAAAAAATTGCAACACTTAACTTCTTTATAGATTTTGCAGGTAGGGTGGCTAGACTATGCAGGTTCCTGCAGCTTCTCTGTCTTTTAGAAGTACACATGCTATGAAGAAAAATAAGGCTTTTCACTCTAATTTTAGGTACATTTGCTCCCTTCAAAACAGAGTTGCTGTTGCCAATCTGACTACTTCAGTGGCACACTTCTTCACCTGAAAGAGAATTGATACAGGGGTGAGAAGGGAAATCAGAATCTCTTCAACAAGAGATGTCTATTAATACCAAAATATGCTGACAGTGAAATTTCAGAATAGTATCAGCCTTGCTTTTAAGAAGGAACCCAGCTGGGTGATTTTGTTTTGGCATTAAAGTGATGAGTTCTGTTCAGCTCAAAATTCAGCACTGACTGCTTAGTTGCTGTAATGTGAGACAAAGTTGATTTGGAATGTCAGGTGCTTTCCAGTGAGGAAAGATTTTATCTGAAACCATGATCTTATCTGTCTCACAAATAAGAAAAGGTTCACATTTAGAAAGTCTGACTCTTCCTTGAAACAAGTGCTGGAAAAACACATTACTTATCTTTACATTACTAAGATTTAGGCTGCCAACTTTAGCTTGCTAATGATAAATGCAGAATTAAAATATGCTCATGATTAATGTACTTGCAGCCACACTAGGTTGCTCTATACACACCTTTTTATTTTATTTCAAGATTATTCAGCTTGTGGCTATGCAGGATATTCTGCACCTATGGCTTTCTTTAAAAATATCTTCTTTCCCTTGAAATCAAATAGGTTTTACATGTGCTTGTCCTAACATCAGCATGAAAAGATTTGGAACTGCTGTCAGTTGTAGCTGATTGCTAATAAGTCTTTATTGAAAACTCTTAACATTGAGATAATTAAATTTTATTCTGCTCTTATACTTAGTGATAGCTCTTAAAATTAACTTTATAGTCCCCAACAGTTTTCCTTTAAGTGAAGGATGAAACTTTAAAGAAGCATATTTTGCACTGGTTTTCTTCATTCTGGGGGATGTTAAATTAGTCAATTGGTTTTGCAGGAAAAGTAGTGGCTGAAATATAAGTGGAATTATTGCTTAATTATCTCAGCTTTATGAATAAGCCAGCATAGATTTTTTGTCATAACAGACCTGTCATCATCCCTGACTGTATTTCATGATCCACTGGAATAACTAAGCTTGGGATGGAGTTTACAGATGCCAAGTTCTTGCTCTCATGCTAGATTCACCTCCTGCAGTTCTCATGTGCTTTGAACATCCTTTCTCACTGTCATGGTAGAAATCCGGCAAGAATTGATCTTGTTCAGTTCTAGGTGTGAATTTTGCCATTTTGGTGTTGCCTGGACTGAATGTGAATGAGGGGTCCCTAGGCAGTAGCACTGTTTGTCCACCCATCTTCAGCCTCTTTGTCCAGCCATCTCAGATATACTGATGTTCTGCCTGGTACTGCCTTGGAGCCCACCAGTGTGGGTTTGTCAAAATTGCTATGGAGGAAGCATTCTTGAAAAATATTTCCTTGTTCAGATTGTAGTTTTTGGCACCTAAATTACTATTTCATGCACTGATGGGCGCGAGGAGTAGGAATATAAATGACAATAAAATTGCTGCCTCTGTTGGATCAGGTTTTGCTTCAAGAGCCTCTGTGAGGTTGGTCAAGACATGGCTGTGCTTGAATTTTTGCTGAACAAGGTGTTTTATGGGCTATCCCACACGGTGGAGGTCTGCTTAACATTTTTCCCTGACACGCAATTCCTTTATGAAGAGATTATGTAGCACATTAGGAAATTCATCGTTTGTGATCTCTTGAAATAATATTCCTGGAAAGGTGAGAGAGAATCCAATACTTCTGAAGGTGTATTTAAAACCTCTGCCAACGAGATCATCTTAAGAATTAGATACATATTTACTTAGTTATTTTGCATTCAGCGCTGCTGACATTCCCAAACATGAGGCTGACAAACTAATTCAGGAGTGCATTCATGCCTGCAGGCAAATGTCCCCGGTATAGAAATAAGAGCCAAGTGTAGCAAAGCTACTTCGGCTGCATCAGCTGGAGCCTCTGCAAAGACAAGTTGCAGCATCCTGGCAAGAAGACTGTGTAGAGCTTAAAGGCTGAGTTTGGGGCATGGATTTTTCTCAAGTGAACAGCATTGAGGTGCTTCAGCGGGAGCCCATGAAGACAGAGGAGCTGAGGCGGTCACCGTGCCCAGCTGCTGCCCTGCTGGGGGCTGGCTCTCTCTCTGGCTGGGATTACTGAATTGAGTGTGATGCAACTGAACCTCTGCACTTGTTAGCTCAGGGTAAAATTCATTGGTAATATGCTATTTCAACCTCCTTAAGCTTGTTCATACCACAGGAACAATAGTCTCTGTAGAAAGAAGAAAAGAAGTCAGTGCAGAGAGCAAGGCATGGAATTAATCCTCCTTTGCTTGAGAGTCAACATTTCTCACATCAGCAGTGGTTTAGATTTCGTGGTCTAAAGAACCCTTCAACTTTAACAGATGCTTTTTTTTTCTTCATCTTTTTCTTAATCCCAAGTTGCCAACAGCCCCTGTAGAAATAAAAAATTCCATCTGGTTCTGCAGATGCATGCCTGACTTTTAATTAACCCAGTCAATGTATATAGATCAAATTTGCTGTGTCCATTCATCTGTGCTTGAATTAGGGAGAGGGATATCTTCAGTGCTGTAATGTAGTAAAGTTTATTTTTAATTAACCTGATTTGCACTTGTAAGTTAAAGCTAATTAGTACAGCTCATTCATCGTTTATAAGTAGGACCAGTGGGAATAGTTTGATTTTTCTACCTACTCAGTTCTAGGCCATAAAAATATGCCCACTACCTGCACCTTCAAAGTTGTTCACTGGATTGATACTAGTGTTTGCAGTACTTCATATTATATAACAATAAAGGGCTGGATCCTTGAATAAATTTCCGAATCTTTTTCCATATTAGCTTTTGCAGTGTGTAAATTATCTATCTGAGTTTTGCAGATAGGACCTATTTTTATTCTTCCTGAGCAGCTATGAATTATCCTTAAATAACTTCTCTTTTTGATGGGACAACATACTGAATCATAGAAGACTTACAGACCCCATCTCACTCCTAGTGATATTTGACACTCCAGAAAGAAGAAAAAATATTCCTCCTCCTCTGGTCTGAAAAAATCCAGTGTTTAATCTTGGACAGATTTTAGCAATGTCCACCTGAATTTTTCTGTAATGCTGCAGATAGTGAATTTTTCAGGAAATAAATGAACTACAGCAGGATGGCCTGGGAAGAATATTTGTAGGGAAAATGTAGTGCTGGAAGTCATATTTCATGTTGCTCCTCAGATGCCCCAAGCTAAAAAAATATGTTGCCAAAAGGTTCAATCTGGTTTCATGGATGATAAAAGGAGTGAACACTGGGACAGGATGTATTCCCAGCTTACTGCTTCCCTTAAAGGAATAAATAATGGCCAAAAAAGTACCTCTAGTATTTTATAGCTGCTGTCAACCAGAGCTGGTTAAAAGGTGTTTGCTAATGGAGTATATAGTTAAGTGTTTTCTTTCCTGACAGCTTTTTCTGAATAAACAATTTAAGTTGGATTTCTTTGTACTAACTACACTTCTCTAAATGTGATCCAGTGTTATTCTGTGTGTGTTTTTTTATTACTCCTTAATGCATAAGCCTACATAATCAACGCAAATGGGAATGCCTCCTTGTAAAATACAAATACAACTTCGTTGTCTGGGAGCATCTGATTCCCTCTCCCTGTTAGTCTACGCTGAGGGAAATCAATCCACAAACCTGCTAGCATGGCACAAAGCCATCAAGTCATTTTTAGAACCTAAGTATCTAGGCCAGAGATAAAAATCAGATTCCAGGATAGGGAAAAATAGGAGCCTGTGAGATAGAGCAGTGAGGTTTTGGTGGAACTAAACCTCCTTCATGTTGTTAATGTCTGTGTAAGCTTAAATCTGTTGACAGATAGAACCAGGCAGGTTCCTGGTGTGGCTGAAACTGTGATAGCCAATACATTCAGTAATCAGAACAGTTTTCAATTAGATAGGAGTTGCTATACAGTGATTCCTGTGTTTTATTTAATTCTCATTTCAGACTTTTATGGTGCACAAATGTACGAGCGTATTTATTGAATGAAGTCAGAATAAAAATTTATTGAGAGCATCAGGAGCTGACCTTTTACATTTATAGCTTAAATGTGACTTTATCATGGCTTTTAATGACTTACCTTTTGAGTAAGAATGTGCAGATTGACCAGCAGAAACAGAACCACACAATAAGCTGTTAAATGTTATTTTTGGTTTAGAAGAAACACTATCTTTGAAGTTTCTCTGTGCTTTGACAACCAACGGTTTTAATGGTCTGTATGAGAGGGACAGCATTATTAATATTATATGGAGAACTGTAATCAGGTAGCCTTTTAGAATGCAATACATTACACTGCTTGACAAAGTAGAACCATTGGATACTTCTCCTCAGTGCTGCTATTATTAGAACAAAGACAAACTTTCTTTTATTAATATTTTCCAAAGGTAAAAAAGAAAAGTAAGAACACATGTGACAAGTATATTCCCTTGACTGTTTTATTCCTACCTCCCTTAGACCTCTGTAGATTTGGCAGAGTTCTAGTAAGAGGGAGGAAGGTGAAAAAGGAGGTTGGAAAAGGAAGCTGCCCTTATGAGGTGCCTCAGGAAATCACTTGTCAACAGAAGATTTTTCACTTTAGCAACTATTGTCTTTGTGCAGTGAAGCTGCCACATTTTGACAGTTTGTAATGTCATTGCTGTCTTCGGGTCCTTTTATTCCACTTTATTTCCCAGAGTCTCTAGTGTTCTGTAGCAACTGTGGCTTCATAGAATCATGGAATGGTTTGGGTTGGAAGGGAATCACGTAGATCATCTGGTTCCAGCCCTCAACACCTTCAGCTAGACCAATTTGCTCAGAGCCCAATCCAAACTTCCCTACAGGGCAACATTTTCTGATAGTGTTTTACTACCTGTAAAACTAAGTCTGATATAAGTATCTGTTGAATCCGCAAAAGGGACTATTAACAAAAAGGTCCTCTATCTGTAGCCTGGTCTGAGCAGTGTCCAGCTGAAAATTCTTAGGTTCTGAGTTTCAGATGTGCTAGCATTAAATAAAACATCACATGGACTCCAGAGGAATATGCCACCATTCTTCCCCCAAGATAAATCAGCTGCTTTTATTTGTATTGTGATAAATCCTACTGACCCTGCTCAGAAATTAAGGTCATTCTTTGTCTACCACTTGAATACTGAAGAGAGAGCCCATGTACCAAGATGCCTCCAGAAATTATGCTAAAACAAGATGAATTTTGGGGTGAGGTTCTAAGTGACTTGATTGGTCAAAATATCCAAAACTTTCCTCTTTTTCTTTCTATGTTGTTGCTTTATGATAGAAGGAAATACTGTAATTCTTCCATAATTTTTTTTTCAGAACATTTATTTGGAAAGTGACACATAACAAGTTTAACCTCTGAAAACTATCTTCCTAGCTCTGAGCTGTTTAAGGCATTGGTTTTTTTATAACCATGCACTTGACAGATACAAAGCCCCACCACCCTGCTGTGCACTGTTCTGTTTAGCCACAGACAGAACTAATTTGCAGTAGTTTGACAGGCCCTTTTTTGGCATTACAGACTTCTCCACTTCTTTTTGAAGCGCTTGCAGGATGGATTTCTGTGGCAAAGAGACTGACTAGATGTAGTAACTCCCAGAAGGAGCATAACCCAAATAAATAATATTGCTGAATTTGCCCTCCCCACCTCCTCAAAAAATAAAATAAAAAAAAGAAAGAAACAAACAAACAAAACAGTATCAGAGGAGCTGTGTGGTGTGAGTACCAAAGTCAGGACTCCTTTCATCAAAGTGCTGTGATGACTTTTCTGTTCCTCATAGGCAAGTATGTTTGTGGGATGATTTGAGAGTCTTTCCTTCTATATTTAAGGTGGCTTTTTTTTTTCTTTTTAAATACCAAGCATAATGAGTTCTTGCAATTTAGCATGTCATGTTGTATTTAGTGCTTTTCTGTCAAGTTCTGTTCCCTTAAGTTTTCAACATTCATGAAACTAAATTTGTATTCACTTCCTCTTAGATTGTATCATGAAAATGGAAAGGAATCACTGTATGCTATAAGTAGAGCGAGTATGGAGTTTTGGTTCAGAGCATTCATTCAAAGGTTACAGGGAACAATTAACTTGGAGGGTATGGTGTGCTAAAATTGATATACCCATTGAAAAGTTAGTGGGAAGAGGGGTGAAAAGTTCATCTAGCCATGGACTTTTACAAAATGTCTTGTAGCCTTGTTCAGAAACTTGTTTGACAATTTAGTTTCTGTATGGATTATTGATTAATAGATACACATGGGATTTTTTTTCCCCAAAAGTCCTGAACTGTAACAGGAACAGAAGAGAGTAAACTGTAAATCTCACAAAATGAATCAGTCAACGTAACTGATCATTTATGAGCTCTCAGATGTAACTTGTACCAGCTGAAGTAGCCTGAAAGAATTGTACTTATAAATTAACCCTGTATTTAACAGTTTCCCTGATGCTAATTTATGCTGAAGAGTCTAGAAGAGAATCTAAGAATTTAATTGTTATTAGTTAATATGCAGTTTATGTTCTGACTTAAACCAAATTTATATCATATATTCCTAATAGTACAGGGATCTATTATTAGTGTGCTATTTGTTTTTTGAGGTATTCCCTAGGCTTTTGAGATTGAGACCTTATAAAAATAATTAAATAGTGCTGTCCATAGCAGCAATAACAGTAATAAAGAATCAGGCTAATCCACAAACAGAAACACAACATACTGAAAAGGAAGACTATCCAAGGAATAACCATGGTGTTAATATTAATACCAAGTTAATCCTCTTGAAATAACAAGCTTACTCAGACTGAAAACTCAGTGCAGCTTGAGACCTTCCTTGAGATCTGAGGAGCATGTGCAGGGTTTAGAGGCTTTGAGAATGTCAGAGAGCAGATTTCACAGGGCTGGGTATCACCTCGTGTAGCTGATGGTAAGTGGTGTCAGAGCTGGCCTTCACTTGAGCAATGCTTGCTTTTCCATGGGGGTTATAAAATGATGATTGCTTTTCCACTGCATGAATGATGCCAGCAGAATGGACTTGGTGGTTTTTCAAAATATCATGCTTAACTTCCTGCTCTGGATATTTCTGCATTTCAAATAACTTTGATAGAGAATGTGGACTTAAAAGTCTTATAAAACAGCTGAATACTTGCACAGAACTTTCTAATTAGCCCCTCTCAATTGCTCCCATGGAGTCAATTGTACTTCAAATGGTAGGAGGATTAAGAGACCATTCCAAAGAATCTCTTGCAAGTGGCAATATACAAGGGACAGAGAGGTGAATGAATCCATGAATTAACTGGTGTAAACTGGTAGAGGTTTCCCTGACATCTGGTATTTGGAAATGCTGAGCAATTTGTGTCTCTTGAGATTGAAGTTCTCTACCTTCATAGGCTGAATGTTTTCTGAGAAGTCATGCTTCTGGTGCTGGAGACTGAAAATCTTGTGCTTTCAGAATGATAATGCCAGAACTTGATCTGTCCCAAACTTACATCGAGCTGTTTGGAATTTTTTTCCTTATTTTAGAATTATAAAATATCTTGAGTTGGAAAAGGCCCACAGGGTTCATCATTGTCCAAATCTTGGCTCTGCGCAGGACAACTCCAAGAACCACACCATATGCCTGAGAGTGTCCAAACACTTCTTGAACTCTGTCAGGCTTGGTGCTGTGACCACTGCCCTGGGGAGCCCATTCTGTGCCTGACCACCTTCTGGATGGAAAACCTTTTCTTAATATCCAATCTAAACCTCCCCTGGCGCAACTTCAGGCCATTCCTGCAGGTCCTGTCAGTGGTTACCACAGAGCAGAGATCAGTGCCTGTCCCTCCTCTTCCTCTCATGAGGAAGCTCTCGACTGTGATGAGGTAATTTTGTGTGCTTTGTTCCCCTACTGGAAGCTTCTCCATAATGCATAATGTTACTATTTCACCTCCTGCTGTTGTGGCATTTAAAAATAAATATTCAAAAAAACTACTCAGATATATCAAGCCTCCTGGGATGATGTGTTCCATCTTCTTGGACAAAGTGGGACTGAGAGTAGATTAATTGCTGTAAGCACTGGCCTTTTTTACCCAGTCATGGAACTGTAAAAACTGGAGTCTTGTCTTCTTTGCAGAACTGGAAAAAGCAGCAATCTATCTTCTTTCCAGCAATGGGAATAATTTTTTGATTAGTTAAATGGGCAGAAGGGTTTCAAGGACTTTTCTGCACCTCAGAAACTCTTCAGTACCATAATGCACTGTTTGATACACGAGCATCCTGCCTCTTAAGAAGAGCCAGATGAGAAGCTTTATCTTCTAGAAGATCTGCATAACCATCTCGGAAGTCCATCTGTGACACTGCTTATGTAGTTTCCTCCATCTCTATCTAGCCTGCCTAAATTGAAAAAGAAACAGAGCTTCAAGGGTAAAGATGCAAAGGGTGGATTTTTCCGTATGAGAAATGTAGCTCTTTGGACTTCCTGGCTGACTTCCTCTGCATAAAATAATAACCGTAAATTTAAACTACCACAGAAATACATAGAGAGATTCAGTGTTGGCCAGGCTGTATTTAAGTCTAGACATTTTACATTAATTTTGGCTTCCTGACGTTGTCATGACCTCAGGCAGACTGATTTTGTTGGCAGTGTCCGCTCAGCAGCTTATCCTTTCTACAGCTGGTAGTTCAAAGGAAACCTCTTGTACCGTGTTGGGCCTTTATGATGAGAAGCAACATAGCAGCAAGTAGAGTTGTTTCTGTTTTCCCTCAGTTGGTTTGATGAAAAATCAAGGGAAAGAGCAATAGAGGAGGAGGCTGGAACCTCTGGGAAGCAGATGTCCATTGCAGGTAATTAATGCATGAAACCAGCATACCCGAGTTTTTTAAGGGCTCTGACACATCAGGATACAGACAGCTGCTTTTCCTGGAGCTCCTTTTCTGTCAAACACACTTACCTTTTGACTGCTGCTGGATAGTGGGTCTTGTCTTTCCGTGCCCTGTATGCCTGAACATGGTTTGATCCAAAAGGCATCTCCTAAATGAGTAGGTCTCTTTCAGGCTTCTGTCAGTGTTAAATTTCTTATAGAATTCACAATGGATTAATGAGTGCATTTGTTTGCAAGTATCCCTGGACATGTTGCTGGAGAAGATGATCGTGTTTGTGCTTGTTGTGTACTTTCTGCACACATCTTGAACAAACTCTTACACTATTTTCTGAATGGATTAAAACTTCTCTGGTTTAAATATAAAACAGGAAATCCTTTACCAATTCTGCAAATTTAAGTGTGTTCAAAATAGCAAAGAATTGCATTTTTCAACAGTTTGAAGTTCAAGATTAGTATTTTTCTGAGCTTTTGGGAATGCCAATCCTTCCCTTCCATAGTGTATAGTCTAGAACTTCTCAGGAGCTGACTCCCTGGTATCACTGACATGTTTTCCCGAGTGGCTTAGTGTTTGTAACTTTTTTGAATTAAGGGCTTCACAAATTCCGCAGACAGCTCTACCAGATTATTTTCAGGGCTCATCTACTGGATCAGCTGAGCGCTGAAGGAGAACACAGCCTTTCTCAGTGCTGGCAGAACAACTTGGACATTCAACATAATTGGTCATTGGGGTTTTTTGTTGTTTGGGGGTTTGTTTTGTTTTGTTTTGTTGGATTTTGGTCCTACTGCTTTGTTACCCATTTCCCCGAATGATCTGCTATGAAATTGTTTAATATAGGGTCATTTTTTTAGTGACTGCCTGTCAATTTACAGCTTAAGTCCATAAAAAGTCTACAGCTTTCACTCTCAGAAATCCACCCTGGAAAATGACCAGCCACTAAAAAGACTTCTGGAATTACTGGAATTCCGGAATTCCTCAAGCTGGCCAATTAACAACTAGCTCTGGTTCTCCAGTCTGCAGCACAAACACATGCAGCCAGGAATAGCAGAATCTATTTTGCATTTTCTGCTGTGTGTGCTACTGCTGCCTACTAAGTCTTTGCTCACAAATGATCAATTTCTGTCAAGTACTTTGTGAGAACATTTGACTTCTTAGTATCATAAAACAAAATTCTAGTTGATCATGTTCAGGTTTTAATTTTCTTCAGGTAACAGGTATTCAACAATAACCTCATAATTTTAAGACTATTTTTTCAACATTTTAGTTTTTAATTAAATGAAGCAATTGCCTAGTAAATACTTTTCCATTTAAAAAATTGAGGCAGATTACTTGTCCCTTTTGCATTACTGAGAGACAAAATTTCGGCTGTGCAGTGGAATTACAATGTCTAGTGTAAATAAAGTAAAATATATTTGATGTTTTCAGTTAGACTGTGCTGACAGCATGTATTCTGCAGGTCAAAATGACTTTAACAACCTTCTTTTTCAGATTAACTTTTGAGGGGTTTTTGTCTCAGAATGTGAGTTCTCAGTGTGCTCTAACTCCCCAACCCTCTATCTTTTTTAGAGCATGGTGTGCCAAGAGATTTATCCCTACCTCCTTCCAAGGAACTTGCTAAGGTGTGAACTGATGCTGATAGGGAATGGGAAGATTTGGCAGCTGAAGGTAATTGGCCCATGGTTGCTTTAACTCCACACAATTTAACAATGCCATTGAGTCTCCCTGGAGTGCTGTGAATGAGTGTTACTTGGTTGCTTAAAGAATCCACTCGGTGTAATCCTGGATGGCTGGGAAGCACTGTGGCTTGTCAGAGCAGGCAGGCAGCTGGCAGCCAGGAGGTTCCAAATCTGCATTCTGCTTATGCTGTGCCCTCTGTGTGGGGTCTGTCTCATCACCTTCCAGCCTTAGTTCAGCACTGTACAAAGAGGGTGATGCCTGTATAACCACCAGCATCACAGAGACACTGTGAGGTCTGTCTTGTTAAAGCCTCACTCATGGCCCTCAACACATGCATCATTATAAATATACGCAGTCCAACACAATATATAGTAGAGGAAACAACTGGGGAATAAAGTTCACAAATAATGAGGAAAAAGCATCCCTGAGGCTGTGAAAGTTCCTTTAAAATTGTACAAAGCTACAAAGAAAACAAAGAGTTTGGTCCACCAGAGCCTATGCAGGGAAGCCGATTGCTCAACAGACTAGGGGAAAAAATCAAGATGTTGAAACACTGTATGAAAAGGTTGGCAAGAAAAGTGATGCAAATGGTTAGTAAAGACTTCCTATGAATACTCTAGGGAGTTTTCTTTTGACAAAAAGTAATATTTTTGTGTGAGGTGAAGGGGAATTATGCCTCTGGATGAGCAGAGCAGTCTGGGCACAGAACAGCTGCCAATACTGCTCCACTGGCAGAAGAGAGAACAGAAAGAGCAAGGGAGAAGTTAAAAACAGGGCAAGAACACAACAGCAGAATTTCTAAAAGCCAGTTAGATAAACATGGGCAAAGCAAAGCATTGCATCACATGTCCCTGCTTGTGTTTTTGCTTTTAGCCTTCTCCTCAAAACCCAGTGCTACCTATGATGAAACCAAGAGTTCAAATTATCTGTGCCTAATAGAGGTGGATGAATTGTTTTAGGCAGGAATGAAACCTTGCTAGTAGATTATAGGGAACATAACATCTTTGAAAAAAGATATAAAGGGTTCAGGCAACAAAAAATGTAAGGATCAGAAAGTAGTAGCGGATGACCAGATAAAGGCAACTTTTGTACTAACGGTGCGAAGAGGGTTTCTGTGATGCAAATTATACAGACATCTGTCTTTATAACTCAGTATTAATATTATAAAAAAGTTAAGAACTTTATTTTCAAGGAGTTGTGATTCTTTTCATAGAGGGCGAAGGTGCAGAGACAATGTAGCATCATGATTTGAATGGGATTAAAAGTGACAATGAAGATTAAGGTGTTCGTTATCATCAGTGTTTCTTTGGATGCTCTTCAAGTCAAGAGGGATATACTGTGGAAATAATGCAATGGTGTGATCACTACCACTGTAAAGAAAATAAAAGAAATTCCTGCAGGGTTAGCAGAACAACAAAGGTGAAAATCAATTAAGAGCTGAAAAGTTTGGGATATTAGTACCTGGATTCACTGTACTTTGCAAGTGGATAGAGAGAAATGTGGGTGAGTTAGAGAAGGCAGTGCTGGATGAACTAATAAACATTCAACTCAGATTGCATGAATATAACTGTTCTAGTTCTTGGACTTGTGTACGCTGTCATTCTATAAAACAAAATCTCTAACTCTGTATTTTACCCCATAAATTCATTTGAAATTCACTAAGGCCCTCACTGCATGAAATCCCTCCACCAACTAGGAACTCATCTCTCTCTAAACTGCTTTTCCAGTTATTAAAGCTGGGCAATCCCTGAGTGTAAGTGCAAGACACATTTAATTGATTGTGATAATTCTTAGAAAACTAGATTCAACTTGGACAGTAAATCCATGTAGTTGGATTACTATACTTACTATAAGTGTCAAGAAGATCAAGTGATTGCAGCTAGGAAAATACACAGAATATTGAAATGCCTCAGCCAAGAAATAACAGCGTAAGAAAGACCCCTGTTGGCACCCAGGGGGCTTGATAAGCTCTGATGGTTCAGCCAACACGAAGATTAAAAAAAGATGCCTCTTAACTGTTAAATTGACAAAATTACAGTATAATAAAACATTGTATTTGGTGCCAAAGTGAAGCTTCATCCAGAAAGTGCACTAATAGTATTACTCTCTGGAGTGGAAAGTGATGCATAAAATAAAACAGACATGAGAAGGCTCTGGGCAATGCAGATGAGAATTCTTCAAAAGATGGCAAGCACCAAGCAGAACAATTTAAAATCAAATGTGGGTTCTTAGAAAAAGATTAAAGTTGGAAATTATGGGACAGGAATAGCTACAGAGAGATTAAGAACAGGCCTAGAATAAAAAAAGGGACAGGCTGGTCCCAGAGTAATCGCTGACAAGAGGGCAGGACACTATTTAAGAAGCGTGCCCTGCATACTCTGAGAAGTGCAATAATGGCTAGCCAGGCACGAATGGATACACTGCACTGCCACACTGAGTGCACTTCCCAAGTGACAACCCTCATAGCAGGAGGCAGCTGAGAGCGAGAAGGCATCCCCGTGCCCTTGAGTCCATTAGCCTTTGCTTGACAAGTCACGGCAGTGATTTGACTACTTACCTGGTTCTAACCTCTATTTGCTAGGAGGATGGTGAAAGAAGAGAACTTCCATGCCCTCTCAAATATCAGACATCAGAAATTATAAGTTTATACAAAAGTTACGAATACTCACTATAGCTATTCCTTTTATACCATAGCACTTGTTGTGTAATAGTATGCTGTCAAACTGTGATGTCACAAAAGATATACAACAAACACTTTGGTGTACGCCTGAATTTGCATCAATTACATCTGAGAAAGAATGGCATAAGCAATGTATTTTTGGCAGAGAAGTAATTAGTGAGAAGTGGTTTTGACAAAAGAGCTGTTTTACAGCTGAGACAATTAAACTATTCAGTGATGCTCTAACAGAGCTGAGAGAAATGATTTTTTCCCACACCTTGCCTCCAAAGCTATAAGAAATCTGCAGCAGTACAGCATTACCCTCCATTCACAACTTCTCAGTTCACACACCTGGAGTGCTGCTGTACGGACTGTGCCTTGATTTATTTTTTTTCTTGCCTTTGTCACCATGTCCTGCGACTGTGGCCCCACCCCATGTTAGGTTCAAATGGTTTGTTCCTATTTGCAAGTTTATGCCAGGGAGCCTTTTCTGTGCCAGCATTCATATCAGCCTGACTCTCATGTTACTCTCAGAGGGCTTTTAAGATGAAAGCTCTTGGTGTGTGGAGACTCTGAGACAGTGAATGTGTATAAGTAGCTGGGATAGATTCCAGAGGAATGGAAGATAAAAAAATACTACAAATTTTCAGGTATAAAGATGAAATGTTCAACATATTTTCCTTTTTGACCGCTAAATACCAGCACAAAGTAGTTGACATCTATTCCATTAATTTGATTTCATATCAGTACCTGTCCAACGAAGAAACTTATTTCAGTATAACATGGCAGAGTAAAGTTTAGGCAACTGGTGATAATGAATGGATTGATGCTGGCAGACATCCTCTGTGCAGGTTTGAATCTTGCTTCACGTTATTGTTTGCTCACCTTCACTTATATTGTTCTGGAGTCATGGACTTTTCTTATCTGAAAAAGAATGTCCTACATGAATTAGTTAAATCAACTTATAAACCTGCAGTGTTAAACAGTGTAAAAGGATATGTGGAAATACTTTGTTTATCTGGGTTTGCTTTGTTGTGATTTTTTTTTAATACATTTTAGATCGTCGCCTCAAAATTTGCTTTCAGCACAATGCCCTGGGCGAAGATGTGTTGCCATTCTGGAATGAACACATAAGAAAATTTTAAGTAGAAACAGTGCTTAGTCCAGGTTTCTGTATGAAATGTAATTTAATGGAAAGAAGGGTTTAAACAGTGGACTATATAATGAGTCAGAAGACAAGCTATGTAAATCTTAGAGAATTCAATGTGTGTTATTTCTCAATAGATCAATCAAGAAGGCTGGATAGAGCTTTATTATACATAGATTCTTTGAATATGGTCATATGAGATATTTTATAACAGGACGAGAGAACGATGAGTTTTTTTGATCTCAGCAGGAGTCTAGCTTGGGGCTGCAGAGTAATGTAATGATCTTGGTAGCTATTGGAATGTCTTAGACAAGTTTATTCCTCATTTTGGGAAGAGTATAGGATGGTTCTTCTTGTATTAGTATGTATGGAGGATCTGAGCAACTGTGCTCATTCCTCTTCTTCACAGGTCCTGAACATTAATGAAACTCTTCTGTCTCAACATTGAAATAGTAACTGGAAATAAGTGTCATGTGTAAGGACTTCAGTCAGGTGCCTGAAACAATCCTCCTTCTTCTCCTGCTAACTCGGTTTCTGGCATTTTTATTTTTCTTTCTCTGAAACACCCGAAATAACTTAGAGTTGTAGCCAGCATAGTGAACAGAACAATCAAGCTGGCACAGAGGCCACTCTCAGATGCCTTGATCATATGCCCTACTGTTTACAGTGACATTGAATGACTGAGCTACGATTTTTTTTTCTACAGGTCAGACTGCCAGGCACCTTTAAAAATCTTTTAATCCACTTCCCTAGGAAAACAAGGTTTAGTTAGTCATGTGTAGTTTTCTCCTCTAATAATAGAAGGGCTAATTTTAGTGAAATGGCAGGAAAAATCATAGCATCAAAGACATTAAGCTTCCACGGATTTGGAGCAACAGCATAGTTGCAGTGGCAGAAGTTGCATTCATTGAGAGCTTCCTCTGTGGCAGAAAGTGTAGCAGACACCAAGGAAGACATCCAAGAGACACATATCTCTGAAAATCCATATTGTCATGACCTGTGGAGCTGCTTATTTGTTCTTGGCTTTTTATGTGGTATTTTTTCTGAGGTTATCTTGGCATATCTCAAGTAAATTCCTAGTCTTTCGTGGCTTTGGGGACTCATCTTTCCTGTGGTCTCCCAACAGCATGGTCAGGCCTTCTCTTTAAGGACTAATGTTATTGCTTTACCTGGAAGCTTTTGCTGTTTCTTAATTCACTGGCATAGGGAGGGGTCAGATCTAATGGTCTGACATTGTCCTCGAGCTTTATTTAATTTGAAGCCAAAGCTTTCTTGTGCACTTTGCCCTGGCTCTGCACCACTGGTTACACAGTGAAACTTCCTCATCAAGATAACCTATTCTTAGAGTAATATTCAACTTGTGATTCTAAAGTACAATAAAGATAAAAATCTGTTTTCAAAGTGAAAAATGAGGTCAGGATTCATCAGTTTTTTTAAATTTTTTTCCTATGGAAATTTCTCTGTCTCAGTCATGTCTCAAAGGTCGCAGCACTTAAAAGGAAAATGTGCTACATTCTAGAAAGTCTTGGATCTACCAGATTCCCTAATGGTAGCTAAAACCATCACTTAGTACCAAGTCTACAACTGAGAGGACAAAATAACTGTGAAAGTCATACAAGGTGCTGCTTATGATCATAAAATGAAAATTAATCAGCCAAGGAGCTGTGATTTTTATGTGAAAAACCAAAGTAAAAGGAAACACATTTGCATAAGGTCTTTGTCTTATTCACAGACTGTGTTTCACTAGTTTTTCAATCCAGTCTTCAAATTTACTCCCTGACCCTATCATATTTAAAACACATTTATTTGACTCATTCATCTTTTTTTCTGCAGCAAACTCTGTGATGCCAGTTTTGGTTGCTTGAATACCTTTAAAAAGCATTTATTATGTGAATTGCTTTTTAAATGCTACCAGTTATCTTTCTGGATTAAGTTATTCCATTTGATTATTATTGCTTAATAGACTGATAACTTTTGAATCTCATGGTGAAAGTGTCTGTTTTCACAACACATGCTAAGCTGATATAGAAAATCTAGCTTTCACTAAGTAGAAAATACTATTTTTTTTTTCAGCAAAGAACATGAGTGAGGAAATGACAGTAAATATGTTCCAGAAAATCAAAACTTAATGCATTACATCAGAATTTCTGTGAATCCCAGTAAGACCAGCAAGTTATGCAGTCTTGGTTCACTGACAAAACAAATCATTCATTTACACATTGTCTTCAAAATCAGTGCAATGAAATGTCATACCAAACCCACCATATATATTCTTAGGAGAAAATCAATATAACACATGAGCTGCTAAATTTACTAATGTAATAGAAAAAAAGTATATGTGATCTGACCACTACGGAAATCTTGGTAACATTTTTTAATGGCAAATATTTGAAAAATGCTGTATTTCTCCTTCCTAATTAATAAGGACTAAAAGTAGAGCAACATTCAGGGAAAAAAAAAGTTTTTTCATCTTTTTTCTGCTTGCTAGCATCGGGACTCCATTTTCATATTAAATCTGTACAACAAAATCTGGATGTTTCTCCAACACTCACTGATTTTAGAAAGGATTCCATGTAGATGGCATAAAATTCCATCTCCCTTTGCCTATAGGAAAAGATACACTCTCCATAAAATAAAAATATTTTATTTTCCCTGTGTAATTTCACTACAGCTTTTCAAGAGTATTTATGAATGACCAGTGTTCCAAAATTTCTGCTGGTGGCCCCTCAGAGTAAAACAGGAACTGTCTAAAATGGGTTAATAGATAAGATTGGCAGCCAATAAAATAATAGAAAAGAAAACATTTTCCTTTCAGTTTGTAATACATGTTTCAGGGATTGGTATGTGTTCTTGAGGTTTGAGTGTTTTCAGTTTCATCTAACTTTTTCACGTAGAAACTAGATTACAGAGGAAAAGAGTATTTCAGCACAGATGTAGAAGGCACTGACAAGCAGCTTTGGATTTTCCCCAAGTTGGGTGAGTATTCCAAAAATAAACACACATTCTTGAAAAGCACTGAAGCAAAGTGGGCTGCCCATATCCCACACCAATGTAGAGCCTGTGTATATATGGTACTGCCTCTGACACATTAGAAGCTGACAACTGGAAGAGGAGTGTCACACAAATAACTTAATCAGAGAAGAATGGCCTGAACTAGCATTCCTTCCAAGTTGTGTGCCTGTCAAAAAGTGAAAAGGAAAGGTCCACTGAAGATTCATTTTAGTTTTTTGTAACTGTCAGCAAAGGTCTGCTCTTTCCATGATCTTAAGCACACCTGATTCTGAAAGGGGATGGCTGAATGAGGTCTTACCCTATATTCTTTTTTCCATGTAGGTTCCAGGAGGTCATCCAGTGAGGATTTTCGTCAAAGTAAGCAATGATGGATAATGATGCACCACAGAAATTGTTTCCCGTTATGCACAGTGTGCGCACCTTTGCTTCTGCAAAACACTAACTCCATGTGAAATGGTGGCACCAAGAATTCCTTTACAAGAACTGACACAGGCGTTTCAGAGCACTCAGCTGTGCCCTTATGCTGGCTCTGCAGGTTTTCCGTGTAGGTCACCATGGAATGTTTTAGTGGCTCTGTGGACCACTTTATGTCAGAGCACGACAATGAGTGCCCCAGTTAGAATTTTAATGGGGGAGGTAGGAAGTTACAATTTGAGACCATCCAAAAGAGAAGAGACTTGCCACAAATGATAGGGGAAATGGCAGTAAGGTTTTAGCCGTGCGTTGCAGGTACTTGTTCTTAGAACTGGCTGACAGCATGGGACAGATGTTGTCAGATTGCATGTTCCAGCTCCATCAGTGTCTGCTCAGTTTGTAGATAAAGAGTGTGAACAATAAAGCCCACAAAGCTTGGTCTTTCCTGGAAGCCTAACATAAACAGCTGTAATATAAACTAATTATGGGTGATTCTTATTGAGATTTGGGGTTTTTTTGTAATACAGCAAGGTCACAGTGCCAATATCCATATTGTATGTTTGGGGCTTCTGATATATAACACATTGTTAACCTTTTTATTCTTAGGTCTCTCTGCCAGGTAGGAAAGCAATCTTGCAGTGCTTCCCGCAGGGTCTTCAGGGGACTTGAATTACAGCTCATAGCACTTTAATTAAGACTTGTAGTTGGGAGTTTGCCTTTTACTTTATTCTACCTTTAGCTGGCAAATTAAGCTGTTTCTAAATCTTCCCGTGTTTTAAAGGTCAGAAGAATTTTCTTCACGTATAACAAAGGGATCTGAGGTGCAGGTTCAAACTTATCCATCTTCCCACTGTTGGCCACACAACTCCTGAAACTAAGAAATTTTGGGAAAAAACCCTCCGCCTGCGGACACGAGAGGAACAGATACCAGGTATCTTTTAGAAAGGCTGCTCCTTGCCTTCTGAAATATCAAGGACTAAGTGAAAATATATTTTTGCAAGAAAAGCTGGCAGACGTGTTCCCAAGTCTTCCTCTTGTGGATGGAACATTGTAGTTACCTTAGGAAGGGACCTGACTGGTGTAGATTAAAAATGAGCTTCTTTAAAGAATGACTTCAAGCAGGACATAGACCATTCTGCTTGAGCGCTTCTGGAAGTGAAAGTATCAGACTTTTCATGTTCTCAGGGTGTCATGCTTTTTACTTTTATGAAAAGTAAAGGAAAATGTAATTTGGAAAGCATGAGATGAAGTTTCTAATGGGCCGTTCTGGTGCAGCATCTGTCTTACTGAGATCTATATATTTGTTATCCTGATTCTATTAATTACGCCTGAAAATATGCTTATCTATTTGAAGGAAATGCTATGACACAGAATTTTGTGGAAAAAAATGGATATTGTAGAAGATAAAGCACACCAGGACTCTGAAAACACACCAGGACTCTGAAACTCACAGGAAGGAATAATTTTGAGAAGAAGGAATGAGGAGGAAAGTGTTTAGAATCTCAAGACCTGCACTAAGATGGTAAGAATTAAGATAATTAACATTATTCTGGAGCATAACACAATGTCCTTTTAACCTTTCTTTATAAAGACTTTCTTCACTTTCATGAAAATAGTTATTTTTTCCACAAGGCAATTTAAACTGTCGCCATTAAATGGCTTTTATGTAATATACTACAGAAATACAGTTCAAAGCTAATAGTGTCAGAGGGCATTACATTTATGTGTGAAACAGAAATGAAGAGAAACTGATATTATTCAAGAAATGTTCCCTATTTCCCTCAGCTATCATATTTGATGTGTATTAATTTTTAGAAGATGGCTCCAGGAGAAATATTTTCTTACAAATAAAATTGCTGCATAAACCTGTGACCCTTGGCTTTACTACTGTCTAAAATCCTCTGAGGTTCTCACCAGATGGAAGAGATACTTTACTAATAGCAGGAATTCAGTTGAACAAAGATGAAAAAAAATTCATGCCCCCAAAAAATAGCTTCATGGCAAAGTATATTAAGAAGTGAAATAAGCAGGAAAGATCCTGGGGCTAGATCTAAACCAGGGTTAGATCCATAAGGGAGGTAAATAATGATAACAGTGTTCTTCCTTATGAGATAGCATCAATAATTTTATTTTTAAAAGCAGTTATAAGAGACAGGGCTTCAGATTCTTAGAGGCACAAAAGACCAGTGTAAACAGGATAGAGTGTCTGAGGCTGGATAGGTCTCACTCCTACTATCTTTATCTTGGAAAGTTGCAAAGGATAAAAATGGCCTGCAAATAATTCAGACCACCTTGATTGTTCTAAGACCTCTGGTTTCTCTGAGGGTTTTTGTCACTCATTCAGGACTGTGAAAGTACGTTATTTCTGGAATGTCATTACTCTTCTGCTTGAAAGGTAGCACAGAATCAGCACAGTCATAGCTAGAAGAGGGGAATAGATTATGATAGAGATTTACGATCTCTAACAATCTGCTGTATAACATCCAGCTTCTGTGTAATGTGATGTTATTCCCAGCCTCTGGACAAGGAAGAGTCAAAGGACTCAGCGAGTTTGAAAACCTTAACCTAGAACACATCATAGTCTTCAAGATAAAGCATAAGGAACTGCAGTTTCTGGGAGAAAAATGGAGATTTTTCTAGACCTTGTGTTCTGCTTTCTCCTTACCCAGGAGAACAGGCATTTCAATGAATATTGTAGAATTAAGACATTTGGGTGACTATTAGCCATCTGTTGAAGACAGATTTTGTGCTGTGAGGGCAAGAGGCTGGTTTGCTGGACACCTTGATCCTCTCTGGTACAGTTTCTATAGCTGACATCAGGCTGCAAAGGATTGTCTTTTCTTAGAGTGATTTAACATGGTCTGTGTAAACTGCTTTTTCTGAATATAGACTTGCCTGAGCTGATTGTTCTTCTTCCATAGAGTATATTCATGAAAATACGTCACCCTTGAAAGCATAATTAAGGCAATACACAATTACAGAGTAGGAGCAGAGAGCAGGAATACTCTTCAGAGAGTGTCACTTGCCAAAACATCTGAGTTTGTATTGGTACGATACCGCGTGTGAACTCACACCTCTAGCACCCCTCTGCCAGTGCCCAGCTGCAGAATGACGTGCCAGCCTCTTTGGTTTTGCCCTAAACGGGAGCTATGACATCATCATCATCATCACTCATTATAGTGGAAGGGTGCTTTAACTGCCCCCCAAGCAAGTTACTGCTGCTTCTCCTCCCAGATCTGAGGCCCGACTGAAAACAGGGCTGGACTTGCCATTGACTCCCTCTCAGATGTGGGGGCCAAACCTGTGTTTTAGCAGGCATCTGGTGAATGAAGTTGATGGAGGTCCCAGCCAGAGAGGCACATAGACACAAAGGCTGTGGAAGCTTCAGAGATCAGACAGCCAACCTGTTTCCAGCAGCTTTTGGCAATAACTCAGAGAAGCAATTACTGTATCATAAAAGAATGCAAGATTAATAACCGTTTTTACTAATATATAGTATGTTCTTTGCCATTTCCTTAGGGTTGAATAGCTGTGTCTTACTATGTGTTTCATTTCAGTAAAAACAAGAGGAAATGCAAGATTTATGTAGTTTACTGCTCACTTATCTCTTTTTTTTGCCATTTCCTTAGGGTTAAAGGCTCTGTCTTACTATGTGTTTCATTTCAGTAAAAACAAGAGGAAATGCAAGATTAATGTAGTTTCCAGCTCACTTTTTCAGGCTACGGATATCTGGATATGCAGTCGCAGCCAGGTAAGTACTATTATCACAAGAGACTACCAGTTCGGGAATAATGGGAGGTAATTCAAGGCCCTCCTGCTCGCATGTTTATGTGGTGATTTTTCTGGGGGTTTTGTTTGTTTGTTTTTTGGTTTTGTTTTTTGTTTGTTTTTTTTTAAACAGGTCATCAGGGAAAACAATTTGTTCTAAACACAGAAGAATTTGAAGAACAATAAACTGTTGGAAAAAAAATGTTAAAAATTTTGTTATTGAAAAAAATTGTGAGTTGTCCCAATGCAAAAAGGTTCTCTTATTATTCTATAAATATCAAGGAGAATGAGTCAATTAATGTGTAATTTTGCCTACAAGAGTTGTACTTACAAAATGTTACCATGTATAGAGAACAAAATGAGGGCTCCTATTCAGTCACAGAACAACTAAACTTAAGCTCTGTTTTGAGCTGCCCATGGCACAAAGTGAATCCTTCCTTCTATAACAAAAAGGAAAATTCAATGCTTTTTATATTTAAACAGTCAAAAAGTCTCATATTTAAACAGTGTATGACATCTGGTGGAAGCCTCATTGAAATAGATTGGAACAAATCTCTTATGTCACATTAAAGATTTGAGCAACTGCAACAATTTTTGAATTAAGAAAAATGACAACTTACAAAATACCAATCTTGATTTCAGTTTATAAATTCCAGTGATGTCTGGTCCTGACATATGTGTTCTTTCAGGTTTTCACTTGAAGCAGTTGAAATTCACTTGCATAATGTGATTTCTTACATTGAAAGGTTGTAAACAAGTCTACAAGAATGTTTATTTCCAAATGATTTTTTTGGTGGAAAAAGTAGCGTTAAATGTATTTTTGACAAAATGAGTTCTGGTTGACAATGTGGGCCAAATCTAAAATTTCAAATATCAACTTGAAAAATTCTCAGACCGAGACTACTAGTCTGTGAACCTTCAGTTTGTTCTTACTCGTTTACGGAAAAAAATGTTAGAAGGAAACAAGCAAAATCAATGTGTCTTTAATGCTCTTCTTTGTCTGCACTCATGTTTTTAATGTTCTAAATAGGTGTCTGTGAATGATGCCAATGGCCTACCTGCTATTTTTGTTACAAATAACTGCAGTAGCTTCTTCTCTAAATCATGTTCCCAGCAGCGAAGAAAAAAGGAAACAACAGCTGTGCTGGAAGTAGGGACTTGGAGCTGTCCCATCAGCTCGAGCTCCTAAGCCTTTGGAAGACGGGCCAAAGCCAACTTTTGAACTTACATCTTCTGCTGCAGCTGCATTCTTTGGGCTCTCTCCTTAGCAAATTTGAAAATTATTTAAATTACTTCCTGTTCACCTCTTCTCTGCTTTTGCGTGCTTACTTGATTGGCCAATGATCCAATTTTTCATCATTGTTTTTTATTGGTCTGATAAAATTTAATGGCAAAATTCCCAAGAAGGTAATCTACTGGTCCTTGAACTTTATTCAAAGGACAGCTTTTGCCCTTAAAATACTTTGCCTCTTTTCACAACAGAAAGGGCAAAGGATAAGCGGGCCTTGACTTGTACCACTGAGTAAAAAATAACCGTTTCGCTCCAATATAAACCTTCTCACTTGCAATTAGGAACATCCCACATGAATGTTTTTGCCTATTTTGTACCACCCATTTAGGGATAGTACTCCAAGAAAACCAAAGGTAAATTCATGGTCCAGAAGAAGCTGTCAGGCTAAATTCAGAGCTTACTTGACACGTGCTGTCTGGTTAAGGGTGGATTCGGGATTTTCATGAGGTTAAGGATGCTATTAGGGTTGAGATTAGTGTTGGAGCCAGCAGCTACTGGTAAACAGTGACTGGAAACAGGAAAGGCTGGAAGAATCAAGTGATTCTGACTAAACCTGGTGGTATTAATGATAAATTTTTCCAAGTCTGATAAAAACACCTGGACAGACAGAGGTATGATTAAACTTAGACTCTATAAGGGTCAGAGAGATGAATTTATGATAATTAGAAATATTTCTTGTTAGATTAAGTGGGTTAAGGGTTAATAAGAATAGCCCTTTCACACTGGTCCAGTGGCTTAAACATTCCAAAAATCATAGTGGACTATTAATTATGCTTTCTTTGAGCAGATAATTAATTTTTATAATTCTGCTTTTTACTATTTTAGGTATGTTCTGAGGACTTTATGAGTCCTGAGGATTGAAGATATAGGAGTCATAATGGAATAAGTATTTGCATTTTCATGGTTTTTAGCCATTCAGGTCTCTGCATAATTTATACTTTTGTGTGTGATTTTGTGTTTTTGGAAGAAACATTCAGGCTTAATGCCCAATACCTGAAAACATTGCACTGATTTGCATTTTGCTGTCTATCTATCCACACTATTACATGTGCATTATATATGCAGACACACTACTATATATGATGTTTGTGTTTTTATGCATGTTACGTATGTTGTAACACAGACACACAATTTATTTATTTTATAGACTACTTTTAAAAACTGCATTCTTTACAAACTACTAACAAAAACCCAAAGCATGACATGACGTAGGAATTAATTCCTCTTAAAACCTTTTTTTCTGTCTCGTTTACAGAAGAATATTTATTAAGTAAGTGTCTTTCAAACATACAAGACACTACATTTTCATTAATTTATTTTAGTTTTTAGTGACAGAGAAAAGTAACACTTGTGGTTAAAAAAAAATCCATAAAAAAAAAAACTGCTATGTGTTTCAACACTATTTCATAGGACTTCCAGAAAATAACAGTTTAATTTTTTTTTTTTTAAAGATTGTCCTTTGAAAATTTGTTCTACATTTGGCAGTAAGGTAGAGATAAGCTGTGGGTTTCCCTTTCTCCTCTAATTTAAAACATTTTGTTTCGTTTTCTTTCCAAATGTGACTGCATTGAATATCATGGTAGCTTTTGGCTTCAGGTGGGAACATTCCATAGATGAGTACGGAATGTTTTGGTTTGGTAATTTGATTTTTGCTCTTGACTATAGAACTTTCTGACAACTTGTCTTGCTGAGAAGTCTTAGATTATAACTCAAGTTAGACCATGCCCTGATTTTCTAAGCCCATTTCTTTTTCAAAAGGGATAAAACAAAGATTTCATGTTGAATTTGCCCCAGCTGTGTTTGATGATATAAATGAGGGCAGAGGCTGAGCCTGACTGTGAAATTGAGACCTTCCAAAGCATTCAGCTGTGGGCACATGAAAAGCAAAGCAATGCAGCTTATTCACAGCCTCATTTCTTGTTTGAATTTGGTGCCTTTGATATGATGATTAGATATCAGTAAAATAGCAAAACATACTTTAAAATAAAGAGAGCAGTTTAGGGTGAGAGGTAGAATAGTACAAATTGCCAAGTTTTGATGTTTCCCAAACTGCATTGTGCCACAGACTGAGACTGGAATATTTCAAACTGTTACCCTCAAATAGGACTAAGCTGAGTGTAGGTAAGAGAAGCAGGTAAGTCAGAGGAAGAGAACCTCATTACTCGATAAAGACTTGGACCGTCTGAGACACATCAACATCTGTAGAAAATTAAATCAGATTCAATAGTGATGAAATTGATAGAGAATTCTATTTTTAAAAATCTGCTACTTTCATTAGGTTTCTACAGTAACTATTGAACTCATGTGGTCACTATTCAGTTCAAGAAGTGAGAAGAGGAATAACAAAGTGGAAGGATATCAGCGCCCAGAGAAAACCCCTCAGAGAGCAAGTTTTTAATTAAGTCATTACAGATGCTGACTTAGGAACTGAGAGAAATCAATGTTTCAGGTTTGTACACCGTTTAAGGAGATACAAGAAAATCCAGCGGTAAGGAGGGAGAAGCATCAGAATTCATGCATGCATTGGCTTTATTTCTGCTGGGCTCACTGAGGTCAGTGGCAAAATTCCTACTGTCCATGAAGTCTCACACACTCAGGCCCAACTACTCATGTTGTTTGCTTTTTGTTCATGAGGAAAACAGAGTTATGAAGCCGGGTAAAGCATTTCATTGAGATAATTGTGAGCTTCAAGAAGCCTTACAGCTCTAGAATGTGACTGCAGCTGCAGTATTGGCCGTTTTCCTTTACACTGGAGATGGATGAAATTCTATGTACAAAAAATACCTGACCTTTCTCTATTTGCACTTCAAACAAAATATGGCCTTTATGGTATTAGCAGTGCTGTTTAAAATACTAGGGATAAGAGAAAAGGGATAAAAAGCCTTTGTACACATGTATGTGTGATGGTAAGACTAGCAATGTTCCTTTTGGCTTGATTTTGTCTCTTTAGGAGAGGGAAGCACAGAACAGGCTATTTTCCATGTTGGACCCCTTTTGGCCTGCTAAACATGGAACACGTGTGAGGTAAGTGATGCTGTTAAATATGTTATTTTAAGCACAGCTCCTAGGTATCCTCCACTGAATAAAAGCTGAAAGGTACAGTAGCTGTTCTGTGTGGTAGAAACAGCATTTTACTAACGGATGTGGACTGGGGTTTGAAGTTTAGGACTTGTTGGGTTACCAAAAATTCCTTCCTTTGCATTAGGGATTTGTAGTATTTCTTCATCAAATAAAATAAGCTAGGTGAGGTATGCAGCCGTGTATCAATAAATCCAGAAAGAGAATCATAGTACTGAATATCAGTTACTCTCTCTACTCTTTCTAAATTACCGAGACTGTAATCTCAGGGCAGTTACTGCCTGCTATGCTGTGTTTATAGCATATAATTCCTCTGCTTTTGCTTGCCTTCCCCATGCTTTCTCAATACAAAATAAGTAACATCATTATCACTCCATTGTGTTTCCTTCTTGTAATCAGTTCTGTCACAATTCAAAAAATACCACCACCAGGGCTCTGAATTATCACTGCCTTAACCATAATATGAGAACTGACAGCAACAAGAAGCACTATTCTTTCTTCTGAAAGGGAGTCCCCTGATAAAAGTGAAATTCAAGACCTTTGAAAGACCAGCTACTATTTATGATTTATGTGGCTCTGTGGCAGGTAGTACAGCCTTCAAATAAAGGAGAGTAATGTCTAACATCTGTATCACTTAAGGGAGTGAAAGGGGGTTTGGGCATTAGCAGACCAGGTAATGAACCATGAGTTCTACTAATACTGAAGTTTAGGAGGTTATAGTGGAAGCCTGGACACAAATACGTTTGAAATAAGCCTACTAGATCAAAATAGATCATCACTATAAATTTTAAATTCTCTATTCGTGAGCATGGTTGCATAATTATAGAATTAATAGCAGCACTTATTACAATACATCATATGTAATCATTATTGAATAGGAGACTATTTCCTTATTCAAATAGTCTTGCTAGTACTGTGGTGAAGAAGCTCTGAGGAGACTGAGAGGAAATCAAGGCTCAGGCATTTATAGTTTTTTGGAATTTGACTCCCATTACTTGGTCTTGTGCTTGGGATTTCTGTAATCAACCTCATAAATACATAAAGTATATAGCAGTTTAAATATTCAAAGTACTCTAGAAGCATTACTGTTAACTTCATCCCTTTATTCCTTCCCCCCCCACCCCCCCAGCAGAAGAGTAATTTCTTACTCCTCACTGTGTTTTTTTCCCCCTNTACTCCTCACTGTCTTTTTTTCCCCCTTAAGTGAAGTGTTATGTTCACTGATGAATACTGAGAATTTTCAGGGCTTCCCAAGTTAGATGCCTGATTAACTCCTGCTTCAGATTTGACGAGATCTTTCTATGCTGGCCCTGCAACTGTGCTTGGACAGACTGGAGAATGGCATGTTATGAAGCAGAGCTGTAAGTAAGACCTAGAGACAGGAGGGCAAGACTTGTGTCTGAACAGATGGGAAAGAAGGTCTGAGGGAATTAGGAGCAAATATGTTATCTCTACACATCCTTCTCCAGCTTCTCTGTCAAATGTCTTGCTATGCTGGAGTAATCTTTATCCTAATTAAATAGCAAATCAGAGAAATCTGGCATAACCCTAACAGGAATCAAGCTTTCTTCATAATGTCAGGAGCTGCTTTAGCAGCCACTACAGAGTATTTTCAAAATACTAAGAAAGAAGTTTGATACTAAGGAAGAAGTTTTTGGGAGTGAGAGAGGGAGGAAAACATGTAAACTGAAGTTTGGAAAGTGTATTTACGTTGCAATGCAGAAACGTCTTTGATGAAGTGAATGATGTAGCTCCATTAGTTACTATGGAGAAATAAAGTGCAGTGATACACTTTGTAAGAAAGGAACCTGATAGCGATGTTGATGCAATAGTTCTTCTGTCATGTAGACTTGCATCTCAGGTTGCAGCGACTCTGCCATTTCTGCCACTTGCAAGTTACACCCATCTCGAACTCTCATTTGGGCTGAATCAGCTGATTCCCTAAGGAGGAAGACTGGAGAACAGGGCGAAACCTGACTCAGAGGTTGGACTCACCTAGAGCTCTTTGCAACCTTGACAAGTGTCACATCTGTCCATATCTGTCTTAGGTGAACTCCATGATAGCATCTTCTAATAATAACAGCACTTGTATGCACACTTGCCTTCAAGGCATTAAATGTGATACAGCTGCTCTCAAATTTCCATGTACTGCTGCTTTAACAGTGAGCTCTTCCAAGTTAAAATGAGGACAGTTAACAGGGATTTAAGATGCAAACAGCATCTTATATACACATACAGCTTGCCCAAGCAAGGATATACCTTCACTTTTCTGCAATGTGGGTCTGCAGGTGCTGCAGAAACATGTTCAGCTTGTGCCTGAGATGGCAAAAATGGACTGCCACAGAGTGAACAATCCATCCTTACCCCATCTTCTGCTGCTTTTGTGAGGATGAGGAAGGGACTGGCAGTCCATATAAACAGCCCAAATCCAAGGCAGACATTGTCCCTATCAACACATATGTCTCAGGCCTGACACGAAAGGGCCAGAAAGCCTCACTGTCTGGGATCCAAAGATGCTTTGAGCTCTGCTTCTGGTCCTCTCTTGTCTGCAACCCACATTGTCAGATGTTTCTCTTTGCCCTTCCTTTGTCAGGAAAGCTGCTGGGAAAAAAAGGCTAGTTAATCAGAGGTAGGAAATGGTGGATGGATGTTAAGATGAGAAGATGCCTTTGTTAATGGGAAGGATGGTGGAGTTCTCTGTCTTGGATAGGTTGTGGGACATGGGATGAGGTGGAGAGAGAACTTGCTGGAAGGGGAACGGGCTGAAGAAGGGGGAAAAGGAAAAATCCCTGTCCCTCTCTGCACCTTTCAAAGTGTGTCTCAGACACAAGACCTAAACTTCCATTTTTTCATGTAGTCTTCCCCCATATCTGACAGCTTGCTCCCAGATCTGAGTACCTTCTTAATATTCTTCTGACTTCTCCAGCCTTTTCCCTCCCCCAGTTCCCCATGCCATCTCTTCCAGCCCTGAAAAATACAATCCTTTTCCTGCATCAGGATAGCAGCACTCAGTTTTGCTTTCATAGCTATGTATCTTTGAGTATTCTGTGCTGTGCGGTAGTCTGATAGGTTAAGTGTGCAATCATCATGTTGTTAATGTGCATGGTACTTAAAACGCTTCTCCAACTCCTTTCCTACAATAAGGAACATTCTCAAAAGAGAAAAGGAGGAGTAACAAACTGACTTTAGGCTAGGAAGTCATTATAAACTTAGTGAAAGTAACTAATTGACTTTCTTTTAATGTTGAACTAGTTCTAAATAGACATCTTGAAAAAGTACTTTAATGCTGCACAGAGCTGCCCATTCTGTCAAAATTCTTTAAATCAGACTTCAGGGAAATGGAATACTACTGAGAGAGTAAGGGCTTCTCTTCTTGCTCAGTGAGTCTTTGCTGAACAATAAATACATTTTTATTAGAGTGTGAGTGGAAAATAATCTTATGAAGAAATGTACTCAAGTATTTTCAATTACACTTGTTCAAAGGGAAGTACTTGAAAAAAAGGGATTGTTGTTAAGTATGATCTGAAAGGAAACTGTTTCCAGTGCCTGGGTAGAGGGACATTCGCCAAGGTGAAATATTCCGTTGTCATAAAAAGTATCAACTGTTGGTTGGTTTCATTACAGCAATGAACCATCTTGAAACTACACGTCAATCTGTCTCTGATTCCTGTGCTGTGTTTCAATGCACAGTGAGCTGTTTGGTCTGTGCTATTCCATTTTGTTTAATTGTCCATGTTGTTGTTAAGTACCTAAGAGAGTCAAGGGGGTTTGGCTGAATCTGGAAAGAGTACACTAAGCTATTAAATGCAACATTTCTAATCTACACTTATATTAAAAGTGTTGCAGTTTTCTGTCAAAATATTAATCCAGGTGTAATAATTAAAGTCTGAAATTCTTTATAACAGCTTTTATTGATCATCAAGCAGATGTGCATTGTATTTTAAATGCATAGACTTCAATACAAAAAAAAATTAATTCTCTTTAAAACCATTCCTTAAGATTGAGAACACATATCATATTTCCACACACAGAGTATCATGTCCACTGTCATAAGCAGTATTGGCATATTGTTCTTAGTGGGCTGAGTTAAAAGACCACAATGAGTAAGAATGCTGTTTCCAGGATGCTATAGGAACCAAAACAAATTTTACATGAAGTATAACTATTTGTTTTCCTGTCTTTCATGAAGAGGATAATTTCCTGGCACAGAACAAAACCAGGACACAATCCATGAGCAGCTCTAGTTATTTCTTAACTATAGTTAAAGAAAACTGATATTCCAAGCCAAGTGGACATGGTTGTTGCTAAGCTCCTGTAGATGACTCTGTTTGACTAGAGTTGCTTGGACCAGATGATCTTTAGAAGTCACTTCAACTGTCTTGTTATTCCTAAAATGGAGCTTATGAAGATGAAGCCTTTACCTAAATGGAATGCAAAGGCAAGTGTTTGGTATGCTTGAACACTAACAGACAAAGTTTTTATGGCAGTTCCAAACTAGTTAATGAAGATGTAAATCTTCCCTGTCCAATCCCATGATAGTTATCCACTTCCTTTGCACACTTTATTAGATAGACCGTATCTTTATATGCTTCTCTATAGACAAAAAAACCCAAAAAACACTCAGGACTGGGGCTTACTTATACTGGCAGAACTGTAAGGCTTGCAAGTTGCTGAAGAACTCATGCAACAGAACTGCCTGCCTGTTACAGCTGAAATTCCCCCGCACCTCTCTTTTTATTAAATTTAATTAAGATTTTCTAGAAAAATACAGGTATAAAGTTTTTTTTATTATCTTAAATGAGTTTTCATTAGAACTTTGGTCCAACAAAAATCTCGTCCAGTAACGGATCTTCTTAGGTATACTTCTCCTGCTAAGTACAACTCTACATATGCCTTTGACATCAAGGATGACTTTGATTCCTTTGTGGAAATTGTCCCTTTCCCCCCAGCAATACACCTTCCTCCAAATCAACCTGGCATTCATGAGCTGGCTACTTTGCAAGTTCACTAGAAAAAACTACTCATGAAAGAGAGATGGTTACTACTCATTTCTTCAATCCATCCTATTGCTAGATCAGGAACCCAGTCATGCCTTCTTGTTCGTTTCTGGTTTTGCTAGTGCTACCTTTTTTAGTTTTTCTTTTTTTGTTATACAGATACTCTAATTGTGCCATGGATATCTGAGATTTAAAGAGAGATACTGTTGTGATTTAGGCTAACAGTTATAAATTTATTTTCTGCTGTCTGTTCAATGAGAAATGTTGCAGGATTGCATGTGTTTCAAGGTTTTTTTAACAAACTTGTTATCACTTGAGCACTTACAAAAAGAGGTTATATGGTTCACTGAGCTAGATTGTGATTCTACTTACTGCAGCTGTTACTTTGACCTATCTCCTTTGATTATTTATGAGTTGTCTGGGAAATCCCCCAACAAGTGAAGGGCCAGAATGTGGCAAAGATTTTCACTGGTGGGGTTTTTTTGAGTGTTCTAGTAAAATATTAAACATTAATTTGCACATTTAGCCTCCAATACTGTTGAGAGGTAGAATAAACTAATCTGTCAGAGTAGGTTTTATTTTGATAGTCAGAGGACATTCACAGTCATAATTCATTTGTGTTTTCTTCTGTGCTAATGTGATGGCTCTGTAAGGAGGAAAGGACTGCACACTTTTGTTCATTAACCCTGGCTTTGGTAAGAAACCCTATTTGGGGCCACATGCCCACAGAAATGGGAGGACAGAAGAATCCATATTCAGTTTGTTAACCTAGTAGTAAAGCCTACAAATTACTTCTGGCCACGTAGTTTGGGTAGCTGTTGGAACTTATGCATTGTCTGCATTGGAACTGCAGTGCTACTTAATGGGTATTTTCCCCTTGGTTACTTGATTGAAAAGTTCAGTTTGTCACAGCTAATCTTTAACCCACAGCAACTCCAAAATGCCTTTAGTGCACTGAATGTATCGAGTACATGGTGAGGATGGAATAAGCTGGAAGGTCATTTGTGTGCAGTGAAGTATTATTAGGAATGCAGTGGGTTGGCCTCAGCTAAGGGCCAAACTCCTAACTTTTCCCTCACTCCCCCTCCTCAGCAGGGCAGTTGAAAGTGTGTTTACCTGAAAGATGGTGCTTATTTAGCCGGGTGGCTGGAGAGCTAGTTAAGTATTTTCAATAGCAGGGGATAAAAGAGGCTCAGTGGTTCTTTGTTGGTTGATGGCACTGTGTTCCAGGTAAGAACCTGTGACATGTGCGTTATCTGTTTTCTGCCATTTAACCTTGGTGCTTATGTGTGTTTACATGAACAACTGAGAAGGAACGGTACACCTTTATCAATCCTATGTTTAAGGAAGAACTACTAGGATAAGTAGAGAGACCATGTTTTTCATCAGGCATGCAAAGAAGATGACCAATTTTGACATTTATAAATATATTTGAGGTTAAATAGCAAAGGAAAAGGAACTATTTTAATTCGAGAAAGTAATAGTTGTCCTTTCTTTTGATCCCATGATCCAGATGCTGACCATGTTTATCACTTCTCTGTAGATGGGAACATCCTTTCAACTGAAAGTTGTATCTCAGTCTGAAATGCAACCCTTAGAGCAGAAGAGTTGCTACCAGCGGCTCATCTTAGTTACTCATTCTCTTTTCCTCTTGCTTTGACAAAGTTCTTTCAAATTCCTGAAAAGAAAGCATCCAAACAGTGTATCAGTGATAGCAAACTGTCTTAATTTAAGCTGTCCACAGCAGTTGAAGGCTGGTGATGACACCAAAAGAGCAGAGATGCACAGCCTTCTGTAAATTCTGCTTCTCAGCCCCAGGAGCTGTCACCTCACTGCTCTACAATGTCCTTGTTGTGCTAAGTGGGATATTGCCATTCTCTGTAACCCAAATGAAAGTCTATGTCTGTCAACTGCCTGATTTTAATTAGTTAAAGACACTTTCAAGTCTTTTCATCAAGGAAAACCACAAGCAATTTCAAGCACAAGGTGGGTTTTGTCCTTATATTTGCAAAACGAGAATGAGTTTGTACTAATAACTGTAGAAGTATTGCCAAAGGTACATATCAGATGGTATTTGAGCAATTTTGAAAAAAATTCTACACAGAAACACTGCCTTGCATTGAAAGGAGACGGAGTTTTACCTTTACGCTAAGAATGTCTTTTAGAAAATTCCTAATGGCTTCAGATATAGCCAAGATTTTCCCTGTTGAACCAGTTTGGCTGGGTTGACCAAGAACCATTTTAAACTGACTTTTAGTTGGGGTTCTGTTTGTTTGTTTTAAGATAGTGAAAATTAAAAATTCCAGTAATCTTTTTTTGGAATACAGAATAAAAACCACTGTATATTTCCCCCAGTTCCTGAGACAGTTTGAGGATGTAATCTATATACTCTCTATATATGCTAGTATGCCACAAGGTCTTTTCCTAAGAAACAAGAAGAATGCCAGCTACTTCACTACACAATTTTTGACATATACTTCTTATCCTCTGTTCACAAGGACCTCAGTAGTCTTAGAAGAAAGCTGCAACTTAAGAAGGTTTTTAAAAAACTCTTTCTGAAGATGTAATAAGTTTCTGTTAGAAAATATTTTCCAGTAAAAAAAAAAGTAATTTGCAACTCTGCTTGCAACCAGAAAACAGTCAATAATGATCTTAAGCATGAATAGATTTCTGAGCTCTCTTGATATGCTTTTGTTGTAGCAACAGCTGTGAGTGAATATTGTTTGGAGTAAACATCTTTTCCTTGCAGAAATGTTGTCCAGCTGCACTATTCAAGTTACAGCATGTGTCCCAGTGTCTTAACTACTGTGCAGAAACTGGTCTAGAATGCTTCCTGGCAGCATCTGAGGAGTTAAAATAACTTTTTGCTTGAGCATTGATTTGCCTTTTTGGATGACAAAAGACATTTGTAAGGCTTTTTGTTTTGTTCTACTAAATCATTTTAAGATCTAGTTGCTGCAACTTTAGTTATAACTAAGCTGCTTGACACGCTGTAGTTTAGTTACAGAAAACTTTGATACAGACTTAAGCATTGCCTATAGGTAAAATCATTCCTTTCTGGAATAAGCCATTCAACAAAAAATCACTCTGATGACCAAGAAGGCACAAGCAGTCTCAAGCTCTACGGACTTCATAGCCAAAGGAGATGTGCCTCACTGAGGCTGCATTCACTGTCTTAGGCATAGCTGCTGTGACAGTGAAGGGCATAAGTAAAGCAGTTTGACTGCGACAGAATGATGCAGTCTGGAGGGACTGCACTGTGACGGAATTGAGTGACATGTTTTTCTTGCATGGGGATGCATGTGGCGTGAAGAAAGGAGTGGATATGTATCTCAAAAGATTTAATAGGTCTCTTGTACAGTACTGCTTCAGCTGCAGAACTCGGGGTGGTCCTGCTATTGACAACAATTAGGTTGGAGATGAGTACAGCCTGGGTGCTTAAGAAGATGAAAATAGAAGTGTAACTCCCTTAAGGAGAAGAGGGGTGTAAAAGGAAGCACATGCAGCATTTTTTACCGTGAAGCAAGAAAGTGTTTTAGTGTGGGAAGGGTAAAGGCACCTCTTGTTTTATATCATTAATAACAAAGGTACTCATGGCACAGGTTGGCATGGAAAACAGTGTCTGATGCGTGCATTACTTAATTCTTACCCCCTACTTCTCAGAACCTTGAGATTTGCTAGTCTCAGCAGTCATGGGCATGATATTCAGCCAAGGAAATTTCTGTGTGTTATTCTTTCTCAATTTCCCAGAGTTTGGAGAGAGAACACCGTTACTGAGATGGTTTGCACTTGAAATGGTACTTGTAACTGAGCAAGGAGAAAGGATGCTCTGGTTTCAGCATATGGTACACCTTGAGTTGGTCATGGTTTGCAGGCTTGGAAGATGTAGCAAACAACTTAGTGAGAGGACTCACAGATATCCGTGTGTCTAAATTCCAAATCTTGTCAATGTTGATATTTAGTAGTTACAATAACTTTAAGGACTAGAGGGGGAAAAAAATCCCCAGCAACTTTCTATGCCTTCACCCTTTTCTTGTGACTCCTTATAGCATATTTGTCAGCAGTGTTATCATATTTCCCCTCTCCCTTTCTGTCAGTGCAGCTTAAAAATATTCCTTGCTTTCTGGCACTAGATGCAGACCCATTAATTCATGTGGTCAACCACAGAGAAGCTGTGGTGTGCCTGTGACCCTTGGGGCCAAGGAATAATTTCTCACCCTTTCTTTTAATTTGTATAGGCATAGAGTCCTTTGATAAAGTCACGAGAACACGGCTTTGAAATTTTTATTTTAAGGCAGCTTGCCTAGAAGAAGATTACCTGCATAAACACCATGTTTTCTGATAGTGTCTCATCCATCATCAGCATCCTACTTGGTTGGTCATGGGACTTCTAGAAGCGCCACTGCCCAGAGACAGAAATTATGATTTCTCAAGAACTGTTTCCAAAGATCCATTGGCTGTTGGTGATGGTGTCCTTTTCCTGCGCATGGAGGCGGACAAGGCACCATTTCCATAGCTTGGCCTTACTGTCAGTCACCAAATAATTGAGATCCTGTGCAAGCAGGTATCTGGGAAAGCTTATGTCCCACCTGCCTGCTTTGTGTAAGTTTATCTGTTTAAGATTACTTCACCAGTGCTGAAACAAGTCATGGACTACCCTGAGTTTTCCATTTTTTTCAGAAGATCCCAGAAGATCATGATGGGAAAAAAGGGGAGATTAAACTGACAAAAATAACCTCTTTGGGTCTTTAAGCCAATTGTGCACATCTGCATCTTTTACATGATAGGTGCAGAACTTACAAACAACTTCAGAAATTCAATGAATTCTGTTGAAATTGTCCCAGGTAGATCTTCATAATTTATTAGTTATATAAAATACTGGAGTATGAGATCCTAAAAAGGAATTATGTGATGTGATAAAGCTACAGTACAGCCAAGGGATTTTGGTTAAGTTAACTTACCCAAATGACTGGTACCTACTGCTAAGAAGATTGTCTAGAGTAAAATAAAGCCCAGTCACTGTCCTGCAGTAGGAAGTATAAGTGAGAGAAATGTTGTCTGAAGACTTCAGTTAAAAATTTAAAATGTCAAATGATGCATGAGAGCAGGAATCTTGTTACAGGAAAAAAAGTTGCAGGAATTATTCATAATTATCTATTTCTCTTTGAATTAGTTGTAGCAAGCTTCCCAAAGGAACAACCAAATGAAATGTAGAGTAATATCTCATTCGTTATCTTGCGACTAACAGAAAGAAAAGATTCTTGGAAAACATGATGTAAAAAGTCACAATTAAGGTTAATGAGAAGAAGAAATTCCCTGCTGTCATAATGGATTATGACTAACGCCTGCTGTTCAGTATTGCTGCCTCAGAGGATTGGGGCATACCATGTACTACTAACTAAATAAACTGATTTGACTGTGTTGAGATTGACCAAAAGTGTGGTTTGGCTTCTCACTACAGAAAAACAGGAGATTCTATCAATCATAAGAAATACTTTTTTTTTTTTTAGAGAGAAAAGTTTGGTTCATTGGGAAACTAATGACTCAAAAGAACCCAAGTTGGGATTACTAATATGTTCTGTCTTACTGCAAGACTATACATTTCAAGGTAAGTGAAGGAAGTACGTGCGTCTTAGAAGAGCTGGGAAAGAATTTTAAATGGAATGATTTCTCACTTTTACCGGTGGCACAGAGAACACACTGCTCCAGTTAATGTTATCATTGTTTGTGCCATATTCTGACGACATCAGTAGGTTTTAAATTTTTCTTAAATTCTCTTTTGTCGCATTAACAAGGTCTGTCGTGTGTGGTAGAATAGACGTGAAAGTACCGTAGTGATCACTGATATGCAGTACTTCATTTTGAAAAGCCCAGAACAGTTGCTTCCAGAAAGGCATTAAATAAACAAAGCTACAAGCTGATGGCTTCTATTCATCTCACAATGAAATGCTGTATTTGGGTCTAATGAAGGTTCCTTCAGCAACACTGTCACTGTATTTTAAAGCTTGATTTCAAGAAAGCATCTTGACATATAGAAAGTTAGTTGCAGTTCTTTATTTTCCTTTACTAAAACTTGTGGAACAACTGCGTTAGAAACTGTTCTGTATACACTGGAGTGGAAAGCCCTGAGCAATACTAAGCTTCATCAGGAAATGAAAAAAAGGGGCAAAGTTTGTATGGCTGAGGACTTTATGAAATTAGTCGGGAGGTGAAACCACACTGCTGTTTTTTCTTCCCTAGGGAATTCAAAGATGTTACAAGATAAATCTTTAGTAAATATTTGGGTTTGGAGACTTGAAAGAACTGTGAGGACATCCCACTGGAATATAAACCCATTTATGTTCCTTGTGAAAATCAGATTTTGAAGGAATAGGATGAGAGATTCGATTCTTTTCTTACTTGACCTAACATTAGAGTCAGAGTTGATAGAAATTCTGTCATGATCCATTCCTTTTGGACATATGTTTTTACAAAGGGACTCTAATAATGAGGATGAAGGCATTTACCTCAATTCTTTTATTTTGTTCATGAGTTTTAAAGCTTATACCTCACACTTTAGATAACTCCTGATATTTCTTCAGCTTCTTCCCTCCCCATTCACCATCTGCCTGAGATTTTACCCAATAATTAGTCACCATTCATCTCTGAAAAATCTGATTCTGACTCAGAAGGAAGAGAACCAGTGTAAGATATTTATATGTTAAAGTTAAAATAAACTTCTTTAGCCTTTGGTATTTCCCAAGAAATTTCCCAGAAAACCTCCCAATTTCTGTTTATGTTTTTATTTCATTCTTCTTTTTTTTTGCCTTAATGTTTTTAACTTTCAGAGATAGTGAGCTGCTTATGCCACAGATAAGTCAGTCATTTAAACAGATGTTTCATTCTTTATTGTATTGCCCCATCTTCTCTTGTATTTTTGTAAAGTCAATGGATTGCTGGTTGGTTTGACTTGAAGAAGATAATGCCACATATAATCATGTAGAAGAGGGTGAGGTTTTGAAAGATACTTCTTTTTGTCTTTATTTAAGGTATTGATTATTGGCTTAATTAGGCAATTTGATAAGGAAAGGTGAATTCTCCAACGTTTCCATGTTTTGAAGGAAAACAGCTGGAAGGAGACGGTTTGAAGATGCTGACTTGAACTTATTATTGCAAAATATGCAACTTGCTCATTTATGGTTTTCTTTCCCTCCTTAAGTGCGTGTGAGTGAAATTCCATTGAGTTCATAGTAGTAAAGTTTGTTTCTTCTCTGTCTCTAGAGAAGGTTTAACTCTTTACACCCAGTAAGGTATGCCTTAATATGTATAACTGCAAGTGAAGGACACTTTGGATAAAAACTATTTCTATTATCCAGAAAAGCAATACGGACTTCAGGGTAGAATGAAATTTGTGTTTCTTACTATGATTTCATCCATTCATTCTGAGCAGCAAATTCAGTCTCATGTGCTTAATCCAACTGCAAAGATGTCCTATATACCTTGGCTTAGAGCCTCAGGATGGGAAATTCCAAACTCTTCTGAAAGCTTCCTTTGGTGCCTGTTTAGGAGAAGACATGAATGATTCAACCTGCAGTTCTGGGAAGTGCTCTTTGAAATTTTCTGTTCAGCATTGCAATCGCAGACAAATTTCCTTATTTTTCTCGAGAGGAATTCTGCTATTCAGAAAGAAGCGATGCACTAGATTCATGGTGAGTTGGAAAAATTTTGCTTTTACTGATATAATTTAAGGTGACTTTCTCTTATTTTCCATTCTCCTGTTTGCTCTCGTTCCTGTAGTGGTGTGCTGGTTTAAAGGCAAAGTGGTGGGAGAAATGAATGAACTCAAGAGAGATTATGAGTCAGAGTTACAATTTAATAAAAAGATTACAATAAATACAGTGATACATAGGAAAACTGGTTTTTAACCCACAAACACAGTTGTATAACCCAGTACCCTGGGGCATGAGCAGAATGGTGTTCATTGGCCCCTGTGCTGAGTGCCACGTGGTCCCCCTGAGTGCAAAGGAAAAGGAAAGAAAACGTTGGTGAGGATGATGGTCTCAGTCTTGTTGACAGTGGCAGTTGCAGTCCTGATGAAGTTCTGGTCCTCCCCTGCATCCAACAAGTGGTACCAGAAGTCCCCAAACCCCAAGATTATATATCCTCGGGTTCAGTAGGGAATGCCCAGTACCTCCCCCAGGGTGAGGAATTTCACAGTGGGTGATTGAACTCCATGAGTCATGGAATATTTTTGGAATCTTTGATGGTTTAGGTCATTGCAGCTGCCTCTTATGCCAGTCCCTAGTGGCCCCATAGCAGACATGACCCCTCAGGCTGGGGGTGAAGGTGCTGATGCCTCCCTGGAGGGGAGTTATCACAGCTGATTCATTGTTGTGGAGACAGAAATCACTCCGCTGTCTCTCAGGGTTCTTTAACACACAGCTTGTAGCCTCAGAGATCAGGTGTGCCCAGGGCAGACGCTGCAGAAGTTCCATTATTAACAGTCCATCAGAAATTACATAGAGGGTGTAGAATACACAGTTTTGGTTATACCCACATAGTGATAAACTGGTCTCAACCCCTGTAAATAGGACCAGTGGATGCTTTGTTTTTCCCGTCTTTCCGGTACTACAAGAAAGTCTTGGCAGTTCAGTCACCTTTGAGTACAGTTGTGATGAAAGCAAATCATGATGTTGAAGTTGTTGATAATTACAGGAAGGCTAATCTTAGTGTACTTTATTATTATATTTGTTCCATATTATTCCTATGAGAAATACAATAACATATTAATAGCTTCATTTTGTTGTAGTGTTGCCCACATTTAACTACGAAGGGGTTTATGTTAGAGAAAGAGGTTCACTAGGATGACAGGGCACTTAGTTTGGGTTTAGTGGAACCACAATAACCATGATGCAGCTGTCTAGACATACTAGTTGACTGACAATTGTATGTCATTTAAATACTTGGGATGGATAACGATGTGATTATCCAGTGCGATGTGTCTTAGGGGAGTTAATTTGCAGCATGCTTTTGTCCCAAGCAGTGCACCTGAAGGCCATAACCTACTGGGCAGTGATTTTCCTCCACAATGCAAATGTCCTTTACCTTGCTTTATAAAATAGGTGATACTTCTGGAAACATTGACTGATACTCGGTGTGATAGGAGGTTAATGTTGTTGCTTCAGTCTGGCAGCTTGAATCCCTATGACCTGCTGCACCTGCATGTCTGGTATTCCTACTTAGAGGTAGAAGTACTGAAAAACAAGAGAGATCTTTGGCACCCAAAAATCCTGCTGTCTAAACATGCAGGCAGTGGTAACTGAATGATATTTTCTGTTAAGGCATGCATCAATATCACTGGTTTTCATATGCTGAAACTTCATAAACTTATGAAAAAAAACCTCCTGGATCTCTGTTGAAATCTCTGTTGGGCCTTTTCAGAAAGCTGCAGCAGGAAAAACAAAAAAAGCAGGCTGTTGCTTTCAGGAGTTTAAATGAACATACACTGTAGTGGGTCCTAGAGTAGCTGTACTGCTTGGCTCCTGTTAAATTTTGGACCTGAACCCTTGGTTGAAGGGGAGAAGCAGCTGAAACACTGCTTTATCCATAGAGAATGCCTGTTGAGATATATATATATATATATATACACATATACATATATCTATATAAAAAACACTGTTTGCCCTCCTTTGTCAGTCTTTGTACATTGGGCAGACTGCCTCAAACGTGCGTTGTCTCTCTGAGCTTTTAGCCAACATGGAACAGGAATGGATCCTACAGTATGTTTCTCACTATTATTTTCCTCACAGAGTCATATGAAAAGAATGGATAATCAGAAATGGCTGCTGAGTTCCCAGCTACTTCCCTGAAGGCCAGGAATTCCCATTTTTATGTTTTCCTCAAAACAGTGACACTTCCAACGACAGGTAGCCACAGTTCAAAATTTTCTTTTTTTCCAGCACCATTTGTGATCCTGGCTTTCACAAAATTCTCCTTTCCACATGAACCAGTGTCAGTGAATGCTTTTATCAGTGCCTTTAAAGAAAAAAGATGAGGCACTCATACCATCACTCAAGACAAATGAGGAATCACCTGTTTTTGCCTGGACAAAGCAGACCGTCAGTTACAGACCTGGAGAACTGTATTAGCCTGCACTTTGCTTGCTCTTAAGGTTTCTGTGGCTGTTGACTTCTCAGTTGAAGGCATTTTGGCCATTAAAATAGCATATCCTTGGTTAAAGAATGGACCACTACCTCTAGGTAGTGATTAATTATTGCAGAATTACATATACAAATTTGCACATGCAAATTTACATATCTTAAATTACAGACATATATGTAAATGCCTAAGAAGGGTCACTCAGGGTGTAAAAGCTTACTTTGGGTATCAGAAGGGAATACTCCTTCAGTGTATGCAACAGGGATAATGCCACATTCCTAGTTTAATTAAAACACTGCATAACCTCAGCCAGAAATTGAACTTACTTTAAAAACTGTGGGGAAACAGATGCTACTTTTAAGTCTGCTTGGGAAGTGAAATTGATAATTCATACTGTGCCCTGTAATCATAAAAGACAGTTGGACTTTGCAGAAATCATGGAGTATAGAAGGACTGCTTAAAAGAAAACCCGGACTGCTTTATTTTATCCTAGACTGGTTAAATTATCTCATGTGTTTTAAGAGAGAGGTATTATGGCTAATAGTTTTCACATAAATATACTGATCCAGAACTGGCTTTAAACCGTGAGGACTTTAAAACATCTGTGAAATCATCTGAACAGTACCTGATCGACAGGTACTTAAATATTTGGGAGCCACTACAGGCAACATTGTATTGATGAGCAACTCAATTTACCTTCAGAGTCCAATAAAACAGCAAGGCAGAAGATGTCAGACATCATCTGCACAAGTGCTACTTGCATTATCCTGTTAAGATACAGACAGAAATATAGATACTGAATAGCAGGAAAGGAAAAGTACGTTTTAAGTTTTATTATATTATTATATTTAAGTCAGGGGCACAGAATTATATAGTCCAGAATTTCTGTGGGAGAGAATTATTTTTCTCTTCTGGTGTCAAAAGGTAGTTATTTTTTTTTCTGTACATAGAAACACTCTGCTGTGAGTCACCTTAGTCCCAAACCAAGTTGGATTAATTGGAGAAAAAACAGTATTAATCTTTCTCTTAACATTTGCCTACAGTAGTTGGAAAATATTAGCTAGTAAGCGCCACACAAGTGACTGGATCTTGTGTAGAAGAGACACCTTCTTCAGCCCAGGGATGTTTATTTCAAAAGTAGGCACGCTGGATCAGTTCTTACTGTTCTGTCTGCAGTACTAACAGGCCAGATCAGATGAATCCATGCCTTAGTCATATTGAAACTTTTCTTCTGGGATGTGTATTCCTTCACTTTAAAAAAATAAAATAAAATGCCAACCTGGCCTTCATTTACTCCATCCTTTATACCAATCAGATAATTTATTATAACCACAGGATTCAGGATGTAGTAAAGCTTTCAGGTGGCTTCTTAGCTCTCAGGAAAAGGTAAGCACAAAGAGAAAGGCTGAAGAGCTAGATTAGCAAATGGCCTTTTTTCACTCCAGAATATGCATCTGGAACAGGTGGATGTGAAATAAAATAAAAGGGATATGGATATGTCCAACAGAAGGTGACTAACTGGGTGGCAAGCTGAGTAGTCACAAACTTAGCAATATTCTTATGGAAAGACAAATTCACAGTATTTAATACTTTCCACCAGTGAATGATTTAATGAAAACCAAAATAAAATTAATCAGGTAACTGAGTTTCACAGTGGTCAAGGTAAAGAAAACTGAGCAAAGCAGCTGTTTGATTCTCCCATCATGAATATACTGTTGGTCTGTGTCTGAAGCTCTCTTAAAGCTGGAAATAAGGAAAATCCCTTTATCTCTTTGATTAAAGACCAAAGTTGTAACTTGGTATTACCTTGCCTGTGGATGTGACACTAGGTAAGAGAAAATCATATTCAATGCATACCACTGTTTTAAGGAAAAATTTAAAATGTAGGACCAGTTTACTACATCCAAACTATGTAATAAACACTAATTTGCTGATGTTTTGTAGGGGTAAATAATTTATTTCTTCTGTGATATCTCTACAGGTGATTAATCTTTATATCAACGTGCTTATGAATTTACCAATCTGTCTGTCTGGAAAATGACATCCTGTGTCCTCACATTTATGTCCTTTCTCATTCAGTTTACTGAAGATTGATCTGCTCAAAGTGCTGGAGATTGGCTGTTGGGAGTAACCTAACAATAAGAGAGTAGCAGACAGAGTATTTGATGAGATTGAGACTTCCTTCCTGGTAAGTGGACAGTTGAATGATTCATCCATTCATCAAATGAAGATAGAAAAATGGAAGTGCCTGGAGGAAAGAATTACTTATTATGGATAGCAGTTGCTATGACATGGCTATGAATCATGAGGAAAGCAGTTAGTTTAGAACGAGCTGAAAGAAGACTCTGCAACAGTTCAGAAATACCAGAGGACAGGTGACTGTATTGAGTCTTAGAGATATACTTATCGTGATTTCCAATAAGTAGTCCAAAGTGATTCCTGTCTCCAAAGTTCATTCTGATGAGGAGACCAAAGTGACAAACTCTACTACCTAGGAAAGATTTCTACCACCTAGATTTTATTTTTTTTTTTAAAGTAAGAGACTTGGTCACCTCCTTCATTCAAAGAATGAAATTAACACTTTAGATTTAGTTGAACTTTAGATTGAAATATTTTGTAATTGCTAAAGGAACTGTAGTCATTACCATAAAGACTCAGGCAGTGTGAGTGTCAGAGGTAATAAATGAAGTAACAAAACATGTTGTTGGAGGACAGTGGAAAGAAGCACCGGCTTTAGCTTCTTTACAACACTGAAGAAAGTTTTTAATACCCTTATGCTGCCATTGTACAAAAGGGGGAAAAGGCAAGGAGGAATCTGTAAATAAATATTATAATTTTTACATTGAATCCTTTGGTCGAACAAGTAATTTGGTTTACCTGAAAGCCAAAGTAGAAATAAATATATTAAGAGATAGCTGTGAGGATTGTAAATGATGTTCTTTTCCCAGTTTATTGTTGGTGATAATCTGATTTCTCTGAGAATGTTCATGGAAGAATCCTGTTTCCCAGCTTATGTCTTTCAGTCAGTGCTTGCAATCCCTCTGTATAACCTTTACAAAACTCTGTATAAATTCTGTAAAACTTTTTTCTTCATATTCTTCACATTCTTTGCATTTTGCTGATGTTCTGGAATTCAACTGAAAAATAAAAAGCAATAGTAAAGCAGGATACTGATCTATTGGTTCTGATAGAGAATTAAGTTGTTTGTCCTGCTTTTGTGGATAATTCCAGTGCAGATAATGGCTGCAGAAAAAGTTGGTAGAGACCTCTATGGTACTTATGGTCTGTGCAGTTCCTGGCTTGCTTTCTGAATAGGATCAGCTTTCAAAGATACATCACTTCAGGGAGAGGTGCAAATGATTGTCCCTTTGAAAATTAGGATCCTTTTCTGTGTGTTTAAGTATACCTGACTTCAGGTGCTGAAGTTGCAAACTGTTAATGATACCTACACATTCAAACACCCTGATACATGTATGCATGCACAAAAGTGTTTGCTTTGATGAGAGTCTTAAAAGAGTTTTTCTGAAAACCACAAAAATTTTACTTTTTCATTGTTACATGTACAGGTTGCTGGATCTCATTTGTTTTCATCTGTACTATCTCATTTTTTATATAACAAAAGAGGTATTTCTGCTACTGAAAAATCATTTTTCATTTGCCTTTTTTCCATAGACCATTGGTGCTACTTACCTTACTATTTTCCAAGCCTGCATTTCCATTTTTCCATATGTTCACTACATCCTGTGTTTCACTACAATTTTTGATACGACATTCTTGAATAATCACTTCTGTCTCTAAGAAAAAGCATCTCATTACAGGTTCTTGGCATTCTTCCTAAAAAAAAAAAAAAGTAGTTGTAATAGTTTTACATTCAAAAAGGAATAAGTGAATGTAGGACACAATTTATGATAAAATTTATTATATAAGTAAGATATCATTTAAGATATAATCATAGCAGGTAATTCAATAAAAATAATCACTACCTGCTTACATCATTTATCATAGCTACTTTAATTAGCAGAACTCTTTATTCCAAGGTGAATTATTTGATTTTAGAAACTTTTATCAAATTAGACCAAGACTGCTTTAGGAGGGAGTTGCCAGTAAAGAGATGAAGCCACCATATGAGACCAGCTGTGGCCAAATTCGAAGCTTACTTACATCCTCATCTGTGTTTGCAGTATATAAACTGACATCAATATCCTAAAAGAAAAGAAGAGTTGGAATTATGAGCATTAGCTAACAGATTTAGAGATAATAAAGCTTACTCTTCAATAAAGGATTAGCTCCAAGTTCAAAGGCCAAATCTACCCAGGTCTTAAAGTCAGCCAGTAATCTGCAGAATGGGCTTCACTAAGAGGAAGACTCTCAGAACTGAGTCCGACAACACTTTGTCTGAAGGGACTAACTCTCAAGTCCAGCGTCTCTTTTCTCAGGCAAAGTGCAAGAGAAAATAATATTAAATTCCAGAGTCTGCATTATTTGGTCAATACCAATTCCCTTCAACGTTCTATGTCTCTGTTTCCACCCATTAAACAGCATTATACAAACACCATCCCTTTTCTTGCTCTCTCTCACTGACACCTCATTTGAGTACAGTGTTTAAATTTGAGTATTTAACTCTTCTCCTATGATTACATGAAATACTGAGTTTTTTTATGAACTTACTTTGGATGTCTTGATCTTCTCCAAATCTTTCAGAACTTCTGCCCACTTGCAATGACCTGCTTCTGTCTTTGGTACATAAGCACTAGAATAGAAGAAAAACTGATCATAAGGCTAAATAGTAGGCATATACAAGGTTTATGATGAAAAAGAGTCAGTGATTATAAGACACTATAGATACATTGTTTACATGTGTGTATATATATATAAGATAAACGTGTGGAGCAAGCATAAAAATCCTAAAATCATATAGATGCATAAAACTGTCACATACTGTATAAACAGTCAATGGGGGGGCTTTTTTAAAGGCCAGATTTATAGAACTTAATGCAAGAGAAAGGTTCGATTACTTCATGTAAAAGACCTAAAATTCTTGTAAAGTATACAAATAAAATTCCAAACCCACTCTCTAAAGTGACTGGAGACAAGTAACAGCTGTAATAGCAAAAATTTGTATTTGGTGTCTAATTAAAATTGACTTTGTAGTTACCATAAGATGATTAGTCCCATCCCATTCTTTAAAAGGCAAAAGAAATGGCTGTTCAGAAGAAGATACAGCTGATACCGCAGACAAATACTTTTCAGGTGTATTTTCTGAAAGACACAACCAAGGCAATACCTTGTCACACTCTGATTGCACAGAATTTTGCTTTAGTACTGACTTCATTAACCAATTTGCCAAGACATCCAATCAAGACAGGACTACCTGTTATATGTAGCTGGAAAGACCAGCTGATCTGTAGTTTGCAGAAGTATATAATCACTTTACAAAACAGTTGGCAGAAAATCAGATGCTGATGGCACACTGTGAAAACCTGAACTCATCCTGGGTTCCCTATGTATTTATCTGTTCATACTGCAAGCTGCAATTTAATGCAGGGGCTATATCAAAGAGCTTTTGTTTTGTTTTCCATCTTTCCCCTGGCTACCTTTCGTCACCCAAATTTGATGAATTACCTACAACTAGAACATTAACTACAATGTTGTAGTTGCATGTATATGAAACTGCATCAAACGCATCAAATGCTATCGTTATGTGTCTAAATGTTAAATATATATTTAGAGTATATACTTCTTTACATAGTGTATGTATGTCTATTCATAGAATCATAAAATATTGAGTTGGAAGGGACCCACTAGGATAATTAAGTTCAACTCCTGGCCCTGCTCAGGACCATCCCCAAGGGTCACACCGTGTGCCTGGAAGTGTCCAAATGCTTCTTGAACTCTGTCAGGCTTGGTGCTGTGACTGCTGCCCTGGGGAGCCTGTTCAGTGCCCGACCACCCTCTGGGTGAAGGACCTTTTTCTGATATCCAACCTAAACCTCCCCTGACTCAGCATTATGCCATTTTCTTGAGTCCTGTCACTTGTCACCACAAAGAAGAGACCAGTGCCTGCCTCTCATGAGGAAGTTGTGACTGCAGTGAGGTTTCCCCTCAGTGTCCCCAAGGCTGAACAGACCAGGTACCCTCAGCCACTCCTCATGCAGCTTCCCCTCAAGGCCCTTCACCATCTTCATTACCCACCTTTGGACAGTCTCTAAGAGCTTAATATCTTTCTTACATTGTGGCACCCAAAACCACCACAATATTGCAGGTGAGGCTGTCCCAGCGCAGAGCAGAGCGGGACAATCCCCTGCCTCGCCTGGCTGGCAATATTTTCCTGATGCCTCCCAGGACATGGTTGGCCCTCCTGGCTGCCAGGGCACTGCTGCTCATATTTGAAAATATTCAACTTGCCAGCCTATCATTTCCCAGTCTGTCCGTACATCTGGGTTTGCCCCATCCCAGGTGAAGAATCTGGCACTTTCCCTTGCTGAACTTCATGTGGTTGGTGATTGCCCAGTCCTCTGATTTGTCAGGGTCCCTCTGCAGGGCCACCCTGCCTTTGAGGGAGTCAACAGCTCCTCCCAGTTTAGCTTTGTCTGCAAACTAACTTAGTATTCGTTTGAGTCTTACCTCCAGGTTGTTAATGAATGTGTTGAAGAGAACGGGGCTGAGGATGGAGCTCTGTGGAATTCCACTAGTGATGGAAATCCACTCTGATATTACCCCATTCCCTCTAACCCTCTGTGCCTGACCTGTGAGCCAGTTCCTCATCCTTTGCATAACACGTTTATCCAGCTGTGCTGGACAGTTTGTACAGAAGGATATTGTGATAGACAGTATCAAAAACTTTGCTGAAGTCCAAAAAGTTTGCATCTATTGGCTTTACTAGATGAACTCGTGGATTATCCTAGTATAGAAGGAAATCAGGTTCGACAAGCAGGACTTCAGCCTCACAAAACCATGCTGGCTGTGACCAGTGACTGCGTTGTCCTCCAGCTGTTTTTAAATACTTCCCAGAATAATCTTTTCCATGATTTTACCAGGCACTAAAGTGAGACTGACAGACCTGTAGTTTCCAGGGTCCTCCTTGCCCTTCTTGAAAATTGGAACAACATTCGCTTTGTTTGACATACAAACTTGCAAGTAAATATTTAAAAATGGACCAGAGAACATAAAAAAACAAGAGTTAGCACTGTGCAGTAGTAACAATTTCCAGATGGGGGGTCAATCCATGCACTGTCAGGGTTCCAGCTAGCTTGCTGAAAGGCACCTTAATAAAGCTAAGCCAGGAGAGTAATAATTATGTGTGTCACAGGGGACTTGTGAAGAGCATTTGGAACAAATATTTGCTGCTCTCTTAAGTAGAGAATGCTTTAAATACATTGCAATGATTTGGTTTTCAAACCCCAAAGATACAGTAGAAATTGCATAATAACCTCATCATACATAAATTTCTACATTCAATAATAGAAAGCTTTGTCAGGCCCTTTAGTCCAAACCCTGTTAAGTAAGAACTATATAAATGAATGATTCTATGAGAATCTAAATTTCTGGATGGACAGAGCAAGTAACATCTCATCCATGTTCTAAACATTTTCAGGATGGAGTATGGAGAGTGCTGTGTTATTGGCAGCCAAAGTACTTATCAAAGCAAGGCTCAACCTGTCACTGTTTCTACAAAAAATGGAAATGGAAAATATGTAAGTATTACACCCAAAATATTAAGTATATCTAAAAGTTTATTTTTAAAAAATACAGGAATGCAATGGAAAAGAAATATTAACTGCTTGGCTGTGGTCAAAATAGCTAAATCACTTTGTTATAGTGTGACAGAAAGGCTTTAACCTTTTCATAGTTAATATGATTTGATCTGAATTTGTCATATTATTGGTTTGGGAGTTTTGTTTGTTTGTTTTTGTTATTATTCCATTGGAGTTCAAAAGTAGCCTTATGGGGAAACTCCATGTAAATGTAAAGAAATTTTAAATCTGATTGGTGGATACAGCTGAGGAACACGTTTTAATCCCATGTTTAATCAAAATGATTTAAAGTGTATTAGAAACATTTTTAAATGGCTAAACATTTTTATCGTTCCATAGGTCGGTTTTTATCAAATGAGATGAGGTGACAACAAATATGAAAGACTTATGATGGGTCCATAACCATGTACCAGCTTGGTGATATATAATTAGTCTTATGAGGTCTTTTTAAAAAGCTGATTCAGGAGGGAATTCCAGCCCAAAGCATTATCATATTTATGCTGTAGAACAAAGTGTTCAAGGTGAAGAAAATAATGTATTATAATACTTACTGAATAATGGGCCAGAGTTATCATTAGTTTGTCATTTGTTTCCTATTTTTAGTAATTGTTCCCTGTGATGACACTGGAACATTGTGTTCTTAATTATTAATGTTGCCTGCATCTTTGGTTTTCTTAAATATGGTAGGTAACTGTTTTATTGTAATAAAATAGTAATTGCTAATGTAAAATAAATGATTAATTTTCAGAAGTAATAGAAAACTTGCACTGATGGTAAAATATACTGCATGCATACTCCAAAGAGTACTCCATTTGTTCATAGAGAAAGAGGCTCTTAATGTCAACTAGATCACTCAACACACTCCTTTCAACAACTCAGGGCCATTTTCCACTTGAATTTCTTAATTATTTCATCTGAACTATTATTTAACAACAGAAGCATTGTTAGCTCACTTGGAAGCTTTGACAAATTATTTTCCTGCCTTGAACACACAATGCTGCAATGTAAACATTTTCTTTGGATAATGTCTGTCTGTCATTTCTTACGCTGTGTAATCATTAACCAATTCCTTTCTGCCTTCATGATGTCTCTGATAACCTTGTGAACATTGGACAAGGGAGCAGCTCATATTTACCTGCATAAATGTTTCTATTTGTAGCTTGTGTCCTGATAACAAGCTACTTTACATTAAAAATTAACCATTGTACATGAATATATGATTTCCAAAAATATACAATGATATACACAATAATCTTTGGAAAAGAAATGGTGTTTTTAATAATGAAGTTTAAATTAAGCATTTTCAGAGCAATTACCACTGAGTGATATCTAAGATATAGTGGTACTGTTTTCTTTTTGAAGAAGCAAACCTATAAGCAAATGACAAAACTTTTCTTTAACAAGTCAGAAACAGTCAATTTTGCTGCATGATTTTGCTGCTTTGGCTGTCACAGAAACAATAATCTATGTCAGCCAAAAGAAAATATTACTAGCTATTTACGGTATTTAAGTAGCATGTGAAGAAAAGTAGTGAAAGCTAAAATTACATGGGTTTTGCCTATATACCGTATGCCTAAACTTCTTTATTAATATTTGCTTATACATTTCTAAGGGAATTCTTGAGCTGTGATATTCATAAGCAAGAATGTTTATTTCCTGACTGTGCAGGTTGGTATTTTTGGCTAAAGTCTGCTGTTGTTTTTTCCTTATTTTGAACTGTCTTTTATTCTTTATTTATATCATTATTCCTCATCTGTTTCATTGTTCTTAAAAACAAGTGACCAGAAGCATATAACATACTCAGATCTTATAAAGGATTTAGAAACTAGTGATAATATTTTCAGCTTCTGTGTGAAATAGGGAACTGCCTACTGCCAGTGTTTTTTTCATGGCTGCATCACACTGGTGGCTCATAGTTCATTCAATATGTTCCCCTGCCAGAATTTGATGTCCTCTTCTTTCAGAAACCTGGAATGTCCTAAGAATCTTTCACTATTTGCAGGAAACTCTCACCTTCAAAAGAAACAACCCAAAACCCTGAAGTCTAAACTGCTTACTTTTTGGTTATGTTCAAATGTTCCCTGACTTACTGACCTCTAGCACACAGCTTTTTCTTATCAGTCCTTTTTCGCTTTGCCTCTGGGCTTTCTGGCTACTGTCCATGATGCTGACAGAAGTCACTAAAATCCTCGTATTCCTTGCTCCTGTGAGCACATCAGCCTTCTCAGGCTGCTCTCTCTTGTAACAAACTGTTTTCCCATTTCTCTTCTTCATTTTGTAGTGCAATAGACTTCTTGTACATTATTTATCCTGTTTCAGTCAGTCTCATCTTCTGCCCTGTCCTACAAATATGTGTCCTCAGCACTTCCTCTTTGGCTTCTTGAGCAACAAAGTACTGTAAATCTTCTTTTCTTTTTTACTGCTGCAAATTTCCCTCTCTTCAGTTCAGCTCTCTTCAGTTCTTGGACATTTTATTGAGCAATGCCTCAGGCATGAAGTAGTTTTGGGTTTTTTTATATCCATATTCAAGTAGTGTCTACATCGTGCCGAGCTGATTTCTACACCCATTCATTTGCCTTGTTTCTGCAATTCTTCTTCTTCAGTGTCTCCTTTGCCACAGTAATTACAGCCTCCTTTGGAGAACTCTGCCTCCTCTCCCAACAAAATCTCATCCTGTGGCTCTTCTTCTGCTGTTCTCTGTTGGCTTCCCTAATTCATTGTTCTGTCCTCTTGTTCTAATGTAATTCCCTTCATGGGGACAAAGTGCCAACTAGCTGCCCAACTAGAGAGCCACATCTTTTCAGGGTTGTGTATTGTGCATAATATTGGAGCTCTTTCTCTATGGTCAGAAACATTCAGTGCACACTTTTAATGTCAGAATTTATGAAACTGGAGAGAAAATCACTTGGTTTTCCCATTTGTATCCTAGTCTTATAACAAAAGAACCTTTTTTTTTTTTAATGTTTTTTTCAGGAAAGAAGCTATGGAGAGTAAAGATTTCATGAACTAATGGAAGTGACTAAAAGAGGAATGGAGCCCATAAAGCAAGCAGCACTTCTGAACTAGATAGATGTTTCCATATGAGCCCTTAAATAAGTAATTTTGAAATCAAATTTTCATGGATCATGAGTAAGTTTTAGAGGAAAGACATATTCTTAGTGTCTTGTCATGGAGTAAATGCTGGAAAACACTGAAAGTCAAAGGAGCATACTCACTGAAGGATCTCTCTGCTCTGTCATTCCTAAGGTCCTCTAGTCTGTTTAAAGAAAACAACCAAAGGGAAACAAAAAACCCCCCTGAATATAATTAGTGTCAGAATGTAATTATTCACATCAGACAAAATTCAGAGATAAAGACAGAAAACCACATTAATGTACTCTGAGACAACAAGAACCTCTGTAGCAGATGCTGCTGAGGTACAGCCCTCTAAGCACACTTTGAGAGTAATTTCATTTGCATATCAGAATATTTCGTATCAATAGAAAAAAAGTAATATTAGTAATATTTAATTATGAAGGGATCTAGTACCAGGATCTTAAATAATTTTCCAATTTCTAGAGACTAGTCCCATCTGTCAAAAAAATGTATTTTACATCTCTGGTAACTTACGAATACCATTTGATCCCACACTATTAAAAAGTTACTTTGCTATCATGGTGCCATGGTCCATTACAATTCCACAGCCATTGTAGTTCCTCTTCTCCCTCCCTAGCAACCTTGCCATAGAAGCCCAGGAAATCAGCTCTCAAGCTCCACCAGGTGTTCCCAGCAGCTCGCCTCCTCACAGTTTGAAGGCAAAGAGTGGGTTTTCTCTCAGGATTGTACTTCCTGATCCAGAAAGGAAGTTGGTGGAATTCCTAGATGTTAAGCCGAATCACATGGCTGAATGTTTGTTTGGAGGAGAGCCAAACCACGCTTTGAAGGCTGCTTTGTCTTCAAGCTTTTATTTCATAAAGCCAAAGTGGTTTCTTAGTAGTTTTGTATTTAGATGGAGTTGGCCTGGCTAAAGATTTTTTTTCAGCATTAAAACTGGGCTTTTTTCTAATATTTTTCCTACTTGGTTACTTCCGTCCCCCCAGGAAATACGGTCTTCCTTGTTTTTATTGTTATATTGGCAACTGTCTTGTGGAGTACTATCCTACACAGCTTATTCTGCTTATATTAGAGTAGTGCCAACCTTCAAAAATGTATTCTGAGTAATCAGCATGGCAGGAAGCTCCCTCAGTTTAATCACGTTTTGCATTTACATGTTCTTGATTTGCTTAAGTACTTGTTGATTTGCTTTGACAGTCTTCCAGTAGGACTTCCTTCTCCTCTGTGATCTTGCTAATTGGCATTTATACCAGAGAGCAAAGTTTGCAATGCCTGTTTGCAAATTTTGCCAAAAGGTCACAGAGTCATTGCTATTCCACTCAATACCTTAAAGATCAGAATTTGAAATGCAAGAAATTAAATATTTCTTTTTATTTTTCTTTTTTTGAAAAGCGTGCCTGAGGCCCATCATAAGAAGATGTGTCCTATACTTGGCTATAAACCTGAGAGGAAGTTAGTCCTAGGGGAAAAGAAAGATTTTTATACCTTTACAAAGAAATTTACCATAGCAGTGAAACCCAACAGAAGGGCTGCAATACTTAGGGCTAAATATTACTAGTTGAATATAGGTATGGACATTATTAATTAAGAGCCTTCCTTTTAGTCTCTCTGCTTTCACTAATTTGAAAGTCACAGTCTCAGAGAAATAAAACAACTCTCCTTGACCACAGGCCTCTTCCCTCAAGACTGAGGGACCAAGACATCAAGCATTTTGCTTACCACTTGTCTGTCAGTTCAGGATCTCTCTTAAGCAATATTTGCCAGATGGCAAAATCCAGCCAGGAAAGAAAGCTTTTTCCTCTTTACGTCCTTCCATGTGATGTCAGTCTTTTCAAGGTATCGATTACTCCTTAATTTGTGAAAGATCAGCTAATCATTGCCTTGATGCAAGGATATATGATATTAATGATAGGTTAGCTTGACAAACACTGTGATTGACATAGAGAAGCCCCAAGTTTTGCTAGTGGCAAACAGGTATATACCAAAAATTCACCTGTAGAGCACAGATGGTTAGATTTGACCATTTATCCCCAAACAATACCACTCAGGATGCAATATGCAATAATTAGTTAAAAGGCCTTTCGGGATAACTCCCCCCAAAAATAAGCAGTTAAAGGACATTGATAAGGCACACAAAATAGAGCCATAATTAGTCAGTGCTGAAGTTTGTTCTGCAAAATGTGTCCTGATCTAAGGCAACTCCTTGTAAATATTGTGATATTTTTATGATAGCAACAAATATCCAAAAGGGAGTGAAAACACACTTAGGGATGAAATTTCTGTGTCTTTAGTGATAGGATGTTAACATCTAAAATAGTATCAAAGATGGAATCTTGAACAGCAAAAAACTGTCATCCTGATGCATAAATGTTGGAAATTCTAAGACTATAAAAATAGTTGTCACAAGAGCAACTTCTGGACAAATAATGTCTCAGCCTTAGGAAAATACTCAGCTTTAAGACTGTGAATGATACTGTATGCTAATAGAGGTCTGTAACACACTTGTAATAGAAGTCTAAAAATAGACAATGCAGTTCTCAAAATGGCAAAGTAAGGCAGTATTTTCAGAGCTTTTTTGAAAAGACAAATTATGATCTGTGATCTTCTCTTACAGCAATATTTTTACTGGAATTTACTGGATCCTGAAAGAGGCAGGAGGCAGTTTGAAACACTAGTTTTTCTCACACTTTTAATCTTCTTTAAAAAGCAGAATGAAATTCTACTGTGTATCAATTGCCATAGCTTTACTGAAAGCAATATAGTTATTTTGGTTTCCAGAATTGTTGAGAATTTGACCAAAATGTTAACCAGGGAAAAACAGATCTGTTGAACAACCAAGGAAAGCACCACACGAGCTACTGTAAGCAGACCAATAGGGAGAAAGAAATTAGAATCAGGATTCTAAGAAAGAAGAACAAAATATCTCTACTGTAGATTTATTTCTTATAGGTTAGGTATAAAAAAGGGGAAAAAAAATTAGAAAATACATTATTTCTGCTTTATGTTCCTCTAAGTCACTTATAAAGAATAATGCACAAGGACTTACAGCAACATCCTTAGTCTCTTGTCTTTGGGTGCAGGAGAAGTGATTACTGAAAAAGCTCCAGTATGCTTGCTACAGAAACCTCCCCCTTTTGTGTAAATTCTGAATGCACTTTTGTGGAATGTAACCACTAAGAAACTGGGCGCTGAACCACTTTTTTCTATATGCAAGCAAGTGCCGAGTGCAACCCAGTAGTTGTCATTGAGGTTTCCTCTATTTATTTGTATGGATGATGGTTTTCCTTCATTTCTTGGCAGACAAACCCAACGGAGGAATGGAAGAGGTTGTGTGTTTGCAAAATAATGAGAGCTATTGCAACACTGAATTGTATTAAGCTGGGTTCTGTATTGTAGCTGTCAAAAAAAGCGTAAGTGGTAGTCATAGTTCTTGAAAGTGCAGCACAGCACTCATCCAGAAAACTTTAAATTTACTTTCAGAGGGGGTGAGAGGACTCTGTGAGGGAGAAGACAAAAGTATGTTTAAAAAGATTGAGAAAAGCACTTCACAGAGATGTCAAAAGTAGCTGTATATAAAATAATTGGCAATACTGAGAAGCCCAAATGAATCCCTGGGTGGTGCCTTCACATTATAAGACGTGTGCACCAATATTATTGAAACAGAGGAAACTCTTGGCTAGAAGAGTTAGCACCGTAGAATGGCTTCCTTCATTCATTTAACACACAAGTTGTCAAGCCAAAAGCAACTCACTTTTTGGACAGTAATTGAGAGATTATAAATGATTCTGATATGCTCATACCAGAGGCAAGATAAACTGTAAGAGATGATATACACATTGTAAGTTTAATCCATTATCACATTGCAAAAAGCCAATCAATTCTATGAAATTTTTATATATGTAGCTATATATATATTTTTACAGATTTATGATTAGTCTCGATAAGTAAAAGCAACATTTGGGGAGATAATGTCTGCCAGAAAAATTGATACTTCTTACAAATTGGAAAGCTCACATCTTCAGGTCAACATCAATAGTAAAAAAAATTAGTCTCATTTTCAAATCATGATTGCTTTCAGGAGCTCCCACTGAAAGAAATGCCTGATTCAGCTGGAGGTAACTCGTTTAATATATGTGCCACATCCGCGTTGTGGTAAGAGGAGGAGAAGATTAGATTTCCCATAATATTTTTTTCAAGCAAGTTTTTCCCTCACATTTGAATGGTAAAGCTAGAACTCAGTCTTATGTCATTCTAAACAAGGGCTCATACAGTGTTTTATCTGCCTCATGGTAATGGTCAGTATTTAAGAATAAAAAATTTACTGACAATATTAAAAACTGTGTATTAGACTGTTTCCCTGAACACTACTTGGTTTGCTGAAGGCAATGTAACCCTGCTGTGCTCTATAGGCTTTTCTTTGCCCTCCCACCAGCTTGCTGCTTCCCTGCCACCAGAGGAAGGGATCTCTTCATCCCGAATGGAAGCGCAATATTGCAAACTGTTTCGCTTTCTTGTCACTCAGAGCTAACCAAGTGTTGCTGTGGCAGATACTCACCCAAGCGCCGTGTAAAGGTCCACACGGTCGGTAAAGCTAGAAATAAATGTAGAAGGCACCGAAAATACACGGCCGTTCACATACAGCCTGGCACCTTTTGGTCTTAAAAACAAAACAGGCATCATACAACAGAGCATCAAGCAACAGAGACGTTCCAGAACACAACTGAAATGAAAGCAATAAGGAAAATTCACAGGAATTCTCACAGGTAAGTGCCAAGCTGCTGCCTGGCTGCTGAAACTTCCCTGTCGGTATGTTTGAAGATGTTAAGACTTAGCTTTATTACTTGTGTCTTATGACTGCATTGTCTATGACACGCTACTGTTAATAAATCCCTGGACATTTCAGTGTGGGACCTCAAGAGGCCAAGGAACCAGCTGGCTCTGTCCACGTAGGTATTCCTCTTAGGTTTTTTGTTTGTTTAGACTTAACTGGTAGCATTGATTGCCTATTGCCACAAAGGGCACTAAGTCAGAACACAATGAGGTTGTGTTTCACTCACCTCAGGTCAGAGGGAACACACCAGCACACTCTTGCTACTTTCAGAGATTACATCAGCTCCTAAAGCAAAACCAGAGTTGTCTCCAGTGCAAACACTGATTCTAAGGATTAAGATAGCACAATATGTCCTTTTACCAGTGTTCCTTGTGCCCTCTCCAAAGGAGATGCAAAGTGGATAATCAGCAGAGCAGAGAGTTTGGCTGAAATGTGTGCACTGAAGAGTTTTACACCTTCCTAACCTAATGCTGTCGTTTGTTACACTTGGACATTGAGCCCGCAGGTTGCTCTTTTCCCACTGGGTTTTCTACCTTCTGCTTTCAGAGCCTGAACCACGTTGCTGATCTTTGCCTTAGACCTGCACAGGCAGACAGCAACAGTTTGGCATCAGAGTGGCCTTGCAGGAGTTATCTTGTTGACAACCTGTTGTATATTAAAGCTTCTTTACACAACTTCTGAACAGAAAATCCTGTTGGAAGAATTATGTCACATATAGTGACTTTTCATTAGCCTGTGCTGGTCTCCTATAGTATATCCCTTAGGAGTAATAGGCTGGGGTTATAGTTCTTACAGGTTAAAAATACTAGGTAAGTGTCCCTGATATGAATTAGAAAAGCATACAAAATTTAGGAATGGCAGCGCTGACTGCACGCAAAAATCCTCTGGGCCTGATGTCTCCAGCCACAGCCAGTTATGAATGCCAAGGGAACAGCTTATTGACTCCTCCCTGTTAGATCCTTGTTTTCCAGTAAAGAAAAATGCATATAAAGTTTGTCAGATTTTGGGCTAGTGTTTTCAAGTTTATAACTTCTTTAGCCTTTTCCCTTACTGTTTATCAGAATGGATAAACATGCTTTTTAACTAATTTTTTTAGAATTTTATGTGAAAGTTTCTTCTCCTTAAATATTTTTTCGGCTTGCATCTCAATTTTTGGCAGGCACTGTTGAGTTCTAAATGGAAACTATGATGGCAAGTAATTTAAAAATGGAAAATGTTACATTAATTAGGTTTCTTCATAATGTAGTTTTCGGAAGAGCACTACTTTTCCAAGCCTGTATAACCTAAGGGAACACACCGTTCATTTTTAAGGTCAGCTTAAGTTTCCTAAAAGTCAAAATGCCACTATCTTGAACAAACATACGTATTATTTTCAGGCATTACAGTGGAGTAAATGCTGGTGTTTATTTCCTGAAAACAGTTATTTTATTTCTTTGCTGTTTTGATCTATTTATTTTTGTTTCAGTTCACCAGGCACTGTGAAAACATTTTCATCATTTGCAATGGCTATTTCAAAACTAAGCAATCTAGTTGATAAAGAGAAAACAAACTTTCTTCTCTCTGAAACTATAAATTAAAAAAGATAGCAGGGCTCTATCATTTACTAGTTCTAAACACCTGGGACAATGTAACATATTTTCACAGTTACTTTTTACACCAGGGCAGGAACGTATAGAATTCTTCAGAGCATGTAGCAAAGTTGCATCCTATAGACCCCGGGTTGTGGAGCTGAAGGGGTGATAAATATCAGTTTACTCTATTGGTTTCAGTAAGAATCAGGTATGTCTACTACTCAAATGTACAGCATATTTTTTCCAAAGATGCTTCCCCGTCCGTCAGAAAATCTGAGGGATACTGAGCAAAACCAATAACCTATTACTTTGAGAATGCTCCTTTTTTTTCCTCTGTGTCAGAAAAAGTTTAGTTAGTCATATTTAACTTACACAAGATTCATATTCTTTGATCATGTTAATTCCATTCATCTTGTTCAGTGGTAGTCAAATTATCTACCAGTTTCTTGGTAAAAATTGTCACACGTGCATGTAAATTGCATTGTTGTCATTGTAAGTTGTTCATCTTTACCTGGATGAAAACTACTAGAAAACTTCTTCATCCTCACTATAGCCTATGTATCCTGAAATTGCACACAGTTTAAAATGAGACCTGAAATATTCATATATCATTTAAATTACGCAAAATAATCTACAGGGAACCATAAAACCTTATGAATCTGAGAGATATTTTCAGTTATACGAGGGCAGGAGATGAGTGGAGGTTTTGCCCTTTAAAAAAAAAAAAAAAAGGAAAGAGATAAATTACATTTAAATACCAGAAAAGAGAGCTACACTTTGTGTGTTCTGACTGTCTAGAGAGAATGCAAATGGTAAGAGCAAGTACCCATAACAGGATTTTCCACTGGGAGCCCATGCTCCTGAATGCCAGTGCACATTTGCAGGTAAGCAACCATCCTGCTCCTTAGCAGTTACATTTCTCCTTTGGGCTCACCCAGTGGAATTGTTCTGGACAGATTGGCTACTTAACCAAATACTTTGCAATTAGAATCTCAGTGACACCCAAGCCAGGTTTCCACGGTCTTGAGACAGTGCATTGATTTACTAAGCACTACCATATTTCTAATGTCACAGACCAGAAAAAACTCCTGGAAGTATGATTCCTATTTCCAAAACAAAACAAAATGTTGATTTTTTTGTGTGTGTTTTTTTTTTAAAGATCTTTGCCTAAACAAAAGCAAGAGAGCAGGAAAATGGTGCTAGTCTCTAACTGTGTGGAACAGGATAATGAGGTGAGAAGGTGAGAAACGTCTCTTTTGTATGAAAAAAAATGAGCATAACTGCATGCTCAAAGCCATAGTCAATCAAATAATGCTGCGTTTGCCTGGAATTGTTAATCAAAAAAAGATAAATTAAAAAGTAAAATTATGCAGTTTCCAGATAGTTTCTTCAGGAAATGGGAAGTCTCAAGAGTCATCTCATTATTTGTATGTAACTGGGGAACACAACTGGTTAAATGAGAAAAATTGCCAAGCAATTAGGGACACAGAGGAACACAGATCATGCCAATCAAGGTTCTCTGCTGAAAAGTTTGCTTGAAGGTGAGACAAGGAGATGTGAAGAAAGACATACTTAAGATTCAAGACAGAGGGAAAATACCCACATAAGAATTTAGTCAAGACATAAAGGCTAACAATTCTACTTTTCAGAGAGTATTGTGAGACATAAATGGTCTGATGCACTGTGTTATGTTGCTGTAGAAACAATTACTATCATAGCAGCCTGTGCTCTGTTGGTTTAGTTGGAAGTTGTCTGATTCGTAGATCAGAGAACTGACTGGTAATATCTGCATGACAAATATATTTTTAATATATAAATGTACTTTTTTTTATAACTAACACAATTCATAAAAGTAACTGCTATTTCCATAGCTATTTTCCTTAGATCAGTACATGCAAATGGCACTGTGAGGTCTTTTCCTCCCCCCACAGCCACCTGCCTCTTCCCCAGTCAGAAACTTTGGGAGGGTCTGTGATTGTAAACAGTTCAACAAAATCTCATGTTCCCTCCGAAAGGACTTCACGAATCACCCATCTTGAGATGGAGTGAAATTTCTAGATTTTATTTAGGGAGGGAGATTTTTTTTTTTAATATTAAAAATGAAAGTGCCAATACCCTTCCACTTGAAGCTTGCTTTCATTTGAAAAGTTTCCATGCTGACATTTTTCTCTTTCCTCCAGAAAAAAAAAAAAAATTTAAAAAAAAATCTGTGAATAAATTTTTCCTAGAATAACGTCACTCAGGAAAGCATTCTTTCTTGGCTTAGGAAACCCCCAGTGAATGCTGTGAAAGAACAGTGATTCCCAGCAAGCCTTTGCTGGATGCTGATATGACAGCACTCCACTACCCTGCCCGTGATTCAGTTGCCAGGCAAAAAGAGGTAGGAGGGAGGATCTCAAGAAGTTGTAGAATGACCACAAAGTTCTCAGTAGGAAGTTAGGAGTTTTCAATGAGTTAATGATGAGGCTTATTAGTAACATACAGACATATCTGACACAATAGCAGCAAAACCAAGGGAGGGCAGTTCTGCACTGACTTGGGAGCGGGACTGCTGAGACTTTTGTTGTCCATGCAATTTAATCCTTCCTGGCAGCTGAGCACAGCATCACAGCAGTCTGCAAGGAAGCTAGAGGTGGAGGGATTTCATGAAGCCCTTTCTTTACAAAAGATGCATTACGGTGCTGAATTACACCTTTGTCGAATGTTTCTAACCAAAACAAAAACCAAAACCACCACCAATGCAAACCTTACACCATTACATTCAGCCTAGAAGAATAAATATTTCAAAAATCCCTGAACGTAACAATGCAGAGGTAGTGGGCATCCCTGCAATCACTGAGGCCACAGGCTTGTTTATGCTACAACAAACACTGCATTTCTGTCTGCTGTCCGTGGCAAATGCACAGAGACAAGCGGCAGGAAAAAAGGTGGGAGTGTCAGTGATCTATTGCTTTGCAGCCTGAGTGAGGAAAAGGAGCATAGTTGTTCTCAGCATGGCATTCATTTTAGATTGCAGGGCTTTTATGGACTTTTTAATTGTTTCAACAGTTTTAATTGGGGCATTCTCAAGCAGGACAAACCATTCCTACAGTTACCTCAGTAGCTGTTTCTGGATGTTGCTGTGTTTCTCAGTACTGTCTTCTGACAATTTTCGCTGCCTCTCTCTTTATTCAGAGAGGTTTCTCTGTGTTGTCTGATGCCTCTTCAGTATATGATAATTGAATTCTCTTATTCTACAAACACGGATGGTGAGCAAAGCAGCCAACAAAAGGAAAATTTTTTTTTAATATTCCTTGATATATTCCTTTAATAATTAAAAGAGATTCATTTGTTATTCTGAAATGGAAAATGGTCCTTTCTATGGAAGAGGCTTTGTTATCCTCACTATCTAGGGAACAGAATATAATAATATTACATCCATTTCTCCTTGGCAACGATCATGAAAGTTGTGTTTCTCATCAGGTTTGGAATGGCCACTCCATGGTTTTCCCCTTTCTTGCTACCACCATCTGGAAAGCTTGGCGAGAGAACACATCTTCATTCAGCTTGGCAAAAAAGGTCTGATTGAGGCTTAGGCTGAGGATATCAGAGGATGGAAGACATTGGAGCAAGGGCAGGAGAAGGTAAGTCTGCAACCAACCATAATACTGAAGGAAAGCTCTACCTTAGAGGCTTGACTCCAAAAGGCAGTGGTTTTTTTCCAAAAGGAAACAGAGCAACACATTCCCGAATTGCATCTGCTTTTCTTGGAAATGTCTTACACAGCAATCATGTCCACCATGTTATAGCCTATCTCACTTCCCAAAATTATAAAATTAAAAAATCGTTATGCAGTAATTCATAGAATTCTCCACTGAAGGTACAACCTAATTTCTATGCTCACCTCTGGTTCCTTTCTTTTTAGGGCTTTGATAAATTTTAACACTTATATTGAAGAGTTACATGGTTAGTGTTTGTCTTAAAAATAACTTTGAGAGTGAATATGGAGAGTGAATACACCTGGAGCTTTTTTGGAGCCTTTCATTTTCCCAGCAACGTTAGCAGGTTTAAAGAATAAATCTAGTTTACAACTGGCTAGGTGATGACAAAGATGTAATGAAATACTGCATATGATGCTTCATTCAAACGTGACTATGAAATAGCTAGCATTGGATTGTGTTGCAGTTATAGACCTAAAGTTGAACGTGCTAAAAAAAAAAAAAAAAA